>JABRWK010000022.1:317249-358861 GCA_013372445.1 Hypothenemus hampei | reverse complement strand
CCTTGAACTCGTTCATCGTTTGAATTTAATTGCAAATTATACTACGATTCGCTTAAAACTGTTTTCTATAAAGTAATTTCCATGTATACTATAATATCAAGTTTCACATGTTTGAACAAATTTTCAAACTCAATGTCATCATTATTAAGTGAAATTTGTTTAAATGTTTTGTTGCTCAATTCGAATGGAAACCGCATGAAAGCTTATGAATGAATAGAAAAAAAAATACTTATGACCACTAGAAAATAATATAACATTGACCATCTACCCATAAATGTATTGTTTATTTTTATAACGTGTCATTATTTTAACCTTTATTTTAGAAGCCCGTGCCATTAAAATAAATTATATACTTTCAAAGTGGCAATTACCTTAAATTACGTTAATTCACCATCTACTATTAATAATGAAATATTCAATTACGTTCCTCATGATGCATTGTAAGACTAATGAAAAAAAATAACAACAAATTGTGCAACAAAACGAGTAGATATACAAAAGTATAATTAATTTGATATAGGATGATAAATGTACAAAACATTTATTATATTCTATGGGATTCACAAGAAATTTTTCATATACCAAATAAAGGTTCACGTGCCATTTTTTTGACCAAAAAGTATTTTACATTTAAGTCTATTTAATCAGATAACCAAATCAATATTCGAATTGAATTAAAACACACGGGAAGCCATTTTATGAGTTATTTAAAGGCATCACGTTCCATTTGTTGAAAATTGCAATTTCTCGCTAGGCAATATAACAACACACCATAAAATTTTACGGTCTTTTTATACCTGATTTTTTCCTGGGTGCTTTATTAATATCTTTCAGCAAAAAAAACACACAAACGATTAGATACATGAATACCTACGATTTTTTTTTCATACTTTACTATACTGGGGACCAGAATTATAAGGCGTCAATGAGTCATGACTTGAATATCAGGAGTGGGCCGAACACCAGACGAGTTTGTTTACAAATAACTTATTGTAGTGACATGATTGGTTTCCCTTTTATCGTTGGTGCTTTGAATCTCTGTGAAATTCTTTGCAAAACGAAACGAATTTTAAGAATGTCTAATGAGATGGTCAACAATTGGAAATAACTTTTCTCTCTCCTTGCTCAAATTCAGAATTCACTTTTATTTTGAACATATATTTCTATGTAGATATGTATGTATGGACATACTATGTTATGTTATTAACAATTGAGACAAACTTTTTTTGATATAACTGAATTAGTTGAAAAAATAATGCACCAACTAGATAATTTCAAATTAAGTATAAAGATATATTATAAAAAATATATGCATGTCCAAGAAGAAAAAGTAGTCCCAAAATTTTTTCCAACTAATTAGAGTACTTGGTTTAGAATCTTCAGGGTTAGATTTTCCACAATATATCAAGGTGGTTGATGTTATTCTTAATTTGTAATTGCATTTATTTAGAAATAAAAACTTTGATTGGTGATTTTATTATAATGAATGACAGATATGTACATACATACATAAGTACAAGCATATGTGGCATATTTTCTTTAAAATATCTGTGGTTATAACTTACATATTTGTGGTCATACAAAGAACGGTGCTTGCCGAGTAATTATAGCTAAACTTGTCTGAATTCGGTAGCTGAATACGAAATGGGAATGAAACAAAAAAAAAATTTCAACATTATTCGAGACGTTGTCCTCAATTTTTATGCGTCAGTTAAAAGCAGGTGATATAATTTAAATATTATACGTATGCCGGTCCATCCACTTTCTACATGGTCGTATAAGTTAAGCGACGAATGATTAATTGTAATTTCAAGTTTTACTGATGAACTACATAGATATTTTCTACGAATGTGACTCTCAACAAATTTTCTTTGTTTAACTTTGGGATTTATTTTATCTGTTCAGTGAGTCAAAGAAATTGACAACTTTGCCATTAGAATACAATTTAAGAAAATTACAGTTTCATCTCTTTCGGTTAGAGTGAAATTTATGCAAATAAACAATAAGACTATAATTAAGTTTAAGACGTAAGAATAATATGCAATAGAGTTCTCAATGTTGGCTAGAATCCGAAAAACTTCATGAGTAATTTAGTTTAAACTATCTATTTTTAATTTGAAAAAAACAACTCATATGAACAGTGTTTCCCCATTTTAATTTTTTTTTCATTTATGCAAGAAGGGACTTACATAGAACTTTGAATTTCAATATATGTTCTATTTATATAACTACTAACAATTCATTAAAAAAAGGAAATAGTAAAGACAATTAAAGAAATAAATTGTCCATAAAGATGAAGAATCTCCTGAAAAACGATTTACTTCAAAAAACTTTTAACAATAAATGAATGCTAGGAACCATAAACTTAAACTCACCATGAATAATATATTCACATAAAAATCCGCGCTACGTATAAATAAATATCTGAGTAGAAATTAAATGTCATCTTATCTGTAGGAATTTGGGTGTGACTGTGTGTTTTTGAAGAATTAATTTCTTCTACTTGGAAATATTTGAACTGATCACTTTCCAGAATAACTGAATCTCATCCTGATGCCTAGAAAGAAATTGCAAAGCACTGTCACTTTTTCTCCGCAAAAATCCCATTGTTAAGTTAGATGTTGTTTTACGTGACCGAACAATGATACCTTGATTGGGCACGTTTGACTTTTACGTTTCTGCAAGAACATCTGTCCTAGACTATTATTCATTGATCATCTGAAAAGCGATCTTAGGTGAGAGTCTACATATAAATGTACATATGTCAGCCAAATAGCAATTAATGATTTTTAAATTTGAAAAATTTCGATTTCAAATAGGAAATATTCAATTTTGTGACAAATGGATGCCCATTTGATAACGACTTTCGCTATCAGACGAGTGTCGGTTTAAATATTTCACATCATTGTTGTTTTATGAAGTAGTTTTAGGTCGATTAAAGTTCATTGAAAATTACTGATTTTTCTAATATATATATAATTTTTGTTGATAACGTGCATGATTCTCAATATTGCAAATAAGACGTATTTGCTTTAATGTGAATAGTGCGTATTTGCATTAATATGAATAGTACATGTTTGCATTAATTAATAATTAACAAAAAAGTGTTCGCTAATGCAAAAATTGCTTTTCTCAAAAACGATGAAAATTTTTTCCAAAATTGCAAATTAAAGTAATTTAAAATTATTTAAAAATTAATATCGAGCAAAATGAATTAAAAAAAATCAGTGTAATTTAAGTAATGCAATTGCGTGAGTTGTTTTTTACCTGGAAAAGACAATGTTCGCAGTGACGTCAACTAGTCGTTAGAAGTGAAACCCATTAACAAAATAATCCGATAATGAGGTTAGAGTACACTGCTACTTCTGCCATTATGCACTGAATATATTTGAAAAAAAAACTCACTCGTGGCTCTCTAATCCCCGGTACACTGCTCCGATCGAATAGAGCTGTACGGGTCGACTAAATTAAAATTTCGTAACGTCAACACACGAGGAGTAGGAATTAGTAAGAATGTTTAGCGACGGCGCATAAGTTTTCGATACTTCGAATCGAAAAAGTGGGATAATGGCGGGCAATGTCCATCGAAGGCAGTTTTGTTTTTTCTAAATAAAATTATGTACTTTTGTCATGGCGTTGACCTTTTGATAACTGAGATTAAATTAAATATATGCTTAAAGGGGTATTCCAAACGTGAAATTGTCGCGCTTCAGAAAAACAATGATTTTTATTCGGTAGCTGTGTACCACACACCTGTTGATAACTCTGGAAAAGTCCTGAAAGAGACATTCTATTCAAAATTAGACTTAGAAATTATGTCTTTATAGTGATCGTTCTATTCGTAAACACGCTAAATCCATCAGCAAATAATGACGGTTTCTAAGAAATGTCACTCAAATTGATTTTTTTAATATTTTATAGGGACACTTTCGAGTAAGATTGCAGTTTGTTGATGAATATCTAAAAGGATAGCCATATGTATGTGTGATGCCAGCAATTTTTGACGTTCCAAATATTTTGATTTTAAAACTAATAAATTTTTCAGATTCTTCATATTTCATGTTCATCCAATATCAGATTTTTCGAAATTATAAAAAGTATATTCCTACATGAGGTTTTTGCATCAGACATTTAAGTAGTCTTGACCTTAATGGGACCTGAAATTGTTAATAAAATCGCATGGTTAAAAATTCTATTGAAATATTAAAATTAAATTTAGGATAAAATAGGTCGATTATAAATTTAATATTACGCCAATGTTTCAACAAATTTAATTAATACTGTTAAAATTTCATTACACTGAAATGATAAATATATACATAAAAAAATATTTATAAATCCATAGTACTGGATCTTCTCTATGTATAATATTTAATTAAAGAATTTCTTAATTTTCCATATGACCTAACGGCATAATTGACATTGTTTATTAAATATAAACATAATAATGAACTTCCTTATCGTGTTCCAGTGAGATAACATTGGAAATATTGCTTAAAAAGAAGTCACAAGGTTTTAACATCGAAACCTTTGATATTTTTGATACATGATATTACACATTATTAATAATAGACGTCTTTTATATATTTCATTTTTATTTCGCTCGCTTTGTAATTTAATTACATTTTCTTAATTTTATTGTTTTGTATTCAAATATGGAAAACTATGTTGAATAAATTATGAGACCTTTGACCTACAACAAATACAATTGAATAAAAGGGGTCTAAAATATTTGCTTACGTTTAGCCAAGGTGAAATATTTTTATATGAAAGGACGTTAAATTAAAAATTTATTTGAGTAATAAACAATTTGAGTAAAAAATTCATTCAAAGAATATGAGTGATTAATAGCAAGCCAAAAGCAAAAAATTGCTGCCACACATTAGCCTGGACAAACCTTAACGGATCTACTAAATTGCTTTTACCAATAAAAGATTTAAATTAAATTAAATTTTTTTAATAATTAAATTTAATTGAAAAAAATTCAAATATACAAGACCTTTTGGTTTTGCTATACAAAAATTGAAAATGGTATTAAAATCCAAAATTTAATGAAAATTATTTAATAAAAGATAAAAAGTTAAAGCTTAAATCATTTAACAAATAACCTTCAATTTAGTGTCTGTCCATTCTTAATTGTTAGGTAATATGTTTTGTTAATGAAGACCCCAAAATTTATATAAATTATTTATTTCAGAATTTTAATTAACCTTAATGCATCGCTTAGGTAATCGACTAATTTTATTTGTACAAGGTACAAGGACTGGTATTTAAAGTTAAATTAATTCGACATAAATACATAAGTACGTAGTACGTACATTCAAAATTATTTCGAATTGGTATGTTTATTAAAGAAAAATTAGGAAATTTTTTAAAGACATTAGTCATGAATCCTGTTTTCAAAACTGGTTTAAATTAATGCCGATTTTTAGAATCCTACAAATGTTTACGCTATTAATCGTAGGAAAAGCTTGAATAATGTGTAGACAGAAGAAAACTCTGAGAAAGGTTTTAGCTTAAACCATTTGTAATTAAATGTCACTGTTAGTCAACTGATTAAAAAATAGTTATAATTGTCATTCAATTTTCATGAAATCGACGTCTTAGCCCTTCTATTGATGATAAACTTCAAAAAATGTGTTCTCTTTATAAACTATAAATTACAAACGCCTTCAAACGTTTTCAAATAAATGTACATAATATCTATGCAATCTTTTTTTTGACAGTTTGCCTAGACCTTCAGTAACTTTTTATTCTTAAATACTACTTATCTGTTAAATATTCAGTTTCTTTTTGTTGTCAGAACTGTGACTCAGTCTGATTCTTGAGCTGAAACATGTTCTCATCACCTATAACTATTCGCATTCCCAGTTCAGATTTTCAAACTGTGCGCTTCATTCAAACTCAGAACGACCTCTCCTTGAGGCCAACCTTTATGTATCCACTGCACTATTTGGTCGAGGTGGACTAGTTCTAATCATAGCAAACGCACAAGTTTCATACGAGCTACTGGATTTTTTTTGTTAACAATAACATATTTTAAGTTTAAGTACTATTTTATCGCTAAAAATTGAATATTTTGTATGTGTGTACATTCCTTTGCGTTTTCATTGGAAAAATAACAGCGCAGAAAGCAGAAAAGTGCATAAAAAATATTTGCTATACATGGTGTTTATAAACAAAAGTTCAATTAGTTAAAAAACATCTTTTTAATAGAATTTTTGGAATATTTAATTCAGCTGATGAGCAGTATAATCTTGAAATTGTAACAAGGAAAGTTTTTAAAATATGTATATGTGTCATTGAAAATACATGTTTGCAAATGAGGAGCAGGCCTTCCATTTTTTTCTATTTTGTTAAAAAATTCAAAATTCCAGTTATAGACGAAGCTATGCTCTGTATATTTAGATGTACCAGTTAATTTTTATTTGGATACTTAAAACGTATGCACTTTGTTATACTAATAATAATTACTGAAACATACTTGGACATTCATTCTGCATTTTGTCCCAAGGACATAAGTCATTTTAAGTGTACGTGGATTGACTGTTTTTACTACGTACCGTCCTGCATATATTTGACAGCTTTTATTGTTAGAGCTACTCTACGAAAAATATGGAATATAAGCATATTTTAGGCGACTTAGACAGGACAAGAGAAAAAAAATAACAAACAGACTAAAGAATGAAACCAATAAAATAGCTTTTAAATTTCTTATTATCAGGCTTGATAAAAAAGTACAAAAGCAATACTTTTACTATGAATGACAATTCGAACATTTTGATCATTCATGCAATCGGTTTTGTTCTCTTGTTAATCAAAATGAATTTAAGGGCCAACTCTCTTTACACATAACGAATAGTAAGTAGCACATTAACTTTTGTGAAATTTTGTTAACTATTTTTGGTAATAAAAACTTTCATTAAAGATGCGTTACTTTTACACCATAAACTTTCCCGTTTTCTCTAAATTTAAAAATTTGAACAATGGGTTTTGAAAGTCCATTATCATTCTTAAAAGTAACTAATGTTAAGTTTAAAATTTAATCAAACATAAGTTAGATGTGAAACTTTTGTGATTTTAAATGTAAATATAATAGGAATAAAATTTGTCAAAAAAAATTAGCAATATGTGTTACGATTACATAAATATCCTAACTGTGAAATGTAAATGCACGAATTAAACGTTATGATAAAGAACTTGCTTTACAAGAATGTGGTGGACTTGTGGATGCGTAGGATTTTGTAACGTTTATTATTACTTATACAGCGATCAGGGAATCCCATAAATATTTTTATGAATCGTTTTTGGTTGAAATCTAAATTTACGATATCTATAAACATTATTCTGATTCGATTCGTATATCTCGGCATCTGAAAAAGTTTTTTTTGTATTTTCAACTTATTAAAATATATTATGTTGTCGCTAAAGGCGATAACGGGTTCCAAAAAGTTCCACCTCTCGTAATTTCATTTTCTTTACGCACACCTTCCTTCCTTATTGTTCAATTTCAAGTCAATTTTCTTAAATGACATTTAATTAATTGTTTGTTGACTATTGAATTTAGTCATTCATCAAGACTTACCACGAAACGAAGAAATTAATGATTTGCACATATGTAATTTTGATTTCAAAGGTGCTGGGAGGTTGTTTGGTTGTAGGTTACCGGTGAGCCAGCCCGTTCAAGGATGCTTAGCGAAATTTAGCTCAATAACTTTTCTAAATAAGGACAGTAAAAATGATATTTTCTTATGGAGATCTTCTAAGGTGGCAACAGATGTATTGTAGATCAAATGACGTACCCACTTATAATTCCGAAAATTAATAACAATAAAACGAAATATACTTAAATCAATATAAACTTTGATCAGCATTCACTTGTTTGATTCAAATTGCAACATATAACGTAATTAAATTAATATACAGGTTTTTTTATTATGGTTTAGTTAGACACAATTTACTATTCGTTTTTTTTTCTTATGTAGGAACAATAAGTAATTATGAGATTTGCAAATAAATAAAAAAATCAAATAGTTACACTTCTCTCAGAACTTGGAAACTTACCGAAATGTTGCCATTTTTCTAACAAGTTTAGAATGCTATTTGGTACTTTGGTTTTTTTTTAAATTTTTCTTTTAAATATGTTATTCAAGTGATTAATATTTTTAGGTTTTAAATTTTTCTTAAGTTGCATTTAATACGATTACTTTATTTTAATTTATATACATATGTAGCTATCCAGATCTATGCTATAAAAGTCTGAATTACATATGGTGACATACCGTTAAATTCTTCTCGAGACATAGATAGCGGTTGTCGATCGATGATTAAGACCGTTAAAATTCTTGAATCTGGTAAAATCTCTAAATTAGTAGGCCACGTGTAGAAAACTATAAGTATAATCGTGTACCTATCTAAATGTCTTAAGGCAATTGTAGAAAAGCGACAAGTAGACTCTTATGTGTCACCAGCCGCAATGTCTTCTCAGCGTTGGTTGATTTCATTGCGACTTTTAGCACATGTGTTTCACACCACACAAGCACACTCGTTTCTTCAATTCTGACACCATATTTTATTGCTTTTTTTCTTGCGTTTTATTTCATTCCCCACATTGCGTTCTGGCTTATTCATAATTATTTCCCGTGTAATTCCCCGAATTTATGATAAAAATTACACAAACTTGTGACACACACATAGTTGGTAACCCAGTTAGTTATCTCTAAATATTTCGAAAATTAAATTTAAATGCGCGAAACTGGAAATCCACCACAAAGGTTTTCGTGTCAGGTAACAATCTTTAAAAGACCGACACACCTCATAGTTTCTAGATAACCGTCAGCATAAATAACGCATATTAATTCTTAATTAAAAATGGTAAAATTCAAACCTGTTTCCAGTTATTTTCAGGTAAAACAGAGGTCGTAGGATATGTAATGAGACACACGTTACATACATATCTATTTATAGATCGTTTATTTATTTCACTATGACTGTGTAATTTTTAAGATTAAGAATCAAACTTGTAATTAGATTACTAATAATTTTCACGTGTCCGTTGCAATAAGAATGCAGCCCCATAATATTTAGCTGCAGATTAGTATTTTAAAATGTTCCATTTCGATACTAAAAGGAGTATCAGTTGGAAACAATATTTTATATTTATCTTAATGTAGTATTAATAGCTGGTTTTAAAACATCGCAGCCTTATTTGTCTTGGACGATAAAGAAAGTTCAAATTCTATAGGACTCCGACGATAACAAGAAAAAAAACAGTTAGACCTTCTAACCTCAGAATGCTATAAAAACATTTTATTTAATCTCGGAAAGTGAACAAATAAGATAAAATAAGGGTTATCGGGGGCCAAAAGTTAACCAATATCTGACCTACGGGCATGTGAAACTTGCTAACATATCACCAAGGAAACGCTTATTTTAACACAAAATCATATAACTCTATTACTACAATGTGAATACATAATTATTTTATTTTAATTTTCTTAAACTGTCATTAAATTTATATATTATATTTAAATAAATAATTANGTTCAAGGATGCTTAGCGAAATTTAGCTCAATAACTTTTCTAAATAAGGACAGTAAAAATGATATTTTCTTATGGAGATCTTCTAAGGTGGCAACAGATGTATTGTAGATCAAATGACGTACCCACTTATAATTCCGAAAATTAATAACAATAAAACGAAATATACTTAAATCAATATAAACTTTGATCAGCATTCACTTGTTTGATTCAAATTGCAACATATAACGTAATTAAATTAATATACAGGTTTTTTTATTATGGTTTAGTTAGACACAATTTACTATTCGTTTTTTTTTCTTATGTAGGAACAATAAGTAATTATGAGATTTGCAAATAAATAAAAAAATCAAATAGTTACACTTCTCTCAGAACTTGGAAACTTACCGAAATGTTGCCATTTTTCTAACAAGTTTAGAATGCTATTTGGTACTTTGGTTTTTTTTTAAATTTTTCTTTTAAATATGTTATTCAAGTGATTAATATTTTTAGGTTTTAAATTTTTCTTAAGTTGCATTTAATACGATTACTTTATTTTAATTTATATACATATGTAGCTATCCAGATCTATGCTATAAAAGTCTGAATTACATATGGTGACATACCGTTAAATTCTTCTCGAGACATAGATAGCGGTTGTCGATCGATGATTAAGACCGTTAAAATTCTTGAATCTGGTAAAATCTCTAAATTAGTAGGCCACGTGTAGAAAACTATAAGTATAATCGTGTACCTATCTAAATGTCTTAAGGCAATTGTAGAAAAGCGACAAGTAGACTCTTATGTGTCACCAGCCGCAATGTCTTCTCAGCGTTGGTTGATTTCATTGCGACTTTTAGCACATGTGTTTCACACCACACAAGCACACTCGTTTCTTCAATTCTGACACCATATTTTATTGCTTTTTTTCTTGCGTTTTATTTCATTCCCCACATTGCGTTCTGGCTTATTCATAATTATTTCCCGTGTAATTCCCCGAATTTATGATAAAAATTACACAAACTTGTGACACACACATAGTTGGTAACCCAGTTAGTTATCTCTAAATATTTCGAAAATTAAATTTAAATGCGCGAAACTGGAAATCCACCACAAAGGTTTTCGTGTCAGGTAACAATCTTTAAAAGACCGACACACCTCATAGTTTCTAGATAACCGTCAGCATAAATAACGCATATTAATTCTTAATTAAAAATGGTAAAATTCAAACCTGTTTCCAGTTATTTTCAGGTAAAACAGAGGTCGTAGGATATGTAATGAGACACACGTTACATACATATCTATTTATAGATCGTTTATTTATTTCACTATGACTGTGTAATTTTTAAGATTAAGAATCAAACTTGTAATTAGATTACTAATAATTTTCACGTGTCCGTTGCAATAAGAATGCAGCCCCATAATATTTAGCTGCAGATTAGTATTTTAAAATGTTCCATTTCGATACTAAAAGGAGTATCAGTTGGAAACAATATTTTATATTTATCTTAATGTAGTATTAATAGCTGGTTTTAAAACATCGCAGCCTTATTTGTCTTGGACGATAAAGAAAGTTCAAATTCTATAGGACTCCGACGATAACAAGAAAAAAAACAGTTAGACCTTCTAACCTCAGAATGCTATAAAAACATTTTATTTAATCTCGGAAAGTGAACAAATAAGATAAAATAAGGGTTATCGGGGGCCAAAAGTTAACCAATATCTGACCTACGGGCATGTGAAACTTGCTAACATATCACCAAGGAAACGCTTATTTTAACACAAAATCATATAACTCTATTACTACAATGTGAATACATAATTATTTTATTTTAATTTTCTTAAACTGTCATTAAATTTATATATTATTATTTAAATAAATAATTAAGATTAAATTAAAAAGAGACCATTAAATGTAATTGAACCCCGTTATTTTCTAATTTACTCTTAATATTAAAAAAAATTATAACCCTCTCATTAACGGGAATTTATTCTATTGAGTTTCTCTGCCCACTTGTTAATATTTTCAGAAACTTTCTAGACATCCCATTATTTACAAATGTGTGTACTATTTATATGGCATTATTAGATCATCTTTTGATGCATTTAATATACATATTTACATATTATTATAAATGATTAACTTATTTCGAATATTCTGTATAGTTTAAGAATTAACCGACTGAATATACAGAATTTTGTGCGACCTCCTACACAATCCTGTACAGACGTAAAAGAGCCTATTTCTATAATCACTTTATGCAAAAAAATGTCTTATGAACAAAAATGGCCAATTCTTTAATTTTCTGCAATAAAATACTGCAAATATGCTTATTTTAAGTTTTATTTTAATTTTCGAATGCTTATCACTTGGTAACGGTGGCATATTAGATATTTGTTCATAAATCATTTTTAACTTAAACTGAACATAGGAATAAGCGCCCTTTAAGTTCGTTTCATATGTAACACAACATCCGGTATGCCCATTGCCATTTTGACTTGAATAAATTAGGTAGGTCTTATAATGGACGGAATAAAGATATAAAATACTCGTTTAATTTTATTCAATATTAAAAGTGGTAAATGTAATAACTTTTTACTTTGCTTTGTTATACGATACTTTTTTCTTAATGTAATTGACGATAACAATTTTGACATTCATATATGTCTTGTTTATTTATATAACACCTGTTTGCAACTTTAAATATATGAAGTAACAGGGGAACGATGACCGCACCCTTAACAGACGAGGCGTTTCCCGATCGATCGACTGGGTGTGTCAAGTCAACCCTCATACAACACCCCTGTTATAGTTTCAATGATATAATTGTTTATGAAAACCAAATAAAGCATGACAATTTGCAAAGTTATAGACTTTATTAATTAGGAATATATAATTTTATAGATTGAACTTTTCTCACGGACTTGTTTAAATTTTTTTATTTTATGTAAAGTTTTTATATAAACTATTATCAACGTAAGGAATTGCATAAAGTTTTAATTATATATCAAACAGGTAGTAATATAAACGTCTTCAACAGGTAATTTAAGCCTTTAGTTCAGCTTTAATGACTTTGGCTTGGCGCCAATGTTAATTACATATTTATTTTTGTTCGTAAATTTACATTGCATTAATCTAAATCTGTAAAACAGTTATTGCAATAACCTCAGATCTTTTATATTGAAGAGATTCCTCATTGTGTTTCATCATAAAACGAAATGCCATTAATTTTTCTGCAACAAAATGTTATTCGAGTATTTTCTTACCTTTTTCTTTTGCGTTACGCCCATGTCTTTCACTTTTTGATGAAATAATCCCTCTTACTTCATAATTTATTCACGCAGATGGTGTTAAGCACCTGTCACGTTACAGAAACTGTCTTAGATCTTACCAAAAAAGTAACATATAAATAATTCAGGCTCATTAGGCATCGTGGAATTTCGGTTCATCATCTTGTTAAAAATAGTTCCAAAATATCTATTTTAACCTAGGTTTTTCTTTAATTTAAAATTAAAAATTTTCTGCCATTTATCTTGTTTTAATTAATTTCCGACATAGTTGAAAATCAGATGCAACCAAGAAAGCTTTATTCATCAAAATAACAGTTGTAGATCTTCGGGCTATATTTAGGATCGATCAATGCGACTTACGTAGGTTGAAATGGACAGTGGGAAGCCAATATTCAAGCCTATACGGTTTGGTATGGTGCAACATCTTTCCAACAATTTCTTATTTATGTGGACAGTGAATATTGAGTGGGACAACGATTTTTGGGAGGGAAATAAATTTATGTTGTCTTGGTATTTGAAGGTTTCTAATTAAATACCTATAAATTATTACGAATTTTTTAATATGTATGTGACTGTAACTTTTAAATTTTTACGATTCTGCAATTATTTAAAGTCCTTCCATAGGAAAGAGTCAGAGAAAAAAACAGTATAACTCCATTTTTTAATAATTTTTGCGTAGAAAAATACAATTTACCTATATTGTTTTAACACTGATTCAGACAGAAAAATTAACCTTTTAATAGCTACAAACATTAGATAGATACACAAAAATATTACAAAAGGATTTATTATAAAACTTTGAAAATAAAATCAGTAGATATAAATTGTTATTTCCTACAACAGTTCCAATTATTCATAACACTTCATAACAATACGTCATTCTCGTCGAGTGGGAGATTGTCCACATATTCAGTGTCCTCTTCATCATCATTGTTGTTATTATCCACTTGCAAATTTTCCTAAAATTTTTTTGACTCACTTTTGGTTAAAAACTGTCTGAGATTCTTATCGTATTTAATTTTTGGAGGTTTTAAGGCCTTGTAGTATAATAGATAAAGCGGTGCGATAGCATTGTTCTCTTTTATTTATTTATGTTTTGTTTTTTGAAATATTATTTAATGATTATTCTAAGTTTACTCAAAGTTTACTTATTACATCTTTCGTTCTTCCTATTTTGTTTTTTGTTTTCATATTTCGAACGTTTGTTTTCTTCTTCTCATCTTCTCTCCAACTAAAATCACTCATGGCGAGACGTTAAAAATCAAAAATTAATAGCACGAACTGAACTGCACGAATGTTTTGACTAAACTTTTAGTTTTATTTGAGTTTGTTTACTTTCCGTGGAAATGTAGTTAGACAGTTCTTCCCTAAAGTCGCGGTATTTATGTTTTTTTCCCTGATCATGTATTTTTTTTCTTTTATTTAAAAACTAGGTGTTTAAACTGTTTTTCTTTTGAACGTATACATCATTCGATTTATCTCTGTCAGAACTACAAGATAGCGGGAAAACCTAATAATTGGAAAAATAAATTCACATATACTGTATTTTCCTGACCTCTTCGTATACATATACTTGATTTCTTATGTTAGATCAAAAAGTTATAAATATAGTCATATAATTCCCTGTAGATTGTGACAAACTATTATAAGGTTTGAGGATAGAGATTACTATTGTCGACCCGCATGCCAAATTACAATCGCTTACTTTAAAAAATGTAGGTAATAAATTAAAAAAATACTTAAATTTTAACACCCCACCTTAAACACCCCATACATCAATCAAGAACTATTTTTCATTCCATGTTTTGAAAAACTTCTCTTTTTAAAATAAAACAGAGAATTACCCTGTATAAGATTTAGATTTAATTAAATAACACCCTGTGTGCATAATTATAGTATTGAATGTTTTGGACAATATTATACCAAAAATTCAAAGGGAAACATGCGTCTTGCGAGTCATCACGTCAAATGCTAAATATATCATAACTTGGAACAACCCATATAATGTTCAACAAGGTATGTATAGTCAAATGAGTTCATCGACTGGGTAAGAAGGTCGCCGAAGGTCACCGCAGGCCTCCAGTGTGGTGTCCCTGGCCACGGGCCAGTCGGGTGCCACACCCGTTTATTACGAAGCACGCGTAGGTACGGCCAGGTAGTACCGCTAACTAGATTACTATGTGAGATCAATGGTTACGTATTAGATTATGATGTCAAAAAGGAGAGTGTTTGTTTGCTAATTGAATTGGTTATTTAGCTACCTACTCTGTTTGTTTATGATTTTTTTTACATTTCCTCTGAAAATTGAAAAACGTTTTATTTTATTTTTTTAAAGAATTCAAGGTGGTTGAAGCAACAACGTTAAGAATTAATTGAAAGACCTTTTGAACATTTTCTATTAAGAACTTCAGATTTTTTTTATTATAGGGTCTCTAAATAAACTCTATATGTTTCTTGCAAAAGGTTCTTAATGGAATATGAATTGAAATTGTGATTGATTTTTTCAGTCATTCTTCACTGAGTATATCCTTGAGACATCCGTGAGGAACATTGCCAGTATACCAAAGACAATTACGGTTGCCTGATTCATGTTATGTTAATTGTTTTTTAAACCAATGTGTGGCAAATCTTTGAAAATCATCATTTGTAATTACTTGTTGGGATTAATTTTTTTTACAATCAAAGAGCAAAATTAAATAGTTCCGAAGTGTTTATTAGTCACAATAGTATATGTACCAATAGTTAACATTTGCACTCTATAAAAATGAACAAAATACTGATAGAGTGATTCAAACAAAATAAAAAATGCATCCCTGTATATGTCAATTTTATGTTTTTGGTATAAAATTTTTGGAAAATTAATATGTCTTGATTTCCTTTTATTTTAACATAAACTTTGAACTTTTAACAATAACGAAATGACAAGTAATAGTAGATATATACAGTATGTTACATGCATAATAAATGATGGAACAAATATGTACTACATAACTGAAACAATGAAAACAATAATATTACATTGAAATGCTTTACAACAATTAGATAATGACTTGAATACGAGAGTGCAATAATAATAACCATTGAAAAATATTTTCAGTGAACATGTATATTATTAATCATATACATGGGATTTTTCAAAGTGTGTGAGTGTATTATATAACAAGTTAACGCCTAATTAATAAATATAGGTAAATAGAATAGGTAATAAGTAAGTACTGTGCAACTACTTGCTGATCAAGTTACCGAGTATTTATAATTTTTATTTAGTTTTTAATACGTTTATGTCTATTTGAAGAGATATGAAACAATCTGCATATAAGTATAATGGTAATTTTCATTACATCTTTGATACATATTTTTTGGTATGCCTTTCAATTTATTCGTGTATAACAAAAAATTATTGATGAATTTTTAAGTTTAATTTATTTTAAATGGACGGAATTAAAGAAAAATTTTATAAGCAATCGGTACAGGATCAGCCTACATTAGTTAAAAATTTCCTCTATATTAAATACTAATATCGTCTCGGTTTAAACTGTACAAGATGGCAATAATCTGTCTGCATATGGGGATAATTTTTTTGCGTGGTCATATAGAACATATATTAAATAGTCCGAATTACGCAGAATCTCATATACTATAGATGTAGTACAATTTTAAATTTCAAAACATTATGAAATTTCCGAAATATGTTTAAAAAAAATAAAAATCACCTAAATGTTTTGGCTTAAATATTTCAAGATCTATTCAAGTTGGCCAAATGAAACAAGTTATTGTTGTTATAGTATAGCTGTTTTTGGACATAATTAAATGACACCAAATAAATTTTCATCAAATTAAGATGCAACAAACGAACTAATGTAAACGTCAGTCACATACAGAATCTTAGATTTATTTACAATGTATTTAAACCTTTAAAAAAAATGTAGATATCAGGAACAACCAACAATAATTTAAATGAAAAGTCACAAACAATAACTCAAACAATGCGTTTACAATCTTTGGTCTTTTAATTACCAAAATTGTTTAAAATGACCGTTATTAGCTTGGATCAATCGCGACACAGTTTCCTTTGATATTTTATTTAGTGTTTGCGGTAGAATTTCAATATTTAAACCTTGAGGTTTATTAAATGAACCATGTTCCTTCAAATTATTTGTCAATTTTGAAAACATTCTATTTGCTTTTTCTAGATATCTGTTAAAATATAGAAGTTTTGTTAGCTTTTTTTTCACCCAACATCACAACATCTATTTTTTTCATATGTAAATCTTTTAGGTGAATCTTTTAACCCTTAACTGTTGACATCTTGACGCGTAATTGCCATCACTAGTTTTAATTAAAAAAAATAGTAATTAATAATATTAATTATTATGTCAAGGAATTTTGAAAGAAAATCTGATCAAGTTCTGTCGTTATAGTTTAATGTTTACTCGTATATAAGAAAAGTCATAATAATTGATCAAATCCTTATGTAATGAAAAAAACCGGAGGAAAATAACTTAGTTGACTTGGATATTTTGGAATGGACTTGATTACTTTCTCTTGTATAGCGACGATATAAATATGTATCGGCGACAAAATTGCAACATGATAAAATTTTTTATGAAATTGAGTTATTGGTATCCTTAGATTCCTTATATCAAAATACATAATTACAATATATTAGTTTTTGAATTTTTTGATCAAATGACTCTAAATTAAACACGGAAAAACATAACCCAGATAAAACTTTATAACAACATGACTGACATTTTTCGTTCTCGTGAAAAATTTAATTTTTGATACTTGGGTCGTGTGTCAGTTTCGTAGACGTTATATCAAAATGTATTTCAGTTCTGATACAATAAATGTTAATTAATAACAGTATAAATTCTATTTTTGATGTGCTACAATAATAATTTTTATGTAGAAATTCTAGAAATCCCATTTTTTATCGGGAGTCTGTCAGATTCAATGTCATTCTAAGTATTAGAAATCTATGTGTCAACAGTTAAGGGTTAACAAAGTCAAAAAGAAAATATTAGAAAATTAACATAACACTTTTATAAGTAAAAATTCGCAGCAAAATTTCTATCGGTTTTTCTTGCGAAATCGCTTTTTCCCCATGGCTAACTTGATAAAAATATTATAGTCTGTAATATTTATAGTGTAATTAAAATATTAATTTTAGTAATTTTGAGTGATTACAAAAAGATAATAATACAGTCAAGTATGTCAATGATATCAGAAAAGAAATTCTATTTAACGCATATATAGCGAGTTACAATTAATTGCCATTTAAAAAAACATAAGAGTATATCATATCTCAAAAATCAAGGTCATCATGAGAGTGTAGTTGATGCCATTGAATTCTGCGCAAAAACATTTATCAAGAATAACTTATTTGATTTTTTTAACTTTAATAGATCTTGAGATATTTAAATTTAAAGATTTAGGTCATTTTATGTATTTTTCAGTATATTTCACAAATTTAATGTTGTTTCTCAAAATTAAAAATGAAATAGTATTCTACATGAGATTTTGCCAAATTTTACCCACTTAACCCGATCTTCTATCTCTCCAAATAAAAAAGTTACCCATACTCAGTGATAGATTATGGTCATTCTGTATAAAGTAATTTCAATATGTCTAAATT
This sequence comes from Hypothenemus hampei, assembly GCA_013372445.1. NCBI lineage: Eukaryota > Metazoa > Arthropoda > Insecta > Coleoptera > Curculionidae > Hypothenemus > Hypothenemus hampei. The sequence goes on along the minus strand of JABRWK010000022.1, from coordinate 340,413 downwards.
GAACATTATTTTCAAGAGTGACTCCAATAAAGCATAATTTCATTGAAAATCACCTTACAAAAGAATTAATAATAGTGTTTTAAAGCTTATTTTGTAACGTTTCCAATTGGGAAATATGTAAATAATTTTTTGTCACTAAAATATCTCTTTTTTTTTCACTACAGTATATCTTAAATACAATTGTTAGCATAGTGTTCTAGTAAGATATAAAATTTAAAATTGAATTTTTATATATATTTTTTTATCTACGGATGTAAAATACAAATTTACATTTTTTTCGATAATTTTGGTGTTAATTTTTCGCTTTTATCCACAGGACCGATGATCCATTGTTAAAAATATCTTTCAAAAATGCAACAATTTTATTTATATTGTTTTACTAAAAAAAAAACAACAAAATAATATAGATAACGAAGTGGATCAACTTACCTTTTGAACTTTTTTCGAATTAGTTGTGCAGTACCTCTGAATATACATACATACATACAATATTGGTAGGTAACATGTTTCATTATTAAAACGGGATTGTTCTAAACTTTTTGATTGCTTTTAAAAGTCATTATTGTGTACAACTGCCATAGCTAAAGGGTGTGTTGTTGTCTATACAATTTCAAATTGAAGTTTTATAAAAACTTCCCATTTTAGGAGGTATAAGAACTATTATTAGTTTCATTTCGATAATGATTTATCATTACTTATTCATCCTTTAGATATTGAGCTACTTATTTTTAAATATTGCATGAATGATGAAATGGAATGCAATGAGCTACTAAGATTATTAAAGTTCCTCTTAATGTAAGACAATAAATATGGATTTAATATGCCTTACTTCCAGAAGCCAAATTTTTCTAAGAAAAATTATTGGAACAGCTGGATTAGAAGGCATATTGCAGTTGGTTGGGCAATACAAATTACTAAACCTAAATTTGCCTGACTATTTCCTTTGGGAAGACTAAAATTTTTTATGCTGAAAATCCTTGAAAAGGATCCTAAGATTATGGAGACCATAGAAAATATTCGTCTTACTTTTGACACTACAAGGAATACGGAAAGTATTTTGAGCATTTAATGCAATGTTTTTGATTATGGTTTTTCGCAAGACATCCTTAAGCTATGGTAATTATATCATGAGAGACCTTATATGTCAATTACTTAATTTTATTAAATATAAATTTTCATTCAACTAAATTTAACAAAATTATTTAGGCCGTTATACCACATTTTTTTTATAACAAAAATGGGAACAATGAATTTTCGAAAACATTCGGTATATTCTTAAAAATTTTAGGCTCAGTTTGTTAAATAAGATTGTTCAAAATGAAATTTTTCATTTTGGGGGACATGCTAACAAAAAATTATAAGAAATTGACATTATTAGATTTATGTACTTAAACAATCTTATTTATAAGTCACATACTTGACCAATATAGTATTTGCACAAAGACGAAAAATTGTTATTTTTAAATGATTCTTATAAAATTACAAGTTTTTTTTTGATTAATTATGTGTTTTTATATGTATATCTAAGCAGTGGATAAGAATTTTCCTATTTTAAATTCAGACAGTTCTTTCTACATTTTCGTTTTTTTTTTTAAATAAAATACATAAGCTACAATAATTATAGTATGTAATAGCCATATATTATGTATAATATGTATTTTAACATTCAAAATGTACATAATGGAGTATTTGTATAACCATATAGAAGGTGATTATTTTCTTTTAAAATTTAAGAATAAAATTTTTCAAACAAAACAACAGCTTTATACAAAGGAGGGTTATTAAATGTAGATATTAATTACTTCTTTATCAATTATGGAACGTGCATCTTACCGGCAGGTACTCTTTATTACTTTTTTTACTTCTTTTTTGCAATGTCAAAAGGAAAATATTGGTACATGTATATTAAAATATTTATTGTTCTTTTGTATTTAGAAATTATAGTAACAAACCTTCAGCAATAAAGAATAATAACTATTTGCTCTTACCGTTGGAGGGGGCCCTCAATTTGTAATTGACACAAAAGAGACGTTTATAGGAAAAATAATAAGTACTAGATTCAAAGTATTTGTGCATACCATATTGAGCACCAACGAATCCGTTTCATATACATGGTTAAAATTATATTTACAACTTTGTTGCTGTGCCGTTTATTGAAAAAATAATCATTTTCTTAACTCTTACCTTGGTTGGTAACTATAGTTGAAAACAAGCAACTACTTTCGTATTATACATTTCAAAGAGTTAAAAGACAAAAATATTACTTTAGATACGTATTATATACTAGAATGATATGTATGAGCGAAGTTTTTTATTAGAAGAACCTTTACATTAAATGGATGTCAGTCCAGAACGATATGATAACATTATTGCATTAACGTTATTCCGTTACCAAAGCTAACTACATACATTGTTTAATGTCATCAAATAGTGCCAAACGGACGCGTCCAGTATTTTTTACATTTTCAACAACTAACATTTAACAGAGAAAGAATAATCACGAATGCCGTTTCAAGAAAACACGTGGCAGTGAAAAATAGTTCGAATTAAGGTAAATCATGAAAGAACATAAAAACTAACGATATAAGTACTATTAACAAAAAAAATATATCGAATAACGATAATTAAAATGATAATGCAATGACTAGACTATAACAACAATACACTTCTTTAGACGATCGATTTTATAATTTACCTTTAACGTTACAATTTTCATATTAACACTGACCAACTCACATGCTATTTGTCGATCATAGTAATTAATTTGTTATGTAAGAACGAATGGAATGTTGTGTACAAATCATGATTTCGAGTGGCAGTTTCTCGTCTAAAAAAGTGTACTCATTACTACAATCACAGCCCGATAAATAGTTAAATCGGCCACAATAAAAATGTATGTAATATGTATTTCAAAAAAAATGTTCGTACATTTTTTTTCTGTTTTCTAATACAATTCTCACTTTTGTGTCGATCCCTTGCATTTTTCGTATTTAAAAATGCAAATGTTAAAACGGTGTAATTACAGCTAAAAACAGGCAATATTATTTGTAATTAATAGTTATCGTTAGAAGAATGGTACTCCTATTATAAACGAATCTCTTTTAATCAAGAGATTAACAGTAACTTAAATTTATTATTACAATTGCTTGACAATTTACTTTATTGCAATAAATAAACAATAAATAAACGTCTATGACAATTAACAGTCCTTCACTGGCTTTCTATTGTGTCTAATATAACCAGTTTGAATATAGAACTTTCTTTAAAAGTTCATTTCGATTGCGTTCCAGCTATTGTAGTGAGTACTACATCTTTTGTTCCTATTATTTTCTATGTATCCTTCGCCATCTTTTTACTGCTCTGTACTATTTAACCTTGAACACATCGAATGAAACCATGCTCGTTATTTAATAGATTCAGTACCTGCTGTTATTTGTGGCGGTGCAATTGGAAGAGGCCCCTTGAGATAGTGACTTTGGAGGGACATCCGCTGACTGGCCCACCCGCTTCTCTTTTTCGGCTCGTTCTTTCTGTAATCTATAAATAGAAACCAATTGGTATTATCAAGTTTTATACCTTTATTACGAATTTTTTAGGTGGACCGAAACATGAATTCAGATTGATAATATTATCTTACCGTGGTTGTCGATCCGACATCTTCATCCCAAATACTTTAGGTAGCAATTAAATAAGATACATATTTATATTGCAAAAAGTTAATTTATATTAAATTAAATCATATTATTAATTCCGGTTTGATTTGTTAGTGTCTTAAACTAACAAAAAATCAATATTGGTTAAGTTATACCTATATTGTGTTCTGTGCCATATGGATTACGAATTGTTCTTTTTTGTCTGTGATATGAGATGATTGCAAAATTTCGTATTAAATCTCCGTGGATGCTAGCACCTTATCATACGAGAGGTTAATTGAAATTACACAAAAACCGGGTAAATCTATAGAATTAATCATATTCCTCAGATATTTAATTTTCAGATTTCAATTTATAGCAGAAATTGACACTTCTCCAGTCGATTGCTAGACTTCTTTTTTATGTAATTGATAATGTCTACCTGATTGTTGCTACATAAATTGCAAGACTTGCCAATAACAAAATACCACTCTAATTTTTTACATTTCTGTATGGCAATGAGAGTTTTTTTAGGTAGCTGTTTCATGGATTGTATACACTTTTGCAATTTATTTTAGTGCGAATAGACCATTTTCCATAAGGGCAGGTTAGTGCTTGTTCACAATAGACATAATCATAAAATGTACCTAAGACATAATTTAAATTAACTAAACTATAAATGTAATCAACGTCAATCATTGTATGTGAATTAAATATAAATTAACAATGCCTGTTAAGGATAATCTAACCGTCCAATTAATATTATAAACATTTTAAACCTATGTTCAACTTTATGTTTTATATGTAAATTCTTTATGTACATTTTATATTTATGTTCATTGTGAACAAGCATTTAAACTTTTATGAATATTTTGAACATTTATTTTAGAATAGTGAATAAATTTGAAAATTACAGTTTTAGGCTTTTGCAAAACAATTATGAAGAACAGTAATGCCTATGTTTTACAAATTTTGTCATACTTAATTATGTATATGAATTTTAAATTGAGCGCGAACTTTTGAAATCATCCATTTTCTCTAAATTAAAAATATGCAAACTGGATGTAGGTGAGTTCTATTTTTCTTAAACAATAGTTTTCATTAAATATCTACTATTAGTGATTATTCTTGTTTACTTACTTGTTCTTTGATTGTCGCATAAATTGCTGAATTTTTCTTGCTGCTTGATGTTGTCGTCTTTGGGAATATGTTCGCCTAAAAATGAAAGATTAATTAGGTTTCGCCGATTCGAAAAATACTATTTAGCAACAATAAAGCATCTATTAATGACAAATTTTACATTGATTAAATTACTGTACACAGTTACTACAGCTATATGCAGGATGTGAGCAAGTAGGGGTGAAGAGAAGGCCTCTTTGCCTTTTGATTCCTTTTCTTAGCCATGTTAGTAGGGAATCGTTTGCAAAAGTTAACAATATACGGTTAGATTCCTACTTTTAGCTATTGTTAATATCTTATAAGGCCCAATATTTGGCCAATGAATCTGTTAGTTGCGGGGTAGTTGAATTTTTAATTAAATTGGATGTATGGTATTATTGACATAGACATATCTAAAAAAGCCAAACATGTAAACGGCAATCGATTCCACCACCACAAGCGCATGGACTTTCTGATGAGCATACAAAGTATTTGGCAACATGAAATTTTAGATTTGATTGATATGATGCATATTTATGAGAACTTTATTACCAAACACCCTGTATAAAATTGTTTATGCGTTGGACAAACGGAACCACCAAAACACCGAAACGGTTAGACACACTATCTAGTAGTGTTTCTTACTTGAGCCCGGAACCGGCTGGTGTTCCTTCTCTACTCCCTCTACCCCCTGCCTCTTTGTAGTTTCTGTAATAGTTTTGGATACAAACTGCCGCCTCCTGGCTCTTCTTAAAACGTTTATGTTCACAATACGACCTAAATATACGTTAATCATTTCAATACGGTCAAAAAACTCACTAATTTACAATATTAAATTTTAAAAATCGTACCTAAATCCGTTCTGAATTACTGTTGCGGCATGAGTCATTTGTTTATAATATGCATATTGTTTATATCTTCTATAATAATTTTGGATTATCACAGCAGCCTGCCTTTCTTTATCTTGTTCTTGTTGTTGTCTGCCTTTATATGATCGATATGCCTTTTGGATTATTTTGGCGGCTTCATATAATACCCGTTGTTCTTGATCTATAACAATACAAAATAGAAGCTATTTCAAACTTGACTGTTCATCCTCTTCCACCTGATAGAGTTAAGTTAGAAAAATCTTTTTCAAATACTGTTCCAGAAGCTTGAAGAAATTCACAAAATCAGCGGTAGTTGGTGGTGGAGAGGGCGAATCCAAAGTAAACGAGCAAGGCGACTGAAGACAACTGGACGAAGCGGGACTTAAGCTCGATTGAGGAGTGCCAACATCGTAGTATCTGCAACGAATTAAAATTTGAAAAATATCTTTTAACCATTAAGTTTTAAAATAACAAAACCTGTAATTGTGATCGGAAAATTCGAAATGAAATTCCGATGATTCGAAACTGGATGATGATGGTTCCAATAATGGTTCCATATAAACGTCATATAAAGACTCGCCGGATTGTTGAGAGTCAGGCGGTCCGGGACTAGTTTCCATTAAGTGCTCTTCGGATTCGTTCTAAAAAATACCTCGTTAAATTTAATCGAAACGTTAAAATAATAATTTACCTTAATTCGATCCGGCATTGCTGCTATAATCTGTTCCGCAAGTGTCAATACCCTCGCATCTTGATCCCCTAGAATTAGACAATTGGTTTTATTAAAATTTATTTTGTAATATTATTATTGAATTTATTAACTAGTCTGAAAAAGGGATGTAAAAAGAATTTAGAACAATTATAGGTTTGGAGTCTCGGTTCAAAAAACATAGTAATATTAATGTATTCAACGTTTCTCTATTACATTACGGCGAAATATTGTTGAAAATATCTCTTTAACCATGCTTTTTGAACATTTATATGTAAATAAGAATAATATACGAAAATAATCAACGCCTAATACACGCAAGCCATGCAATATTTTATCTACAAAATGAAATCAAGCCAGTAAGCCTTACCGCCAAAGTGTGCATTTTTCTTATACACCCGAAACGATTTCTTATGGACATTAAATTTCCCCTATTTAATTGAACAAATTTGATAATATGTCAATTGATCTTTATTGTCAATTACAAATTCGATTTTTGGATTTAAACAAAAAAATATATAAAATAAGATATAATTTTTAAAACGTGTATATTTTCATTTGAAACGTTCCAAATAATTTTTGAGGCCGAATACGAATTGCAATCTTCTAATTAGAGCACATATACAGAGATATTAGTAAAAGTACTAGAATGAAAATAGAAAAATAACGAAAAAACACCAATCAAGTCCGCAAACAATTTATAAGAAAAATTAAAGAAAATTTCTATTTCTTCAATCGAATAATATTGACTTTCGTACAATTTGTTTGCGGATTACATCAAGAAACATACAAGTTAGGGAGAGACAACACCGATAGACAACATAGACATAGACCATATAATTAAACTGACCTACTGCATTGCCTGAACATACGTCGCGGTCGTCTTCGTCGCTTACTGCTTCCACATCAATTAATGGACTATTGCTGCGTGCTCCTGTTCCTATCTCGCCTTGAGGTGCAAAATTATCAATTGTTAAAAAGTTTGCGTTTCGATTTATTATAAAATAAAAACAAAAAAATGTATTTCACATCTAAACACACTTAAACACATTTTCTTGGTGTTGGCATTTGGGTAGGCGGTAACGGTAAAGAAGCACATTAACGGTAAGAAATTATTAATAATCAAGGTGAAATTACAAAAAATGTAGTTATTATTCATAATTTAATGTCCAATATAGAGATTCATTCCGATAGGGAACGAAAATTTACCAAAACTTACAACATAAACATTAATCCCTGGCCATACGCACACACAGAGGTTGGAACTACCAGAAAATCAAATGTGTATTGATTTAACAGTTAATGAAGGCTTTTACACATCATAATGATCACTGATGAACAGAATGACACAATACGATCGGCCTGAACCGCCTAAAAATATAGTACTTTTTTCAGCTTTAAAATTATTTTGTATTTAACAACACAAATCCATCCGGCCCTTATATCTGCCTGCACGGATAATAAATATATCCAAAATAGTTTCGCCTGCATAGTACATAACAATTATATGTTATACATAATATACATATAACTGGCGAATCAATCTTTGTGTGTATTCGGTCAGCTAATGGCACATTAATCAGCGAAAAAACCACATTGTTTCATTTTTTATTTTGATTATACATTTCCATGAATTAATTATTATAATTGAATGACATTGTCTAATGGCAACAACTTGATTCGTCAATTTCACCAAGATTTTCCATGCAGTGCTAGAAAAGTATAAAAAGTCTCACTTACCTGTGCTGAAAGCGTCATTTTACAATACAGGATGTTAATTTAAGTACATGTGGTAACTCCGGAAATGAATTCTTAACTGATTTTAAGATGAAATGTTCAAGAGAATCTTTTTCAATAAAAAAATACACATTGAGTCTATTTAATAAATAATTGCATCCAAATTGTAAAAAGTAGGACCTTTAAAATTGTATGACTGTGTGATAAATACATATATGTATAGATGCACGTATCTCTTTGCTACAACAAGTCTTTTATTTTATCTTAGAATATGATAACAATTCTTTCACTGGAGTTGTTGCATGTATTTAGTTAATACTCTGTACAGCAATATAAAATAAAATTAAAAAACAAGCTAATTTCAAAAAAGCAACTCATCATGCCTTAGATAAAAATCAATAATAAACGAAATAGACATTAGGAAAAACAGTAAAGAATTGATTACGATGAACTGTACTATGAATAGCATCGAATATAGAAAAAATGTTACAACATAATCATAAATTGTATTTTCAAACATTCAATCGACATAAAAAGTAGAAATATTTTATGCAAATTAACCAGGTACTTACACAGTGCAAAATCCATTCTACGTCCATTCGGCTCCAATATATCCGAGTCAAATGAATTATCTCTTGTTGAAAAGGAAGACTGTAAAGGCAAGGACATGCTCCTATCAATTCTGAAAATAAAAAGATTCAAACTCTATTCAAAAGAATTTTTAAACCCTTACTTGGATAACTTAATACTGTCTCTAGACTTGGAACTTTTAGATTTTGAATTGTTATCTAATATGGTATTTGTACTACAGTTCATATGAATACCACTATCTATTGATGGTCTTTTTATCAATTTCTGACCACAACTTCCTCTTGTGCTAGATGAAAGATCCGACAGCAATGGACTGGGCGAACCAGTGGTTAAGTATTTATTGTTGTTCTCTTGATCCAAATCAATACTGAAGAACCTCTTGCCAAAATCACTTCTAAAAATTGTATAAAAGCCTATTATCTCGCAAATTAAAACAATAGAACCTCGTAATGGCTCCTGGTCGAAGAAAAACTCCATCATGACTTTTGCTGGTTGAAGCTATCGAAGCCAAAGATCCAATACTGCTAGCAGGACTAATTACAGTTGGCGAAACATTATCGACTGACGAATGACCGGAATGAAGAAGCATATTGGCTTTATCACGTCTTAATTCCAATTTCTCGAGTTCCTCGATCAATTCTGTATGATTGTTTAAACGAGCGCATTCCAGTGCGGTTTGATTTAATTTATTTTTTATGTTTAAAGCTGTGTGATTCCATTTGTAAAGCATAATAGCAGTGTCAGTGTGACCTCGTTCGCAAGACCACATCTATAATTCAATGATTATCAATATATTTTCGAATTATTTCATTCAGTTACCAAAGGAGTGTAGCCATATTCATCCTGACTTAAAGCATCCACTTCCGTTTCTAAAAGGAGTGACGAATTTTCGGCTCTCCAATGTAACATGGCGCAAATGAGTCTTGAATAACCCAAAGAAGCAGCGAGATGTAGCAAAGTCATTCCTTTATATANACTATTAGTGATTATTCTTGTTTACTTACTTGTTCTTTGATTGTCGCATAAATTGCTGAATTTTTCTTGCTGCTTGATGTTGTCGTCTTTGGGAATATGTTCGCCTAAAAATGAAAGATTAATTAGGTTTCGCCGATTCGAAAAATACTATTTAGCAACAATAAAGCATCTATTAATGACAAATTTTACATTGATTAAATTACTGTACACAGTTACTACAGCTATATGCAGGATGTGAGCAAGTAGGGGTGAAGAGAAGGCCTCTTTGCCTTTTGATTCCTTTTCTTAGCCATGTTAGTAGGGAATCGTTTGCAAAAGTTAACAATATACGGTTAGATTCCTACTTTTAGCTATTGTTAATATCTTATAAGGCCCAATATTTGGCCAATGAATCTGTTAGTTGCGGGGTAGTTGAATTTTTAATTAAATTGGATGTATGGTATTATTGACATAGACATATCTAAAAAAGCCAAACATGTAAACGGCAATCGATTCCACCACCACAAGCGCATGGACTTTCTGATGAGCATACAAAGTATTTGGCAACATGAAATTTTAGATTTGATTGATATGATGCATATTTATGAGAACTTTATTACCAAACACCCTGTATAAAATTGTTTATGCGTTGGACAAACGGAACCACCAAAACACCGAAACGGTTAGACACACTATCTAGTAGTGTTTCTTACTTGAGCCCGGAACCGGCTGGTGTTCCTTCTCTACTCCCTCTACCCCCTGCCTCTTTGTAGTTTCTGTAATAGTTTTGGATACAAACTGCCGCCTCCTGGCTCTTCTTAAAACGTTTATGTTCACAATACGACCTAAATATACGTTAATCATTTCAATACGGTCAAAAAACTCACTAATTTACAATATTAAATTTTAAAAATCGTACCTAAATCCGTTCTGAATTACTGTTGCGGCATGAGTCATTTGTTTATAATATGCATATTGTTTATATCTTCTATAATAATTTTGGATTATCACAGCAGCCTGCCTTTCTTTATCTTGTTCTTGTTGTTGTCTGCCTTTATATGATCGATATGCCTTTTGGATTATTTTGGCGGCTTCATATAATACCCGTTGTTCTTGATCTATAACAATACAAAATAGAAGCTATTTCAAACTTGACTGTTCATCCTCTTCCACCTGATAGAGTTAAGTTAGAAAAATCTTTTTCAAATACTGTTCCAGAAGCTTGAAGAAATTCACAAAAATCAGCGGTAGTTGGTGGTGGAGAGGGCGAATCCAAAGTAAACGAGCAAGGCGACTGAAGACAACTGGACGAAGCGGGACTTAAGCTCGATTGAGGAGTGCCAACATCGTAGTATCTGCAACGAATTAAAATTTGAAAAATATCTTTTAACCATTAAGTTTTAAAATAACAAAACCTGTAATTGTGATCGGAAAATTCGAAATGAAATTCCGATGATTCGAAACTGGATGATGATGGTTCCAATAATGGTTCCATATAAACGTCATATAAAGACTCGCCGGATTGTTGAGAGTCAGGCGGTCCGGGACTAGTTTCCATTAAGTGCTCTTCGGATTCGTTCTAAAAAATACCTCGTTAAATTTAATCGAAACGTTAAAATAATAATTTACCTTAATTCGATCCGGCATTGCTGCTATAATCTGTTCCGCAAGTGTCAATACCCTCGCATCTTGATCCCCTAGAATTAGACAATTGGTTTTATTAAAATTTATTTTGTAATATTATTATTGAATTTATTAACTAGTCTGAAAAAGGGATGTAAAAAGAATTTAGAACAATTATAGGTTTGGAGTCTCGGTTCAAAAAACATAGTAATATTAATGTATTCAACGTTTCTCTATTACATTACGGCGAAATATTGTTGAAAATATCTCTTTAACCATGCTTTTTGAACATTTATATGTAAATAAGAATAATATACGAAAATAATCAACGCCTAATACACGCAAGCCATGCAATATTTTATCTACAAAATGAAATCAAGCCAGTAAGCCTTACCGCCAAAGTGTGCATTTTTCTTATACACCCGAAACGATTTCTTATGGACATTAAATTTCCCCTATTTAATTGAACAAATTTGATAATATGTCAATTGATCTTTATTGTCAATTACAAATTCGATTTTTGGATTTAAACAAAAAAATATATAAAATAAGATATAATTTTTAAAACGTGTATATTTTCATTTGAAACGTTCCAAATAATTTTTGAGGCCGAATACGAATTGCAATCTTCTAATTAGAGCACATATACAGAGATATTAGTAAAAGTACTAGAATGAAAATAGAAAAATAACGAAAAAACACCAATCAAGTCCGCAAACAATTTATAAGAAAAATTAAAGAAAATTTCTATTTCTTCAATCGAATAATATTGACTTTCGTACAATTTGTTTGCGGATTACATCAAGAAACATACAAGTTAGGGAGAGACAACACCGATAGACAACATAGACATAGACCATATAATTAAACTGACCTACTGCATTGCCTGAACATACGTCGCGGTCGTCTTCGTCGCTTACTGCTTCCACATCAATTAATGGACTATTGCTGCGTGCTCCTGTTCCTATCTCGCCTTGAGGTGCAAAATTATCAATTGTTAAAAAGTTTGCGTTTCGATTTATTATAAAATAAAAACAAAAAAATGTATTTCACATCTAAACACACTTAAACACATTTTCTTGGTGTTGGCATTTGGGTAGGCGGTAACGGTAAAGAAGCACATTAACGGTAAGAAATTATTAATAATCAAGGTGAAATTACAAAAAATGTAGTTATTATTCATAATTTAATGTCCAATATAGAGATTCATTCCGATAGGGAACGAAAATTTACCAAAACTTACAACATAAACATTAATCCCTGGCCATACGCACACACAGAGGTTGGAACTACCAGAAAATCAAATGTGTATTGATTTAACAGTTAATGAAGGCTTTTACACATCATAATGATCACTGATGAACAGAATGACACAATACGATCGGCCTGAACCGCCTAAAAATATAGTACTTTTTTCAGCTTTAAAATTATTTTGTATTTAACAACACAAATCCATCCGGCCCTTATATCTGCCTGCACGGATAATAAATATATCCAAAATAGTTTCGCCTGCATAGTACATAACAATTATATGTTATACATAATATACATATAACTGGCGAATCAATCTTTGTGTGTATTCGGTCAGCTAATGGCACATTAATCAGCGAAAAAACCACATTGTTTCATTTTTTATTTTGATTATACATTTCCATGAATTAATTATTATAATTGAATGACATTGTCTAATGGCAACAACTTGATTCGTCAATTTCACCAAGATTTTCCATGCAGTGCTAGAAAAGTATAAAAAGTCTCACTTACCTGTGCTGAAAGCGTCATTTTACAATACAGGATGTTAATTTAAGTACATGTGGTAACTCCGGAAATGAATTCTTAACTGATTTTAAGATGAAATGTTCAAGAGAATCTTTTTCAATAAAAAAATACACATTGAGTCTATTTAATAAATAATTGCATCCAAATTGTAAAAAGTAGGACCTTTAAAATTGTATGACTGTGTGATAAATACATATATGTATAGATGCACGTATCTCTTTGCTACAACAAGTCTTTTATTTTATCTTAGAATATGATAACAATTCTTTCACTGGAGTTGTTGCATGTATTTAGTTAATACTCTGTACAGCAATATAAAATAAAATTAAAAAACAAGCTAATTTCAAAAAAGCAACTCATCATGCCTTAGATAAAAATCAATAATAAACGAAATAGACATTAGGAAAAACAGTAAAGAATTGATTACGATGAACTGTACTATGAATAGCATCGAATATAGAAAAAATGTTACAACATAATCATAAATTGTATTTTCAAACATTCAATCGACATAAAAAGTAGAAATATTTTATGCAAATTAACCAGGTACTTACACAGTGCAAAATCCATTCTACGTCCATTCGGCTCCAATATATCCGAGTCAAATGAATTATCTCTTGTTGAAAAGGAAGACTGTAAAGGCAAGGACATGCTCCTATCAATTCTGAAAATAAAAAGATTCAAACTCTATTCAAAAGAATTTTTAAACCCTTACTTGGATAACTTAATACTGTCTCTAGACTTGGAACTTTTAGATTTTGAATTGTTATCTAATATGGTATTTGTACTACAGTTCATATGAATACCACTATCTATTGATGGTCTTTTTATCAATTTCTGACCACAACTTCCTCTTGTGCTAGATGAAAGATCCGACAGCAATGGACTGGGCGAACCAGTGGTTAAGTATTTATTGTTGTTCTCTTGATCCAAATCAATACTGAAGAACCTCTTGCCAAAATCACTTCTAAAAATTGTATAAAAGCCTATTATCTCGCAAATTAAAACAATAGAACCTCGTAATGGCTCCTGGTCGAAGAAAAACTCCATCATGACTTTTGCTGGTTGAAGCTATCGAAGCCAAAGATCCAATACTGCTAGCAGGACTAATTACAGTTGGCGAAACATTATCGACTGACGAATGACCGGAATGAAGAAGCATATTGGCTTTATCACGTCTTAATTCCAATTTCTCGAGTTCCTCGATCAATTCTGTATGATTGTTTAAACGAGCGCATTCCAGTGCGGTTTGATTTAATTTATTTTTTATGTTTAAAGCTGTGTGATTCCATTTGTAAAGCATAATAGCAGTGTCAGTGTGACCTCGTTCGCAAGACCACATCTATAATTCAATGATTATCAATATATTTTCGAATTATTTCATTCAGTTACCAAAGGAGTGTAGCCATATTCATCCTGACTTAAAGCATCCACTTCCGTTTCTAAAAGGAGTGACGAATTTTCGGCTCTCCAATGTAACATGGCGCAAATGAGTCTTGAATAACCCAAAGAAGCAGCGAGATGTAGCAAAGTCATTCCTTTATATACAATTTTAAATTATTAATAATAAATATCACATTTTTATATTTAGTTTTACCTCTATGACTAGCAAACCATGCCACACTCAGTTCTTCTCCAAATTTCCAAATGCGAGATGTCATGTTTTGGCAAAAATTTACGAGACGTTCTTCAAAATTTGGTTGTGTAAACAGAGCTGTATCCTCAACCTTTGAAAGACGAGAAAATTCAAATGTATTATGCAATTTTATTCAAAAATGCGAACTTACATCGTTATCCGATGGTTCTTGCTTGATCTGCAATCTATCGTCCATTGCTTCAAGTCTTTGTAGCAAAGTAAATTTCAACAAATTGTCATTCGACCGTTCTAATTTCGGTTCTGGGGTAGCGATTTGTTCTTCCTTGGGCGGAAGCTTGTACTCAAATATCACAGAGTTGGAGATCACATATCCATCGCAAGCCACCTGAAGGGTGGCCAAACCAGCTTCGTGGGCTAAAAATATATAGTTTGTAATGTTGTTTAATAAAATATGTGAAAATGGTATTACCCGGACAGTAACACCTTAACACACCACTTTGTACCAAAGTAGTAGGTACAGGAAGTGTGTCAAATAGAACTGTATAGGGTCCAGCGGAATGCCACGGACCTGTTACGAGAACTTTAACACCTCCTTCGGGATAAGCCCATTCTGGAGAGTAGTCGGTTATTTTTGCAGTACCTGAAGATTGAATGTGAAGGCATACAAAGATTTTCTAAAAAAAATTCTTAAAACACATACCTTCGCTATGTTGAGATCCATTTTGCTGTTGGGAATGCTGTTGTTGGCTCTGATGATGCGCATGCGTATTAGTATGGTGTTTAACGTGACTGTGTCTATTAGCTTCGGACGGGTTGACATCTAAGAGCGAAGCATGAGTGGGATCTAATCCCTCCAGATCGGGAAATTCGCTCAGCATGTCGAAAGCATCCAAATTTACAAAAACATCATCATCCACCACGTGAGTAGGTGACACGACAACGTCACAATTGTCAATGAAATCCATCGGGTTAATGTCATCTACAATTGATTATAAATGAGAAAATTCAAAGTCGAAATTTTTTTGAATTGATAAAAAATACTTGTTAAATTGTTGGGTTCATTTTGCTTCTTAATTTCTCGACTAGAGTTTCTTGTTTCAGTATTTTGAGATGTACGATGACTGTCCAATTCATTTGAACACATTGGCATATTTGCTGAAAGAGTCCTTTGAATATCTTCGTGTGACAAGTCTAAGGTTTCGTTAAAAAAGCCTCCGTTTATAATAGAAGACCCGTCGCTTTTACTTATCATGGATCCACTGGAATCTGTTCCTAAACCAATATTAAAAATACAAAATAAATCTATAATACATTAATAATATTTACCCAAAAGTACTACGGTATCATCGCAATAATTCTGATGTTTAAAATTCTCGTTGGTTGTAGTCTCCTCATGTCCAGTGTCCATTAGTTTAGATGGCGTCGAAGGAGCGCTGGACATATGTACTTCAGATTGTTGTTGATCATGAGTTCTGAACAATGGTACTTATTACATAAAGCAATAATTAACAATAGAATGTGTAATACCACTTACACATTACTATTTCGCAGGGTCTGTTGGGGTTGTTGATGCTGGGCGTGACTTGTATTGAACATATTGCTCTCGAAAAATGATTGTCGAACATTTTGGGGGGTCGTTTCCATTTTATTTTCTTTTTGTTGTTTCGTCTTTTCTGCTTGTTTGTTGGTGTTTGCATGAAGGCATGAGGCACTGGCGTTACTCTCGAGAACTTCTTGTTTTAGAACTAAATGACTGTGGTAAAATAATTAACTCAATTCCACCCAACTAATGTCATAAGAATTTTACCCAGTTCTCTGTTCCTTGTTCAAACCCCTGTTCGGGTTGCAGGCCAAAAAGTTGGCGACTGACGGATTGACAAGATTTTGGTGATTTGAATTGTTGTTGTTGAGGATCAATAAGCCTCCACTACCTAATAATTTATTTTTAAATTTAAGTAATATGGATCAACTGTAATAATCTAGCAATAACCTTGAATTTGAGAAAGACTTAAAACTAATGGCGGAGTGGTACCCGAAGTGGATGTACAATTTGCACCATTGTGAACCGTTAATTGTGAACTTCGGTCTCGCGAATAGACTCGTGGTGAATTATGGTTATTGATATGAAGAGATCCAGATCCAGTAGTGGAGGAAACCTATATTAGTATTTTTTAATTAAAAAATACTAATGATAGTATAATTAAAGACAATAATATACCTGATTGTTACTTTCGGAATTCAAATTGTTTGTTCTTGAATTAATACTGGAACTTGGCATCGGGGAACCTGATTTGGCTGAGGTGATCCGACGCATTGGATGCGAACAACTTTTTCCATCGGCACACGTCGAATCCGGGCAGCCGCATTCTAATTGTTTTACCTAAAAGATAAAAATTCATTGTCAAAGGAAAAATTCGTAGAAAATATATTGTAACAGCTTCCTATTTACTCTCGAGATAGTTAAAAGATGTAGTTACTTGAGGAAAGATTTCATTATTTATAATGCGTACCAAAGCAGCTTGTCTCGCTACTCGTTGTTTTTCCATTAACTGGCTTACTATGGCCTCCACCGTTTCAGCAGTTTGCAATTTAAAATTCTGAAAAACGAAAAATGAAAATAGTATTTTAAAAGAAAAGGGGGATCCCTGTTTCATTTTACCGGGTTATTAATATTTTAATGTTGAGAAAACTTTATCATACTTATCTTTAAAATCATTCATTCGCTTAATTCAGGTAGAATAGCTTTTTCTCGTAAATTGAAAAAAGCTCCATTTTTAAATCATTAAAAATTTCAGTTTTCCTTTATTTTAGTTATTTTTCAAGAATTTTTAGTTCATTATTTAGTATTTAATAAATTTACGGCATATGATTGATAGAAATATATCTGAAAAATAATAGAATTCTCACCGATATTTCCAGTTCGTTGTTAAGATCAGGTTCATCTTCACTAAAAAACATCGGTTTCAATTGGGATACCAATTCATCCTTCGTCCATTCCTTCTTATCTGCCCACAAAGCCAAATTGGGAGTTATTACCGCCAGCTTGTTATCGTCAGGGTAGGGAACGTTGAGATAGTGGACGAGGACAATATCTGGGTTCTAAAAAAACGTTTAACGATAAAAATGTCTATTTGAAACGTTGTTTTTTCAATAATTGAGTATTACCTGAAGTAGCCAATAACATCTACGATGAAACGTTGGCAAGATGGCAGAGTGGACGTAGCAGCCATAAATGCACTGGAACAAAAAACAATTTGTCAAAAAACTAAATCACATTTTAGAAATTTGATGACAATCAGTGTTAATAAACTTTTCAGACGTGATGGAAATATAAAATTGGAAAAATTCATGATTCAGGGTTCATATCGAAGCCACGTATGAAAAAACCCTTTTACGGTAGCGACTCGCCAAAGCTTAAGATTACCATTAATTAAAGCGTTCGATAACGTCAGTGTGCAAAAGCTCCGCCACTCGAACCGAAATGACTGAATCGAGAGCTTTAGAGCCTGTCCAATGGAAAATGTAACTATTCAGGCTGTTGAATTAAACCGAATTAAAGAGGAACATTTTATCTTTTTCCCCGGATCTAAGGGTGGTAAAAGGTTTTATTCGGAGTTCTACATTAGTGCAGATAGTTTAATACCAGTTCTGGCTCAAGGAATAATTGGGCAGAACTTTTAAATTATTTTTATTTTATTTGAAACACTTCGTTTATAGTGTTATTTTTTTTGTAATATTACCAAATAAAATCACACAATCACGTCCATCATATCTTTTCTATATTTAGCATTTTCCATATTAAAGTTCGGAACTTATCGTGAATCTAAAAGCGTACCCTTTCCTATTCCATGTTATTCAAATTATCTTTATGATGGTTAAAGGTAAAATTATCAAATTAAAAATTATGCCCCAGTGAGCCAGAACTGGAATGAAACTATTTAGTAATTGGACAAACCCAATTGATAGGGCAGTTTTTCCAATCCCTTTAGTAGAACGGCTCTCTTTGTAGGAAAACGCTTTTCAATTTTCTATGACAAAAGACCAATGTCTGACTGTGTTGTCAAATTTAAATAGAATTTTCTGAACTTTTTAACGTTTTAAATCTGTTAGGATTAAGATGCGTTTAATATTTCAAGTTTTTTAAAGAAATATCTGAATCTAAAGAGATAAATTGAGTTTTGTTTGCGACCTTTGATAAAAATAAATGCTTTTTTCCTTTCTGAAATGCTTATTTTTATCTCGGCGTAATTATCGAAGTTGCTCACCCTCAACAAAAGCGTGTGCTAATCTTAAATTCATTATCTTTTCAAATTTTGCGTAACGCTTTTTAGCAACCAGTAATCGCAGGACCAAAAGCCCATAATGTTAAAGCATTAAAATAATTAAATCAACATCACAAATTTATTATATTTTCCTTTTTTTACGGTCTTTAGTTCTTTCACCGAGTAACCTCTCTCCAAATATAATATTGCAAATTTTTTATTTTGTTAATTACATTCAACGATATTAAAATACTTGAGAATTTAATAGCGGAAATTCCACCTGGTATACACTCACTTTATTCGAGTTTCAATGGCAAAAAAAACTAAATTAAACAGTTTCTCCAGCGCTTCAGCCGTTTGTAACACTTTTTTCCAAACATTTTTATATCCGAAATCTCTGCAATTTAAGAGAAGATTAATGTTTTTAAACGCCGGTTAATTAACCCAAACAATTACCCCGTCTTAACGGCGCCCAGCCACGAAAAAAGGAAATAAAGGGGAATTAGTTTTGCGGACGAAACAAATATTATTTTTCAGTTTGCGCGCTCGTCGAAATTTCTTTTCGAATCGGAGAGAAATGGACCGTCAGTAGTAATCTTAAAATACAAAAAAACCCTATCCACTACTTATTGTTTTTGCACAGGGCAATTCTTTTTTCAATCGACAAAATGTCTTCGAAACAGAAATCTTCAATAACAAAATTATATTTTATTCTTATCGTTGGTATATCTACATAATTAAGCTTTGTTACTTTGTTGTTCATTTTGAAGTTGACTATCCAATGCAAAATAACGTTAAAGACAAAATTCGACCAGACAAAAACGTAGTAGGTTTCCTTTCAGTTTGCGAGTAGTGATATTGGTATAATGACAATTATCAGTAACATTAAGAAACATTAAATTCTTACTTTTATAAAATACCTATTAATTTTTAAGAAAAACAAATAAATAAATGCTTGTTACTCTATGTTGTGACTTTAAGAAACACATCTGTTATAATTAGATTGTTTATAAAAGTGGTGTAATAATTAGATAAAAACATGTCAACTAATTAAAATTAATTTGTTATTTACCTCAGTTCCTTGTACTTTTAACTTCATGTGATCTTCCCTCGTGGTCTTTCCATCTTTCCGCTTTTTCCAACAATAACCGTCTCTACGGTAGCGCACTTTCTTCCTGCTGTATAATAGCATGGAACCACTTTTAGGCCTAGAAATTTATTACAATTAATATCTGGAAATATTCATTTAATGCCTGGTATTTAAAAGGTACTTGCCATATTTAATATGAGTAGTTTTGTCATAAAATTGTCATAAAACCTGCATCTAATATTCAATTTTTTATCCTTGTAAAGCGGGTTCAAAATGGCTGTTTTTGACCTATACCTGTCATAAGTGTCACATTTTAGACCGGAATTGTCATGTTCTGTGCGATCTGTGATGGGCCTTACGGAGAAAATTTGTTCCATCATCTTATTATTAACTAATTCAAGAGAGGAAAAATAATCATTATTAATTTTTAAACTTATCGGAGAGAAATGCCAAGCTAAAAACAAATGTAGTAGCTTTCTGTTTGGTTTCATGGAAATCGAATATGTCAAATGTTAACATTAAAGTTCAAAAATTTTGTCAAAGAGATGGATACCCTATCGCGCAATTGATAACTACCATAAATGTGAAAAGCAGATACCACGTCATAAATTTAATTGTCAAATTGTGGCCTATTTTTTTTATTTTACATTTTTGTTAACAAAAGGAAGTTGAATGGTTCGATACAGATTTTATGAAAAACAATATACCTTTCTTAGATGCGTAATGTACTATTTTCTCTTACCTATTTACTCAATTAACTGATCGGTAATTTTAAGAAGAAATTTATCCAACCAGAACGCAATAGCATATATTTTGACGCAACTGAATTAACAGTGTATTTGTAACAAGTGTATTTTATAAATTAAATCTTTGAAACAATCGGTTAGCAATTCGACGATATGGAACATCAAAAATTTAGTTATTTATACGTATTTGTTTTGTTAGATTTCGGAAAATCTATATGAAGCTTTCGGGTGCGCTGTAACGTGGAAAAGAGTTGGTTGGAATCGGGGTGAGAACATTGTGGCAATTGAGTACGAAACCTTATTTCATATTATTTGTATTTGTTTAGTAAATTGAAAATAGAATGGAACCCAAACAGTTTACATTAAACTGTATGTTTAGCGAATAAACAAATAATTTTATCATGTGAGGGTTTCCGTTTTGTTGTTGCTACGTAAGCACATTTTTGGCAATAATTTTATTATATGGGCTCTGTTACCTACATTGTATTTATTTAGGTACCTAAAAGTAGAATTTTCAAAGTAGGCTAAAAAATGTAAAAAAGCATACGTTCAACAACAAATTAATATGTTTTTTGAACACCGAAAAAAATCATTAACTGAATTCAATTATGTGTAGGTAATAAATAATAGTTGTTTAAACAGTATAACGAGCAATAGACAAAATGGGCTATGTAAAGGAAAACACAAACAAAAGAGAGAAACGAATTTCTAGAATACACTAGGAAATAATACAAAATAAACAATAATATGGTGAAAACTTTTGTTAGGATTACGTTTGTTGGAAAACGGCCTATTTGAATTATTAAATGAATCAAAATAATGGCAAAGGTTCGGTTGCCATTCAACTCACCACTCTTAGTGTACATTGATTTTATACATGTTTAGAAAATGTTTTTCAACCAATTAATTATCAATACTAAAGTTTCAATTATTTGTTTTTTTAAGATATAAAATTGGAGAAAACTGGATAATAAAAAGTAGTTTAATAATGTTGAACAGATAGTCTGGAAAAGTTCATATGCATCGAATAACTCGATTCGGAAAATTAATTCAGAAATTTATGCATTCAAGTTGCCAGAGTAGTCAAATCGGTTACGGGAAGATGGTTAAAGTTTTGCATAGGTTTGCTTTAAAATTATAAGCGCTTTTAGTAGTTCTTGTGACAACAATAATCCAACTTTTTTTTACGATAATTATCAAGTAAAATATGTATTAAAAATAAGTGATGGTTACATCAAGTGAAATATAGGTTTAAAATCAAGGTGCATGTTTTGATCATTAAAAGAATAATGAAAAGATTATAAGTTTGATGAAAATAAGAAAAATAGAAGAACAAGGAGGTAAGGAGGTAAGTGCAGAAAGATTGACTTTTATTAGCGTTGAGTTTAATTTTTTTATTAAAAAGCATATTAACAAAATAAAAATAGGATTATTAATTGGTTGATTATAAATCTTGTAAATCGCGGTTAAGTATTAAGATCGGTGGAGATTAACACAAAAATATATCAGTCGACAGCAAAATACATTGTGGCAGTCACCATTGCTCGTGAAATATAGTGAAATATACAATGCAGATGAAACCTACCCTAACTAGTCAATCTGCTGGGCCATTTTTAGTCGACCGCGAAACGATTTTTGATTTTTTCGTCGATCATTGTCAGCCACAGAAAAAGGTTACGTTCTTCTTTTTTCTGATATGACAATAATTAAACAAAAACCTCAAAATTATTTGACAGTCGACCTGACATTAGGGACCTTTGGTATACATAGCAGTATGATCTGCTCGATATAACTGTTTATAAATCGAAAGTTTTCACATAAATTTTGTTATCTTTGGACATCAACATGGGCTCACAAAAGAGTAAATATGTAAAACAAAGTAAATAAAAATTGAATGAATTAGAGCCAGTCGTTAGATAAAAAAAATGCGTACAAATTTATTTTCAAGTTTATCACGAGAAACTTTGTGAAATGTCTGGCCATTATAAAAATAGTACATTTTGATTCGAGAGCGTTTCCACGATTTTAAAACTTGGTCTTATCTTAACGCAAATCTTCTAATGGTTCGACTTTTTAAAGATTTAAAACGACCGCTTCCGGTTCATCGAAAATAAAACTGAGACTTAGACCGTGAAAGAAATCAAAAATATAACATATTGTTCGTTTCTGGTTCGCGTTTTCAACAATTCCGACCTATTGGAAAAATGTATATCGCTCATTAAAGTTTACGATGTAATTGTTAAATATCAATAAGATTATTGAAAATTTATGAAGGTCATCGAGCAGCGGGTGCAACAAAAAAATTTACCTAATTTCGAATACTGACCTGATCTTGACCTCTTTACTTTGCCACTCCGCGTGCCGATCAAAGCTGATAAGGATGGCGGCGATTTCCTGAAAACGAGAAAGAGCATGAG
>JABRWK010000022.1:282861-317216 GCA_013372445.1 Hypothenemus hampei | reverse complement strand
TTGTAAATGTTTAAACAATCAATCAAAAGTAAAATGAGTAGATCGGAAACATCCTGTATATAGAGTCAAGCGAGTGAGATGCATGAAGGCATCAATTCAAACAGCAATTCTATGATCTTAGACGATGCAATAACCATACATCCATATCCTAGTGAAACATGATTTTCTTCTTTACTCATCTGGATTTTTCTATAGAATTTTGCAACTCAACCGTTCAAGTAAATAAGCGTAATATTCTTCATTTATTGTTATTGTTCTACGGTTTCTTTTCTTGTTCTATCATTAAAAAGGTACTTTTTCATAATTCAATAGTATAGCTTTTCAGGATACGGTTGCCCGTTGATTTTCACATCAATAGAAAACTGTTCACCTCCTTTTGAACTGATTCCTTTTTCATTAGCTATTGGATTGCTGTTTGGTTTGAGGAGTATAGTGCTGTATACAAGACTTGTCTGTATGTAGTTGTCAGTCGTCTGGAAACAACATCAAATTAACAGTGCAATCTTTTAAATTGATTTTTCGTAGTATCTAGCCTGCAAAGAACATATTTACATCCAAAACCTTAGGGTCTCGCTCTTTTGATACACTCAAAACATATCGCACTCCGGCAAAAACACTGAGACAACTCAAAAAATGGCTATTTTGGGATTAAGTCACTAATAAATTCGTATGTTCCCACGTATAGAAAAAGCGTTTAACCCTTTCCGGCCTAGCGGAACCATCAAATTTTAATTTTATTCCTGTCGATCTGTTTTAGTTATTGATAATACATATAATAAAAAAACATTTACATCAAACTATCCAAAAAAAATTACATTATGGGAATCCTAATGTTTTCCATCAAGACACAAATTTTTTTGACAAGTTCGTCTCTTTTATATTGCTTTGAAGTATTTACTCTCAGTTGGAAATAGGTAAAGGAAGGGTTGGAGGAGGAGAGGAGGTAGGGGAGGGTGGAGAAACTGTTGTGGAACTCATATGTCCCACTGGTACAATCACGATTTTATGTAAACATTGTGTTCCATTTATTTTATTCATTTAAATAATGACAATTCAAAACTTAATATGAGAAAGTTGTAAATCAGAAAAATTAGGTACGATAAGGTGAGAAGCACGTATTGTTAAGGGGTACCTTGTCTATGGCATAGATGTTTGTTGTACATTTAATTAAAATAATTAAATAATTTATAATAACAATAATATAATTTTTGCAGCTCTGAAATACCTTGGGACATACATATGGTATATCCCGTTGGGACTCTAAGGGTTAAACAATGTAAATTATTCAATAATTTCTTCATTTTTATTTAATTTTTTGCATTTTATATTTGCTAATAAAACAATAAATTCAAATACTTTCTTGTTTTCTTCAATTTGCCATTTGTGAAATGCTCAAATTTTTGAGTTGTCATTATTCTTGCCGGGATACGCTATGCTAGTGTTATTTTTTGCTACACTATATAAGTTCACTGTAATATACAAACATTTAATTTGTGAATCTTCCTAAAAGTTTCAATTCCATTTTGAGATTAAATTCAACGTAAAATAATTTCGTGGTCGTTCGTCGCGACACACGACCAACGCTCAAAATAAACTAAAAATGTGAAGTAATTAAATGCCGACAGCTGCCATTTTCATCTGTTACATCTCGCTCTCTTTGTAACTTTTGTTAGTTGTTTGTCATCTTTTTTTTTATTTCGAAATAAATGATCCCAGTGATATCGAAATAATAATAGGGAAAAAATATATATTAATGAATCTGAACGATTTCAACGTTTCATCAAATACGAATTTATATTATAATGCCTCGGCAGAAAAGTAATTATTTTTGTTACAAACACGCCTTACTAATTACCTAAAATAAGCATACGGCTCCGATTTGTTTTTGTTGTAAAAAATTTCATTACACGGCGGGTGACACTCGCGTGTGACGCCCGACACACTAATAAAAAGAAAATGATTCATATTTCACCATTTCAAACAGAAAAAAATCGCGTGATAAAGAAATTATTATTAAATATAAACTAATTATTAAAACAAACACGCCAGTTTTTCGTTTTTAATTTGTTCTTTATTTACTTCTTAATTAGTTATTGGCTATTAATTGCGAAAATTTTCAGAAGTGATTTGTTGTCTCAGTAAGTTTCTAATCAATGCCTATTTATGTATCTCTAAATTGTTGAAGAATGTTCACATAGTTGTAGTGGATTATCAGTTTGAAAAAATATGAATCTATGTAACGCACAATTGTTCAATTTCGACATCGAGTTAATAAATTTTTCTCGATTGAAATTTTTAAAATTATTTTATTTGAATATTAAAAAAAACAACCGAAAAGAAAACTCTAATGAGCTTAAAAAAACCAATTCCCTTAAAAAGTTTTGGTATACTATATCAGAAAAGTTTTGACTGAATGTAAAGAATAAAAAATCCTCGATTTTCACCATCATTAATACAATTTTACTTTCATGAGTAAACTTTAAAAAGCGTAAAAGAAATTTGAAGGATTTGAACTTTGGCAATGCCAAGGAAAGCAATATTACTTGGAATATTCTTTTTCTAATAATAATCGTAGATTTATTGTTTTCAACGTTAAACCCTTGTTACGAACTACGATAACGTGATAAAAGATGTAAAACACTAACAATAAAAAAAATTGAAAACCATATTTTAATACTTCTGTAAAGCCCGTTTTACAACCATGCACGATTGCAATTAATCCTTAGGCACAACAAAATAACATAATCGATATCCGAGGCATTTTCTTATTTGTGTTAAATTCGAAATGAATATGCATACACGCCTTGAAATTTATTTTACAGTTAATTACAGTTTTGCAATTCAAATTTATAACACTATATATTTAGGTTAAGATAGAGCATTTTATTGTATGTCGCGCCGTTCTCTTTTACACCGCAAGACCGCTGTTTCATATTTTGATAACGTAGGTATACTCCCTCTCACTCTCTCGAACAAAAGGTTGTTCGTAATAACTCTTATTTCTAGGTCAGGGGCGTAGATTCGGGGATGTTTGATAGATGATCGTTTTTTTTCGTCAAACGGACACAAATCGTTTCAATGTTCTCTAATTACATTAGATGTTCGGCTGGATCTTTACCAACTGCAAAATTCTTTTATTGGTACTGTAAAAGCTCTACATTTTCCATTTTTTTATGCTTTAAACGAATTGAATCACTTTCGAGTATTCCTCAACTTTAATAGCTCCTTTATGATAGGCATTAGCTTCTATAAAAATATCAATACACGTTCTCTTCTTTTATTTTCAAGACTTTGTCGAATTATTTCTCCGCCTTTGGTCCATTAATTTGTTTCATTAGCTGTTAGCTTCATAAAATTAATAAGGGAATATAGAACCCTCCATATGTTAATCAACCTTCATTAATTACATACTTGTAAGATTGGGTTAAATTATTACTTCATTTTAATTGATTTAAATCACAATTTTATTCACAAATTTATATTTCAAGGCTTCTAACCTGTCTAGGTAAATGGAAAACCCTAATTTTTTGTTCCGTTTACAATGGAAAATTGTAAAGGTGTTTTATTACTTGCTAAAACATGTATGTTGAATATCTTTTTACGATCGATTCGTTTACGAATGAAATTTCTACTTAATATAATGGAAAAAAGGTTTGTTTTTCTATCGAGTGTTTACAGGTCGCTAAATATCCTGAAATCCTCAATTTCGATCATCACAGACACGCCATAAAATCAGTTTAAAACGGCTTAACATCCCGACTAATACCGTATTCTCGCAACGGGCCAATAGGTTTAATTGATAAATACCTGTACGTGAGTCTAGGTGCTTTTCTTGATTTCTCTCATTTCTCTTTTTCTATTCCGGGTAATTGTTTTCGTAATACCTTTTCGTAAAACGGGATTTCTCTCTTTGTCTCCGATAACTGGATAGGGTTATATACCTATATCCGATACTAAAAAAAGAAGAAAATCGACTTTTGTATCGTGACTTGTTATTATTAACAGTCGGCAACACACATACACAAGTAGGTATGTGCTCGTATAAAATTTTTGTTGAAGGCATATTTTTTTTGTTGTTGAATTTTAAAACACAACTCGTAACTTTACCAACATCATTACAATGAATGTTCTTTAATATTCCAATGATTCTTTCCAAAAGTTATTTATTTAATCAAGCAATTAATAAATGTGCGACATTTTGTGTCTTCTTAAAACTCTCTTGTCGGCTGTTTCCTGTAATTACTGCTGAAACTGAATCTCTACGGAATAACCATTATACAATGTCGTCATAGAAAAAGTAATTATCATGTTTAAAAGTTTTTTTTAATCAGAGCGCGTCATTAATTGAAAATCTTTTCCTGTTCCAAGGTTCATTTAACCCTAGATTACTGATGAAAAAAAAGCGTGCAAACAAATCTGTGTAATCTGTTTTCCTCTTTAAAAGAATATTTTAACCTATCAACGATTGACTGTAAAAGATTCCGAAAAGTTCCAAGAAACTTTTCCCGCTGGGCCCAGTTTTTCAACGAGACGTCGCAACTTTTCAGATAGTCATTTATTATTGATGACTTCCTTGGATACGTCATAGACCCTCTATCTCTGAGTGGTGTCCTATATGTATAAAAAAGTTTTAATGCATTTATTACAACGAAATGAATAACGAATATCATATTGAATAATAAAGAGACAATTGTTTCCTACTTCCGTGTGTAAGAGATCATCATTAGACAGAAGCTACGTAAGGAACGAAGAAAATTTATTAGCCTTAGAAGTTAATTTTTATTTTACGGCCTATTTTATGCGGTTGGCCATTTAAGTTGATTATTTCTGGAGAACATTCCATTTTACAGTCGAGCTCTTTTAGCTTTATCAATATTAGGGGGCAAACTTTTGAGCTAGAAATGTCTTGTAGCGAAGTGGTTTTATCTAAATGAACAGCAAAAATATAATAGTTGAAATAATTAATGGTATTTGAAAAAGCATTTCAATTTTGAGAGATTTTTCAGGCACAGGCAGTTACATAAATAATGATAAATTTATCTAAGGAATCCCAATGTTACCCTTTTCCCTTTGTAATAATTGTTTATTTCAATTTGTCCTTTGTTCCTTAATAGTAGTTTGTTGTTTTCTAAGTAGTGAAACCCATTTGCTCCCTTACGAGAATACTTTTGAAAACTTATTACCGACTTTAATTTAAATAACAACCGCAACGGTTTTGGGCCGAACGTTTTCTGAAATGTTACTGTTCTGCCTAAACGGGAAGTTCTTGTTTAAAATATGTATAGAGATGCTTGAAATTGAATGAAATTTGCATCGATTCCACTTACAAGTACCTCACTGATGAATCGCACAACATCAAAACATAATTTGTCAAATACCATATCCACTATCCATGTATGTGGTACTCAATTAAGTTGATTGTATCGACCGTTCACGGGTCTTTATCGCATTTCATTTGAAGTGATTAAAACGTGTCGTCACACACATAACTAAGATGGTATAGCCTGGCATTAATTAACTATTACTATGTCAACAGCCAACAGAAACAATTTATCATGGAAGATCTTAGTTTAATACTGGCAAGCATATCGTAAATTTCGCCATTAAATATTAACACAATTAATGGCTTTGCTCTATTTATGGCAACATTTCAGAATGAGTTAGGAGTTTTAATCGTCGTTTGTTGTTTACTTGTGCTTAACATTGGCTTTGTAACACATTAAAGAGGCACATATATTGTATGTTCCCAGCTTTTTTGTGGGAATCCTTAAGAAACCGAAATCCCTAAACAAGTTAACTCAACTCGTGACAATTTGAAGCTTAGGAAACCACTAAAACCAGAATTCATGCATCTCTAAGTGACCATTTTAACTCCCCATCGCATGGAAATTCAACCTCGAAAATTTTCTTTTTAAAAAAATATATAATGTCTTGTAAAAAGCAAACATTACATTCCATGTATATTCTGTCTTCATTCTGTGGTGGTTGGTGCGGATAAGTAAAATACGAACAGTTACTCAAGTCGGTGGTAAGATACTTTAAACTACAAAATTCCCAGTTTACTTTTTTCCCTTCCCGTAAAAGCTTAAGAGCCTTTTTAACCCTTGAACTTCAGAGAAACCGGCATTAAAGAAATATGCGCCGTAATTAGCCTGTCTGAGAGGAACCGAAAATCCCTTCCATTTAGCCACTTATTTAATGCAAAGCATCCGTTTGATTACCTACATAATGCAAATGTGCCGTTTTACCATTTTATTCACATTTTCCTGAGGTTTATAGTTTCCATTGGTCTGGTTCGTCCGGATATTTAGCCCCTCCAATTTTGAAATTTTGGCTTACGCAAAAAAGGGGGTCGCGTTTTCATAAACAATTTTCTACTTGAATGAATATGCCTTGCATTTACTTGATAATCATCTACTCGTACTAGGCAAAGTTCAAGGTCCTTTTAAAACCTCCATCGTATGTGTTGTACGAGAATTATTCATTTAGTAATGTAGGAACGTCTGATTGTTTTTGATCAAAAAATTATTACCTCACAATTGTTGATTCAACAAAAAAGAGCCTATAGGTAATTTGATCGCATTTTGTTGCCAACCTCTTCTTAATCTGCAAGGTTTCTATTGAAACATGTCTGTTAAAATAATAATTAAAAATATCTAATTACATTTATGCTTGAAAAATCTAGATAAAAGAACAAAAAGGAAAATAAAGAAAAAATGGAGTTGTAAATGTTTCTATGGCTTGTTACCTCAAATTTTATTCTTGCTTACCATGTGATTCGATTAAAAACATAGAGTACCTATTTAATAAACTACCACGCTCATAACCAGGTTCTATAACCAATTGGTGCTCCGATAGAAGCATAGGCTCTTCAAAATAACGGAGAAGAGTAGAAGATCCTATTTCAATGAAATGTTTTTAAAGTTTTTCAATTTGATGTTAAATCTATTAAAGTTGTTTATGTTTTGTGAGTAAAATTTCTAATGCAAATGTTAAAGAATTTTTTACCGTTTACGATGCCTTACGAGCGCTCATTTACCTAAAGGGCATTTATTTCAAAACAAACTTTATTTCGAAGCTTGCATATTATACGAAGTCAAAAACATACGCAATTTTATTTAAAATTTGCATAAGCAATTCTAAATCATAAAATAAGCAAGTTTAAAAAGATTTTTTCTTTCATTATTATTATTTTATATTATTGATCTCTCTTTTAACGAAAAATGAAATATGTACAATATATCCGTAATATCCATAACATTTCTTAAAGTAGTTATCCCTATTCTATTGCTTCTTCCAATAATAAAATAAGGATATGCCATTAAATTTAACAATTTATCAAATTTTATCACGCTGAAGCATTGAAAATGTTATTAAGCTATTTAAATGCTTATTTAAAGTCAATTCGAATTTATTAATTGGAAAATAAATTTGAACACAAATCTCAGCACGTAGATGTAGATAAAATGTTCTACTAATCTATGTGAATTATTTAGGAAGACTTACATAGGTCTCTCACAAGTAAACAGTTCTATAAATTTTCATCTAGCGTGTAACCACACTTACTTAAACTGTAAAAGGCGGTCGACCCCAGTAAACACTCCACGGGCCACGCAAACTAATTCCGCTGCCTTTAATAATGAATATTGTTTGTTGTGTATTTATCGCATATGTGCTATTTCGCTCTAAAAACAAGTCGAGAAACTTGTAAATATAAATAATAACATAGGTAGCGTGAAAAAATTTTAGCCTCGCCTAGTGTTCGTAATCCCACTGGTGTTTGATCTCGAATTTTATATTTATTATATTTTGTTTAGCCTAGAATTCAATAAGAAAATAACTCTTGTAAACCTATTCTTTCCGAAAAGGGTGTTTAACTGACTGTAAAAAAATATACATAAACCTTTGTAGATTTATAACTGATTCTAGTAAGTAGTTGTGATGACAAAAGTGATTTTTCACAATTCTAGTAAGTATGATACACATTTTACTTTGTTCGATCGGCTGTATTCAAATGCAAAAATTACATTATCGGCAAAACTGCATAAGAATGACAACAGAAATGTTCTATTTTTATTAAAAACTAGAATGGTTATTGAGTTTAAACAATTTGTAAAAGCTCAGTCAGAAAGGCAATCAAAAACAAATATTTCTTTATGAAAAATAATTTTTATTTATTTAAAATTGCGAATATTCATTTTTCAATCAATAAAACATTGGGAATTTCGCAATGAAACAATGAAATTCATATGTATTACTTAGCGTAATGTAATACATATAAGTATGTAATTAAATTTAGGATAAAATACTTGGGTCGTAATTGAAGAACGAAACAATGAAACAATAATACGTTCGGGACCCAATACAAGAACAATGTGAATGCCGAATCTCGAAACCTTCTCCCCTCGTTACTGAACCAAAGACCCATCGTCATCAAACCGGGGGGTGGGCGAGGAATCGAGGCGGGCGCCGCACCGGTTGCCAGGATGTGGTGTATTTGTCAAACGCATATTTCCGATTTCGTCGTCACATCCACAAATTTACGCCACTTTGTCACTTGAAATCGCAGCCGGATGCCGAAATTATAGGTCGCAGTCTAAGAATGCCGCATTCTTGACACGTCAGGAATTTTTCGCGAACGTTTCCCGAAGTATTTCCTTTCTAATAAATTTGCCCTTTACGCGAGTTTCTAAAAATTGTTTTCTACCATACATCTAGTAATTTCTATGCGACTAAAAAATATTTTTAACGGCTTTGTTAGAATAACATATTGAAAGGAATTAAAAAGTATAATTGCAGTGTGTTTCTTTTGTGTATAATTGTTTTAGAGTGACAAAAAACTTCCAAATAGTGATGAGCAAAAGCGAGACTCAGATTAAGATTTGTAGTTTTGATTTTGATCTTGCTCACATAATTTTCTCTGTGATGTTATTGCATTTATTGTCTTGATTTTGAAAAAAAAACAAGGTCAAAACGAAATTTGTTCATCACTATTTCTAAAACGGTTGAGGCCAATAATAAATTAACATTGACAAGTATCCTTTTAAAAAACTAAAGTGTGACTTTATAAATCACCCTGTATTAAGTATTGCCAATAGAAACAAATCTTATCGTGTCACTATGGAAATCAAAATGACCTGTCTGATCGTGAGAGGTTTTTTTCTCATTTTCTTTGGAAGAAATATGCC
Source organism: Hypothenemus hampei (assembly GCA_013372445.1). Classification (NCBI taxonomy): domain Eukaryota; kingdom Metazoa; phylum Arthropoda; class Insecta; order Coleoptera; family Curculionidae; genus Hypothenemus; species Hypothenemus hampei. Next base: position 308,028 of record JABRWK010000022.1, on the reverse strand, counting down.
TATTCATTGGAGCATTCTACGTTTTATAACATATTTTAAAAAATATCACAAATTAATGTACACAATTTTTTTTAAGGCAACCAATTTCTCGATTCGTTTTATATAATGATTTAGGAGTGTCTTCCGTTAATCTCGAGTGAATCTATGCGTATATTCCATACTAAGCGTGGTACAGATGTATCAACCATGCACTAATGATGCACTATATAATGTAATTTTTTTTAAGTTTGTGGAGTTTTGTCACTTGTGAATGTGACTTTAATTTACGGTTGCTCTTTTTATAGGATTTAGAGCGAAAGTTGATGCTTTTGTTTTCTTCGAATTGATCATTGCTTTGCTGTGTCCATTAAATCTCCCGCATGTCGCTTAAAAAGCTTTCACATGCCACCAATGGCACGCATGCAATAGGTTGTCGATCGCTAACTTAGTATGACTTGACTGAGGAGCGAAGTGGAAATAAAAATATATTGTAATTACCTAGATTATTAGTTCGTTTTTAAAACAACGTATAGTTTTTAACAATTTTACTATTAACACTGCCACAATATTCCATTCTCTTACCGAAAGCTATGCATATTTATTCTACTGTTAGTCGAGAATTTCAATTAACCAAATTAATGTTGACAAAGATCCCGGAACGTCCCCCGATTCAATTTAAGCGCCCGTGTTTGATTTGCCTATTTGAAGCATGATTTAAGTAGATTTTATAATAACTATGCGTTAACATTGAAATGCATTAGGACTACAACGGCTTTGTTTCCCCGATAACATAACAACCTAAAACCCTATACATGACGCTTTCACGAAACAATAGTGGAAACACGACCAACAAACACGTTACGTCGTTTTGCAAAGTATCGCAAATGATATATTTAAATGCACTTTACAAGTAATACAACAATCAGTCATTGTTGTTGTTTGAGTTGTCAATTAAATACTAATTGTAAAAGTTTAAATATACCAGGGAAAAAGTAGTTGTAAACGGTAAAACGAAGAAGAGTTTCCTGAAGTTATTAACTAAGTCCACGTCAAGGGAGATTAAATATGGTTTGTGCATAGAATTTGCATTGAATAATAAACGAACGTCAGCGATGGGTCATATGCATGCGAATGGCTTTGGAACTGTGTACCGAAATTCAACTAGCAACCGTTTATGGTAAACTGCTAAGTTTGCATTATAAGGAATTATGGGTTGGAAAATGCTCTTTACTGTAAGTCTCCCACCAAGATTACCTAGCAATAGAGTGCTTAATATATGTTTCGAAATGTGAGTAAGTTGTTGAAAGCCATAAAAAGATCCATTAGGAAAAAACTTGATATGTATCGCAAGTTATTCATCATTATTTGTTAGAACGAATTATAAATGAGTTTAACGGCTGTATGAAAAAGGCACGTTGGCAAACAAAAAGACCTGAGCTATAAAACATGTTCTCTGAGAGTGGAAAAAAATCTGGTGGTAAAAGGGCAAAAAGTGAAGCCCCAAAAGAAAAACCCTAATAAATATTTTATTAATTGGGAGCACAATAGTTTGTTCATCCTGGTATTCTTTCGGACCCAGGGAATTTTATATCGACCTAAATTTGTCAAAAAGAATTCCTTTGTATTTTTGCCAAGATACGAACGAGGAACAAAATCCAATTTATGGAGATGCAGGATATTTTATTGATACTATTCGCCGGTACACCGTATTGAGTAAACAGTTTAAATTGTACAAAATAAGCATTTTTATCTTTTTAAAATTTATTAATCGTTGGCCAACAATGACATTTTCAAAAAAATCACTTTACAAAATAAAGCACAGGATGGGATTTCACTCTAGCAATAATAAATCTAAAATTCAAGAGTCCCAGACTATTGAGCGTGCACAGTTCATCCAGTTAAGTCAATTCGGAATGAGAAATCACAAGGGGCTATTCTATTAGGCGCATTAGTGTTTGAAACTCGATCCAGGTGACTGAGGTAATGATTGCATGCAATATACCCTCTACAAGTCAGTAGCGCGCTTTTTCTCTTAGAGCTATGTCAAATATACACAAATCAACCAAAAGGTATATTAATATAATTAGAGAGTCTCGACTATACATTAAAATTCTCCATACGATGTGGAAAAGAAAAATTGAAATTTAATTCATCAATAGATAGATGCATACATGGTTCCTATTAGTTTTATCATGAAAAGTATCAACTTTAATTGGTTGAAAAGAGAACAAACCGCGCCAATGGCATTGAGTAATCGTTTACCGAACTTGAACGAAATATTTCCACTTCAAAAACCGGTCATGCAATTGGAAAATACCTTTGTTGAATCAGTTTTGGGAAAAAGCCCGTGCTAAACTTCGACCGTGCATGTATCCGCGTGTATTTTTAAATAAAGCACAAAATTTCAACAACGCCAAATTTGTGCCTGAAATGTTTAACAGCTGTTCCGTCCGGTCGTTTAAACTCTGCTTGTCCGAATTTAGAATTTGGTTTTAAATGAAGTTTTATTACGTTAATTTATTTTTTTTTTCGTTTCGAACTTTTATGAGCAAATTTTCCACTAACTAACTAACACCAATTATTTATACAGGAGGTGGTGGCTGCGATTTATTGATTCAAAGGCCGGCCATCCGGATCACCAATTATGACACACATAGCTTTTTCGTTAAGGAAATCTTGAAGCACGAAATGTACTTGGTGTGTTAATATGCTTATTAAGAAAAAGTATGGTAATCTCTAAAGAGCCCATAAGATGCAAACTCGCCGCACACAATAAGAACACCAAACAGGTCATAAATTTCAATTATCTTATTGTTATTGTAGAAACCTCCAGTAGCAGAAACAAGACGGACAAATTACGAAAACAGGTCGAGGCACAATGTATAAGACTTATACTGACGTATGTAATAGAGACAAGGACAGAAACAATAAAAATAAAAAAATAGTATGAGAACCACGAAAATGAAAACTTTAAAAACTATGAAAGAAGTAACACTGAGTGACAGAGCAAGCAACAAATAAATAAGGAAAAATTGGAACGTCTAAGTTACAGTAAGATTTCTGAGAGCGCGCAGACAGTGTAGAGACCATGTTGACTGAATATAGCGAAGCCGGCTAGTAAAGTAGGCAAAAACATCAAAACCCATATTGCAAAGGTTACAGGATAGACCACTGAAGAAATGGTACGAATAATGGTAGAGTTCCAGTTCACAAAAAACTCAAGATATTTAATGAACAGAATTAACAATACCTGTAAAGAATATAAGATAAACTTGTAGATACGCCCATAATTTATTCCAAACCAATAAGTATTTCAAAAAACATTGGATCTATTCATGAAAAACGGGACATGTTAACATTATAACATACAAGTCAATAAGATTTCCAAATAACTTTATTAAATATTTATAGAAAAATTCATTTTATAGGAAAATCGGTAAATTTTTAGTAACTTATTCATATAGTTGTTCATATTCATTTTCGAAGTTAACTCGTCAATTTCGGTTTTAACAATCGGAAGTTTTTAACTTTAGGAATTTACTGTTCGATGCATATTTATGAAGTCGATACAATTATATTAAACATTTAAACCGGTTTATCCGATCTAAAAACAATTTCCGGTTCAAACGGTGCAACTGTGGAAAAAACCTCCAGTGTTGCCATTCGACTCCATAAACATATGTATGTGCTATTTTTCGGTTTGTCAAAAACCGATTTGAAATTTTTATTTATCCGGGTTTTAAAATATTTTTCGCGAAAGCTCATTTCGTTCGGCTACGAATAAATTTTAACTGGGGCGTTTAACGGTTAAAAATCATTTATCTGCGGTTGAATGTTACATTCGGAAAACTAGGTAATCTATCTATTAATGGCGAGACTACTATCGTTTTATTGTAATTTCATGATCAACGATATTTTGCTGAAATTTACTATTTCAAATTAATTAAAAAATTACTACAAAAAACGTTGGCATCAAAAGCAAATTTTTCCATTTCTCGAAGTTAAAAAATGTCTGTAATTAAATGGTGTATTAAAACAGCTTTTTTCCATTTGTCCCCTGCATTTGCCGGTGTCGTTTCTTTTATGTCCAAACTAGATTTTTTTTTCCATCCAGTCACAAAAAATGCGTTATTTAATACTGAAAATTTTTACCACGGTATTCCTGTTTTGGGATGATTTAATTAAAATAAATTATGGCCCAGGTTTGAGCAGACGCGAGTATTTTATGACACGAATTTTTTCGGTTTTTTTTTCATAAATGAACCACAGAGTCCCAAACTAACACAATCACTACTCGAGGATTTATTTGAAATTTTTCTTGTTATTGTTGTTGATTCCTTAATAATTGGTACCATCATCTTTACATGAAATTTACATTATCATATTTCTTTGTCCATATTGTTGCTTTTTTTCCTACTTTTACGGTCCGTGACCGAATATAAATTCACCTATCGGCAATAACCAATTCCAGTTCGTACAAAACACATAAAACTGTAACTAATAAAACTTTTCTGTATTAATTGAGAATAAATCTAAACAATTTCGAAAACCTGGCAACAAAACAAAACCCTTAAATTTTAAAACAATGGCTTGTTTTTAACTTTGCCGACTCGTATTATTATTATTACTATTACCAGTAATCCATATTTATAACTGTCACTATTTTCCAATAAATTATCGTTTAATTTGGACATGCAAGTATGTTTGTGGACAAAAGTTTACTGGACAATGGGTCTGGTATGCGAAAAAGAACTCTACTTCTTCGCTTCTTTTTTATTATTTTTTTTTCGTAGCCCGAATAGAGAAAAAATCGTGAAGTAGATGCCAAAAAATGTAATGTTTAAGATTCATTCAATGACATTCAACTCAATTGATATTTTTTCGAAAACTATAATAGATCTGTATACCTATACCTGAATCCAAAAACCAACTTATTCAGCACAACGAAATCTATAAACCTGCACAGATTTCAAGACCCAGCTCACAATAGTTTCCAAGAAAATCGACTTTATTTCCAACAGAAAAGTGCATTTTCGATTTTTTCAAAAAACAAATCTTCCAGTTGTATTGGAGAACTAAGTAAAGATAGAACCTAAAATAAGATCTCTGTCGAATCAGAAGATCAAACTCTACGAAACATACCTACTAATTTTCAGTCGAAAAGTCTGAATTGAGGTAAAATTTTAAAAATTTCCAACTTTCAAAAATGCCTTTCTTTTTCGAAAACTAAGAGATTGGAAGCTAAGACTCATTTCAATAAAAATCTCTATCGCTGAGAACAAATTAAAACTATAACGTTTTTACGATTTCATTTAACGAACATATGGAAGTTTATTAATATCTTGTATTATTTAAAATAGCATTCTTTCAACCACTAAATCGATAAAATAATGATATAAATTTTTCCATTTTAGTTAAAGTTTAAGGATTCGATGGTACGCGACTTAAATATTAAAACTTCGACTTCTGAGACGAAGAGATTTTAGTAAAGCTCACGGAGATTCTCCTAATTTGCTAAACTTTCCGCAAGTTGTTTTCATTTCAGATGCTTGAACTTTAGTCTCGCGTTTCCCAAATAGAACACCAATTTTCCTATTTTTATTCGAGCCGCAATTTTCCACTCTACTTTTCTTTGGAAATTTAAATAATAGAGGACATTAGGGAAAAAAATCTTGTAATCAATTTCACGTTTAAGTAGGATTCAAAAAAATTACGAAAAGTTTTATTTTCAATGGGATACATCCTGAACCTATTTTAGATACCTAATTGGGTCGATGTTAGAAACCGGTTAAATTAATTGATGATCCCCTGAATAATGAAACTCAGGTTTGAACCCCGATAAACATTTAGAAGTTTTAGACGTTACATAATTTTCTTTAAGGTATTTTAAGGAGCATAGGAAAATGTTTTTTGCCGTTTTACATCATCGAAATTGCGACATTTCAACCTACCAAAGAATGATTCTACAGGAGTCCCATGAGTGAAATATGTCGATGGCACCCTCCTTGACAATCAAACATTATTAGATGAAAAGTTTAAGGTAAACATATTCCCCGTTCGAGTTATAAAGTATTCGCCTGACAAAGAAAAAATTCATATTTGATGGGAACGAAATTCGTTCCATCCGTTTTACGTCCTCGCAGAATCAATATCTCTTGATTCCCACAAGGTACCATAAATTCTAATTACGAAGGAAAACGTTTCCATTGTTCCCATTGTAAAAAATCGAAAATAACATTTTATAAGGCACGTGAGACCGAGCAAAAGCAATATGGAACAATGTTATAACAATAAAATAGAGCAGTTCGTCTGAAGAAACGGTAAAATTGTACAGTTGCGGCTATTTAAGGGTAATGTCTCGCAATTTATTCCATTATGGGCCATTCCATTCCGTTACATATTAAACTGTTTAACAGATAACATTTTCCCTAGGATGCTTCGAGTTAATGAACCTTATAGTTTAGTTATTTTTCCGACAGCAATTTAAAATGCACATACGTGGCCAGACTTAACAGTTTAATCTTTTAACTTTTGGCCAACTCTTTTCTTTCCAATACTTTTACGATCACTTTCACCTCTTAGTTTTATTATAGTAAATTTAGATCCCATTGATATTCTCATGTAGGTACCCATTCTCTTTCTCTATATATATTTTTTTTGAATATAATTTCGAACCCGATTTAAGCGTGTAACAAATGTTCTAACCATGTATTTAGCGAGCATGCACTTCACCCGGAGGTTTTACTTTATTTTTCACTATTAAAGCTGATTAACAACCGACAGGCATTTCTGTAAAAGGAAAAAACGAGGTACGAGCAGGGTTAGCGTTATCAGAACAATTTTAGCAATTTGGTACATGCAATTTCGGTCCCAAAAATGCCTGAGCCTGACTTTGCATAAATTGTGGTTTTATTTCGAAGCAAAATACGTCCCCGATAACAAAACACAAAAATGGGGGAGTTGTTAATGCACATCCGGTAAATACTTTACCTTAAGTGGCATTTGAACAAAAAAAAAATGAACTTTTTAGCACTTGACTAAAATTTATATAAAATAAGGAAAACTTTATTTTTATATTTTTATAAAAAAACATGATTTTACTAATTTCACTAAACAAAATTTTGAAAAAATGCAGCACAAAAATATGAATTCTAAGATATAAAGCGAAAACAATGACAAAACTCTCTCTATTAATTTTAACGTGTCGATAAAGTTTCCACTGATTTTTTAAAGCGTAACCGTAATTGGTAATTTATTCCTCGAAAACCGGAAGCGGCTAACGGAGGCACGTCCAGACATATAAATTATAGCCTTAGATTAGGAGGAAAATTATATTTTTTCAAATTATAATGTAATACCTCTTTGTATTTGAGAATTGAAGTACGAAAAGCAAGATGAATTTGTATTCTCACATAAAATTAACAATTAATTGGAGAAATATAAAATTTTAACTTAGTGAGTCCTACATTGTAACTGCAATTAAGGTTTCTCTATAAAGCCACCGTAGGGAATGCATTTTAGCGTCTACCTGCCTCTAACATAAGCATTTATTTTCAAACTTGCTCATTTTAGTTTTACAACATTAATGAAAAATTTTAATTCAAAGTAATCTCCTTGATTCTATGTCCATGGTATTTAAAATACCCGACTGAATACTTTTCCTTTCGAAGATATTTTCATTTGTTCAGCATTTTCGAGACGATCCCGATCTCATCCGATCTCCCCTTACTTGCCACCCCTCTTTCTTTGTGGCTTACATTCAGCCACCCGTTGGTTAAAATGACTTGCAGACCGCGACTTGACACTTATTTAACCCGGTGATAGATATTTTACGTTGAGTGGCTACAATCGATTCTATTATTTACAAAACGAGAAGAAAATCCGTACAATGGAAAGCACTTTTCACCATAAAATTCAATTCAATTATTATTGAGATCACGTGTTATATACACAGTGTCCCAGATAGAGATTTAAAAATTGATTATCCGTTCTGTTTTCAACGAAGATCTTGGCAATCGATCATATGTGAAATTTGAAAAATGAAACAAAAATTGAGAAACAGATAGAGGTTATAAACAGTAGATACGCGACGAAATACCCCTGAGAGACTAGCAACTTCACTTATATTATTCACTAAACTAAATAAGAAATTTCGACTTACCTCATTTGTATTCCAGCGGTGTCTCTGGGTGGGAAAGTGGTCGGCACGGGGCAAACTCTCCAAGTTTTCCGGCAGTTTGATGGGTTCTCCGTCTGTAAAAAGACGCCACAACATTATTTTACTTACGTTAGTCAAAAGGCATTCACAAATAAATCTTATACTATAAGTAGTAAAGAATAGGAACTGTTAGGGTATCAAATTTATAGATGTATGGGCATTAATAGCCGAACCGCATAAAGTAGAAGGGATGTCATGTCATTAAAATAATTCATTTTCCGCCAAGAAGAAATGTGAAAGATCTCATATTTTTGTATCGCATTAATTATTCAAAACCAAATTGTTATGAAGGTGATCTTCAGGCCGTGGGGTTGTTCTCTAAAATCCTCGTTATTTCCGTTCCCGTACGGCCGTGGCGGAAGAGGACGAATCTGGAGCTTAATGTGTTAATATTCATCGGGGAATAGGGAATTATTATGATTATGCTAATACGCCATGCAAATGATGATAGAAGGTCGTTAAAACCGCCTCTCTCTCGCCCTCTTTGCCAGATGAGTGGTAAAAGTCATTTGCCCCCAGAGTCACTGAAATTAACGCAAGCAGGATAGTTATAATAACTATTTCGAAATAAATAGGGAACGTGTTACTCAGCTCCATGAATAATTTGCGAAAATAACGCATTTGTGACAATACGAAGTGATGTGTCAAGTAGGCCTTGCTTATATATCAAATTCAATTGAAAGGTTGTTAATTGTACGTCGTAAATCATTTGTTTATTACACTGTAATATTCGGAAAGTTCTAAGCTTAATTGTTAAGAGAATATACATATAATTCAGTTATTAAGAGGCTCTCAATCTAAACGAAACAGTAAACAGCTCAATATTTCTCTATTTATTATTAGTCTAGTGTACCGGTTCTAACTGAGAAAAATGCCTAGAATTCATTAATGGAAAAGGAAAAAATATAAGTATGTTACCAAAAATGCACAGATGCTACACCCTTAGTCTAGTGTTTCTTTGGATTTGATCCTTTCAAATAATCATCAAAGAGTTTTGGATTCATGACTGATATCTAAATTCAAATAAAAAAGATATGGAAGATAGAAAAATAATAATTATTTTCACATTTTCCAGATAAATACATAATCATGAGTTCTAAGAAAACTTTACATTAGTTCAATCTTGTAAATTTCCAAATAAACGGGCCATGTAAAACACGGTTTGCGTCCAAATGAATGCGCTGACTTGCCCCAACTGATGGCAACTTATTCTCAACTGCTGATGTTCTTATTTATTGGCCACAGCTGTTGGAATACGTATAGACTTTCAGGGAAATAGTAACAGTTTCTTGTTTACTACTACTAAATAACGCACAGATTTTCCTCAAATGTTTGCTTAAGAAACAATTAATAATTTCTAATTATACTATTTCAACATTGAATAATCGTAATAAATCATTGTTAAATGACCGTGTCGGTAAATGAACAAGTTCTTGGTCACCCCATGGGTATATTCGGAGAATGTTAGCCCATTATAATTATTAACAACATACACTAATCACGAACTTAGCCTTTGTTTAAGGCGAACTTAAATGGAACGTATGAGAGACAGCTAATTTGTTGGTAATGGTACGTACATTCATTAGCAGTTTTGATTCAATTATTGTAATGATGTTTTCGTCAAATATACTACTATTACGATCCATTAGGTACCATAAATAATTATGGGACTGTATTAGGAAACTAGTTGAATGACTAGTTTGTCTCACGAGGTTCAATATTGAAAATGAAACGCCAGTATATTTTAGAAATTCTTGAATTTGTGTTTAGTACGAATGGAAAGTTGACATTTATTTCAATTTAATGGAAATTTAATATTAATTAATAAATGTAGATCTGTTTCAAATTAAGAAAACTGTAATAAATATTTTTTGCTGCTCCTTTGTTCATCCTGAATAATTTTGTGGATTTGACCTGGGTGAAGTGAAGAATGAGACAGAATGGGTGCACTGTAAATTTAATAAAATAAGCGGACATCACAAAGCAAATATAAATAAATTCCGTTCAACACCAAAAACTACTCATTGCACAACATCTGTCAAGTCAGCGTCTCGTTAAGTTCATTTGCTCCATCAGTTGCACGGTGGCCAATGTTTTATTCACGAAATTCTTTACGTGAGCGACTTCTCGCCTGAAATGATCGACGTCGTTGCAAAACGTGAAATTTCCCGTACAACATTTGATCCGATTTTGTATTTATTGTAAATGATTTTTCGAATCGGTTCTTGTTCTTCGTTTATTTCGCAACTCACCATATACTTACTACATGGAACCGTGAAAAAAATTTGGTGCACGTTTCTCATTGAAAATTTATTTTTGCGTGATTGGACTTGACGTTCGAATGAAAAACCTCAGGAAATATTTTTCATTAAACTCTTAATATATCAAAATACGTGTTGGGAGAAATTTACGAAGAAATTTAATTTCAAAAGGCATTTATAAAATATCATTACTTTGGGAGGCTGGATTTATAAATTCAGATTCTTTCAATATAAGAAGCACGCGAATGTGAAAAACGCTGTTCCCCTTTTACGTATATTTATGTTGTTTCGACCATATATCTACATATAAAAGCAGATAAGAAAACGCATTTTTTATAATACATACTTAATTATTATAATTTTCCTAATCATAGTAATTATCTAAAATAAAAGCAATTAAATACAAATGTCCGCATTCAATGTCAAATTATAATGTAGCCACAAAGGCCATAAAATAACTTGTGCGTAAATATTTATAAAACCTCATTTCTGGAAACGGAATGCGGGCAGAGGGAGGCGCGGCGCCTATCAGAAGGAATCAGATTCGTGGAGGTGCATTGCACACGCACATTTACGTACCTATGCAAAATCCTGATCGGTGATTAGAATCTAGAATAGAAAATCATTATTTATACAGCGTATAACTTGACGGCATAGTAATGGGATTATGAAAACTCGAGCTTGGTTCTACACGAGTTATTGAGTTATGATTAACTTGTTGATAGTATATATTATGAAATGGAATAGTTTCCATGTGAAGTAATTACTTTAAAATGCAAAATTACTACAATTATTACTATTCAAACGGTTATACNTATTAAATGCTCTTCGTTTTCAAATTGTCACCCTGTATATTAAGTGTATATTTCGACCCGTATTTCTGTAATAAATTAATTTATGCAGAAAAGTTAGAGAAATATAAAAGATTCTACTGATAAAAAACGAATGTTTCCTAACAAAATCGAAACATAAACAATTTCAAAAATTAAAAGAGATAAGTCGATCCATTATAGGCAATTTAATACCTTTCATAACCACCTCCACATGTCAAACAATGCAAGAGCGGTTTTCTATATTGGTCACGCTATTATTATTGGGAAAATAAAAATAAAAAAAAAGTAAACTTTTATGAAAATTTGTGTCAATATAGAGATTATTTTTTTTATTCTTTTCTTGAAACAATTATAAAACTATTCAAGTTACCACTAAATGGTTTTATCTTATCTCAGGACATCCCAAAATTGCAATGGTAGATTTCAATTTGGCATAATGACTACATCTACAAAATGAATGTAACGTTGTATGTATATATTTTAACTACTTCTACATTTATGTATCGATTACTTTGAAACTTAAAAGTCAAGTTTGTGTGGATGAAAGTTAGGTATAGATTTAGTACCAGTGAGATTTTTTTTCATTTTTTACAAATATTATGCCGGGTAGCGAAGCGCACCGAGTTTCAGCTAGTTAGTTTTATAATATGTCATCTGCGAATCATTTTCCTGAGACTGGCATTGCTTTAAAAACAAAACAACTACAATATATCCAAAAATTAGTGTATTTAATTTACTTCCACATTGGTTAATACCTACTTATTAGTTTTTCACAAAAATAAAATTATTAATGTAGTGTATCCTAAAAACATTAAAATATTCATGCAGCAATTCAAGATTCATCCCGTAACCCTTCCTTTTCGAAAATCTCGTATTATGGAAAATTTAAACTAAATCGAAACGTTCAAAATGTATATGATCTTTCGCTCCATTCGCATTCCACCACTGCATCTCTTGCAACGAATGCGATATGCGAATACGAAAATATACCCCGTTAAAAATAAATCACTACACAAATCAATATTGATCATACATACCTACTGCTGCAACATTACCGAACCTAAAATACAATTCTTGGTGTAAACTAATATCGCGCAGGCACGTAGAGCGGTAAGTTCATCATGCGTGAGCCATTTATTGCAGTCGGAATTATTGATAAAACGTCCTGGCCGGTCGGCAAGTGCACATTATGGACTCCGGACGCGGAGTCTTGCGGTCGCCTTTGCCTTTTCTTGATGATTTGTATCCAAACGCCGTATGTAGAGAACGACGCGACGTTCAAACTAAAACACAACCACGATGTTCTATGTGTGCTTTCCTTTTACTTGGTTTTTGTCTTTTTTTCTGGAGAAACCTCTTGTGTGTTTGTCTCTTCTACTTAAAAATTTATAAAGTACCATAAGGGAATTAAAAAGCAAGTTTAAAGAAACTCATATCGATCAAGGCCTTTTTAGCAAAAATTCTCTTACTAACAATAGTGACTGGGCGTTTTGATGACTAAGTGCATTTGCGAAAATGCAATTTTGTTTAAAAATTGTACTAAAACTGCAGTTTACACAAACCATTTAACAACCTCTTATTTTTAGCTTAAATTAAATCAATATTGTACAAACTGGGTACCTACATAACATCCTGGAGAAAACAGCTTTTTTATAGTTAAATTTGCATTTCTCCTAATTGTATAACTAAATCAGTTTACGAATAACCCACATTCAATTTAGCCAGACAAATGTCAAAGAAATTACATGCCTAATCAGGATCGGTCGAAATAAAAAAAGGGGGACTGCCGTTATCAGTGGCAGTGACTCCGTTGCTCGAATACCGACACGATATCTCATTATTTCACATTTCTACAAATGTTATAAATTCGAGCCGTGTGTGGTCGTATGCAAATAGGCTGCTATGAATTTTAATATGCGTTCGGGACGTACGCACGCACCGATTCCAGAGAGTTAACCCCTACCTCGAACGGCTCGAACCCCCTCCGATGTCGAAATAAAAAAACTTGTTTTTTTTCCTTTTCGGTTGCTTTTAGAATGAATTGTGATTGAATGATTGGGATGTAAATTTGGAGGTTGTATTAAAAAACTTTATCTTTAACCCTTTAAGGACGGGACTGGTCGATATTTCGACCAGCAATCAAGTTGGCGACTCCACATTATACGTGCATTACATTTATAACCAAATTTGGGGAAAAAAATGGGTTGATTTCAATGAAAAATTACCCGTCCTTAAAGAGTTAATACAAACATCTTATCTTAAGTTCATTTTTCCAATGTGAGGTTCATGGTATAATTGGTAAGAGACGGCAAGAAATGGTAAAGGTATTCTATAGCAATAGAACTATTCTATATAATAGTGGACTACTTATTAGTGGAATGTCATTAATTTTATTAATCACACAATAATGTTATACAGGGTGTTCAGGAACTCTCCTGCCTTATTAAAAGGGGTGAATCTACGTGAAAAAATAATAATAAAGGAAACTACTTTTAACAGATTTTTCAATTTTGGTACGATATATGCTACTATTAGTTCGTACGTTTAGTAATTTCCAGTCATTTGATATCGTGTTCAGTACTTAGGGGACGGGCGTTCTCAATGTTCAGCTCTAACTTTTTCCTTTGCTAGTTTTTGACATTTTTTGCTAAGAAATATAACTTTCTGATATTTTTTTATGTAAAAATATACTCTTGCTTCAAAGCTCCCAGATGCACAGTTTTCTAGAAAAATTGAGTTGAAGTTTTTGTGTATTATCGTTGCGCCGCGCCGTGCCCTAGTTATGAAAAATAATTAGCACTTCTCCCTCAAGAATGTCGTGGAACACGATATAAAATGGCTGGTAGTTATTGAAAGTACGAATAGAAACAAATATCGTACCAAAATTGGAAACTCTATCTAAAGTAGTTCCAATGATATTAAATAAAAACCACTTTTCCAGCTATTTTTAAATCGCTCTATTTCCTTTTTTAAGAAGTATTTTCGAATCCTAGTTTACAAAAACTTTTTTTTAATATTCTTTAATATAGAACCATTCATTTCAATATGGCAGGACAACTTCTGGATACCTTGTAATAATTATAGATTTATGTTTTATATGTCAATGGCCAGGGTGTTTGTACAAATATAAAAGATATTACTAATAGAGTACAAACGAGGTCTAAAATATCTGCCTCTAGTTGTTTAACCGGACCTTGTTTCAAAAATTTATAGCCTAAATAATAGCTAGAACAGTTATCAGATATTGCTAATATTTGTCCATAAAACGAATATGTGTACCGATTACTAACAAGATAGGACGCATAAAAGCAGTTCTAAATTGCTTTTTAGCAGCTCGAAATATTTTGAACACACTTGCAGCCGGACTTTGCATTAGAATTAATCCGGAAACAAATTTCGCCGAGAGGCAATTCACGATATTTAAAGGACGGTTAATTCCCAAATTAACTTTGCTCTAAAGACGCGGAATATTTTATTTAAATTTACAAATACTTCCGCAATTTCTATGGCGCGCAATTAAGAACGTATTTCAAAATGAGAGTTAGATAATGGGAATTTGAGACGCGCGCATTAGAAACGGTTTTAGTTCTACGAGGAAGAGAGGACAAAAAAAACACAGGGAATTTTAAATGACAACCTACAATCCCAAAAAAAACGAGGGCCTTCTACCTATTTTGAAGTCAAATTTATTTCTTCAGATGTTTTCTCAAACAGCAAAACAAAATGTACCGTAAAGATACCGTATGGTCTTAATGGCCGATCGATATGTTCATACGTTACAAGACAAAACATGGAAAAACAAACTAAAAGATATGTTGACGTGCCTTGTGAACATACATAAAAACAATTTTATTGATTTCCAAACTACTAATTTTCATTGAGGAAGCTATGTAGAAGGGGTAACTCTGAATAAGCCTCTAGTCTTCCTTCCCGAAGATCAAAATGAAGAAACTTTATATATGTACATATCATATATAGAAGAACTGCAGACAAGATGTGCACTGTGTGTCTAGGTTTCAGCGAATGCATAAATTGTATTGAACATGAGAGTCATACGGAAAAATTTAATATATCATTTCTTTACTATTTGTTCCGTTTTACTTTATAACTTTTAGAGTTGACTCGTAAATTTCTTTTTATTTTAACGAAATACTTCATTTCAGTTTTAATATCAGTGTGAAATTATTAATTAAAATTTAATATGCAATTTTAACAATATTTAGGGGCATTATTTTCAAATTGCTCGTGACCAACTTGAATTATTTTTCTATCGTATTGTTGTTCCGATACCTATAAAATTAAATTGTCAAAATTAATTGGACTATAGTCATTAGCGCTTGTAGAATTAAATCGGATTTGTATAAAACGGACATTTTTCCGGCTGTTTAAAATTTATTATTAATTTATCCAAGCGTACAAAAAAACAGGCTAACACCTAAAAAGTGTTCTATTGAATTCACCAATGAATTTCGAATAAAATGTAAGTGAAGTGTGTTATTCAAACACTGAAATCAATTGGATATACGAACGACTAATTGTCAAATAAAGATCCAAAGATGTCAGCAAGTTGCCGAAAGCCAAATACATTGTTTGCAGTGATTGCTCGGGGATCGTTGGGTCAACAATGACACGAGATAATAAACTAATTTTAATCATCAAACTGTACAGCAGTAGGTAAATTCCAATTTCATTTACACGAACAGTACCCTTCGAGGCAATTAAATCATCTTGTGTGTTATCATTGACGGAGGGGGAGTAACGAACAACGTGAAGAAGAAAAATTTCATTAATCTATCTACACCAATAGATTTGATGAACTCGAACATAGATGAAACAAATTCGAGGATTGAAAAGTAAAAGAAGGAAAACAGTCGTTCAGGGAGCAGAAGGCCCTTTATCCATTTATTAAATGACTAAAATTTTTTCGCTTTTTGTCTCTTTTTCTTCTCGCATTTTTATTGGCAATTTCCAGGTTTCAGACAAGCATAGGCTGGAAAATCCGAGGAAAAATATACGATCTAAATACAATTTCAGCGTTATCCATGCATCAATGTACTATCAATAGGTTTAGAAAATTTGGCAATTGCGTTTTATGCTTTTTCTTTTTAATAAAATAGTCATTCGGTACCATGCAAAACTATCATTATTAGTCGTATGGAGAAATGCTTTTAATATACCTGTCTAAGGATTCTTCAAATTGAAAAAATCTACGAGTCAAAAGAAAAATGTAAAAAGGTTTCACATATTTTCAAGCTCTTCGTAATGATACATGGAAACAACATATGCATATGTAGCTGCTGCTATTTGGGTGTGATGAGTGCACGAGTTCCTATGCACCACATTATAATGATTCCATTAGGAATGTACATTTTCATATACGGGATGTTTAATTTTAGAAAAAATATAAATACATTTAAAGAAATTTATGTGTTTTAAAGGAAAAGTATCTTTTAACGATTAGTGACAACTTTTAAATATCTACCAAAAACACTAGAACAAGTATAAGAGTAACACGAACTCCTGAATACTGATTTCTTTACCACATTTTTCAGCATTGCCGCTGAGTTAATACAATTTTCAAAACATGAAGAAAAGCATTACACTGACATGTTTTCGATTCTGTTAAATCCTTCTTTAAAAAATATTGCAACAAACACTTATTCAAGGCACTCTAACTCGACTTGTGGTTGAGATATGGTAATGCAATTTGAGCGGTTTACAGCTACTACAACAGGGTTGCCACACGCATAACTTTTCGGAGTGTTCCTCGTTATAGCATTGAACATATTGTACATGTTAACGGTTTTTCGTTAACAAATAGACCTTGTAATGAAGAAATTCCAATTCGTTAGGAAAATTTATAACAAAACTTAATAAACAATTGTAAGTATATTAAAATTTGGTTCAAATAACTATTCTTAGCAAGGACCTCAAATTGAAAAAAGACCAGAACAGACATTTTTCAAAATACTTAATAGAAAAATTCCAGCTAATAAAATACGGTTCTGTTTAAAAAAAATGAAAGGTAAACTGGAAATCGCAATCACGTGCGAACACTCGGAAGCCGAGGTCGGATGTTACATGGAAATGGGTGGGAAGTGGTTCTTATATTACGGTTTACGCCCTTGCTCACGAATCGAATTAAAAACCAATTAGTCTTTTTGTACTTTCGTCCACGAAAATTAAATAAATTAGAGAAAAAAACTTGAATCACGAATAAACTTTTTTTTCCCCCGCGAAACAAATTGCAACGGTACCAAANTATGAAGGCGAAACGCGAGTTGAGTACTGAATAAATCCTTCATTTAATATGCCTTTAAGTTTCATTTTTTCTCTATTATAACGTTCATTTACACGACATTTTTCAACATTTCTCAATACTATAATTGTAATTTTAAAATATTTAACATCTTATGTTCTTAAAAATATGAAGAAATTGTTTCGCTAATTATCAATTCTCTTTACCATTTCAGTAGCTTTGTAGTCATAAACCTAAGAATTCCGTTTTATACGAAAGCAGTAGACAAACATTTGGATGCCCTTTGTTTGAAAATTAATGATATTTAACAAAAGATTTTTACAAACATATAGTATCCAAATTAACACTGAAAATCTATATGTTGCAAAAATGTATAAATAAAATAAATAACTGTAGTATTAAAGAAGATCCCATCTCAGCGTGAAGTGATTCTCACCTCAGCATAGTAACAAAGTGTTGTGTATATCATGATACATGAATAGGTTCTTCAAGAACATTCAATAAATAAGAAGTATTTTTTAGAAGCTCAAAAACGATTACTAAATGTAATATGAAGAAAAGAACTCCAATTGCGGAAAAACAAGTGCGACATTTGGTTATTCCCTAAATTAAAACACTCATAAAAACACAAAAAAAAATGACAATGCTGAGGAAATAACACAAAATGCGATGAGTGAATTTAATTACCTATTGCAAAAAATTACTTCTCGGACTGTTTCCAGATGTTGCTCTGTTAAAACTGAAGTTTTTTTATACGATAATTTAAAGAAAAGTTTAATCTGGACAAAATTATTCTAAATACGTGTATCGTGTTAGATTTATCTACGTAAAAGTGTTAAGCAGTTTTAGGGTTAATTCCTGGCTGGCCTCACGAGGATCATCTTCAACTTCAGATCTCTATCAAACCTAAGATGTCTTAGAGTTTTCCTGAATTCGAAGCCAGTTCTGTGTTTCATCAATATCCTTTCCAACTTTCCAAACTAATAAAAAAAAATTGAATTACATGGGTCTTAAAGTCCTAGAACATGAATAAGTTTAAATATTTTAAAGACGGGGAAGGCATTAAGAAATTTAAGTAAATGGAGTTTGATGATAGTTTTCCAGGAACGCAAATTAGCATAACATGTCCAAGTCGAATTTAATTTCCGTAACGGATAAGCAACTGATCAATAATGTCCATTCTTAATTTTAGAAATGCACATTCACCTAGTAATCAACTTTGTAATTCAAACCAGTAGGTACTTAGAACGTGCCGGAATTCCGTCGTTCGTAAAAAATGACTCTTTGAACTCGCGACTTTACCGTTTACATCTATTCCTAGACTATTTTTGTTCGCTGGCATGCAAGATGTTTATAAACGAGAGTGTACGAGTGCCAGAAGCGGTTTATTTGATTATTATTGAGGCATTTTCAAAGCAAAATTGAAACCTGTAAACTTTCTATTGTTTAATGACGAATCAAATTTTAAATTGAAAGTTATGGTTTTCCGTTCATCAGTCTCATAAATAAAAACAAAATTTGAGAAAAAAAGTTGCAAAGTCAAATCTTACATCCTGTTTACTACTTAATATTTACAATATCTTATAGCTTCTCTTAATTAACTGTATAAAACAAACTTTAGCGTGCATAAAGCGTCTAATGAAAGAGCCCGAAAGATAATAACAAAAAGTTATTAACGAAATTAGGTTAAATCCATTGAATGAACTTCCAGTATTAGTTAATGAGCTCGCTTCCATGAAACATGGTAAACAGTGAAATTTCTCGTTGAAACTAGTTAAAATGTCAAACAACGTTTTGTTTTTGGCCAAAAACACTTTTTCTTAAATGAAATTATGAAAGAAGAAGAATGAAAGGTCCTTGTTGCAGCAAGGCAAATTGTTTCGTACAATTTAATAAGTCAAACGTTGTCATATTTGAAAAAGTTGAAATGTTTAATATAGAGGACAATGTTACATTAATCATTGTTCCTTGGAGGGAAAAAGTTGAATGCTTAAACAAAGCCCCCGTTCTTATATGAGATGAATTTTCCTTGAAAAGATGGAAAAATAAGAAAAGTTCGGCACGTTACTGTGTGCTGCACAAGGAAACAGCCTTTATTTTTATTCAACTATGGAAAACTTTAGTCGAAAATAAAATGGCAACCAAACGACTTTGCACTAATTAGGCACGTAGTAGTTGAACGCTGAAGAAAAAGCCTTTCGAAATCTACGAATTAAGCGAACTGTAGAAATACACATTTCGGTTTTCAAATTGACAAATTTCGTGTATACAAAATGCTAATTTCCCCCCTCGTCTAACTCTTTTTATGCATGCCCTAAAAAACTTTCTTCCATTATATTTAATAACTGGTTATTAAAACTTTCCTGAAATGTAACAGAACTATTAAATGGGTCCAACACTTTTGTATAATCATTTGTTTTTATTATAAGTTTCCTCGTTACGTGACAATGGAAAAGCCTGTTTCTCGTTATGGAACCATTGCGATAGTTTACAGGTTCACACCTACACATAAATAAAAAAATACTATCGGAAAAATCAAATATTTAAAATCAAAAATTTTTGCGAAAACAGATGAAAAAAAATGAGGTTGTAATAACTTTCTTTTCCCCTCGTCTAATATGTATTGAAGATGTTGAGGCAGAATTCGAAATGTCCGCAAGGCCACAATAGCAATCAGAAACAAAAGAAAGTTATGTACGTATTTCAAAAGCCCTCTTTGCAAAACGATACCGTAACAAACGGCATAAGAAAAGTGCACACAATAAAGATCAAAGCTACCAAGGATAAACAAAGGAGCATCTCGACCATTGCGATGTTCTTTTATTTCAGGAATGGAAAAGTGGGCCAGAGGAAATAAAGGAAAACAAGTTTCGGTCAAGATATCGGATTTGAACAAAAAATCTTCCTTGTCTCTTGTGTGAAAAATTTTCATTTATTCGATGAATATGTTAATGAAAAAAATCCAGCTATTAAGGATTTATAGAAACAAACATTAGAAATCTTGCGCTGACGAATCGATATCGATATAAATGCATGTTGTCGGGAGCAAAACCGATTATCACCTGCCTATAAAGTTCCATTAATCCGGTCGCGCGGGGGCAAAACACAAAATTAATGTATAATTTACTGCCTGTTTTATAAATAGCATTTTGCAATACATTTCAGCGTAGCCATCACCCCCGCCGCTCGAAATCGCCCCTAACGAATGTAAATAACCAACATTTAAAACTGTAATTTATTATGTAGATTAGCCCCCGCCGTCAGACAGTACCGGAATTAGGTATCTCTCCTCAAACATGTTTTTCAACAATTAGATTGACGACCCTCGA
Organism: Hypothenemus hampei; assembly: GCA_013372445.1. Lineage (NCBI taxonomy): Eukaryota > Metazoa > Arthropoda > Insecta > Coleoptera > Curculionidae > Hypothenemus > Hypothenemus hampei. The sequence continues at coordinate 287,149 of JABRWK010000022.1, read as the reverse complement.
TGTTTTTTTTGTAAGTGTATGCAGTCGTCAAGGTGGCCGTCATGCATTTATTATTCATACTATGTGTTGCCTATTTAAATCTGAAAATTTCATTTCTGTCTAGCAGTTTGAAAAACTAAGACAAAAAGTTCTTTAGAGATTTGCACGTTTGCTCTTAATTTTGTAAGTTTGCATATTTATATAAGATGTATACCGTTTATACATATAATGACAATTCTATTATCATAAATGTAACAAATATGGTTCCAGTTGGATAGAAACAGCAGCTCAGTATAGGTGGACCTGACATAACTAATCCACAACGATCAATTGGACGTGCAGAAAGAGTACCTTGGTTATCCTGATCACTAAATATGACAGCAACGAACTGTTTCATTTGACGAGTCTCCAAGCGGAAAGTTTATTCGGTGGCAATCAATTCATGAGAGCAATTGTGTAACTGAACGATAGATACAGTGCACCAAAAGTCGCCACAATCACCGAATACTGATTCGCTGAAATCAACAGGGTCAGTAATATTGAATGTAATGTTTGCATTACTACACGTAAATGGCATCTTTAACATTTCAATTAAATTGTTAAAATACACGGTAAAATACAAATAATCTTGTTGTATTCCTGTTTTTTTTTTTAATTTTTCTCTAAAATTGCGGGAAAACTAAAAGTTTATTTTCCAGAATAAACCCGTCATTCAGAATAAAATCTTAACACTTTTACATACAGCCACTGAGAAATTTAATTTTTTTTATTAAAAATGCAATTTTAATAACCTGCAAACCACAAATTACTACAGGGTGTTTTGCAACAATATACATATAAAGTAAGTGAATTTCCCACATCTATTTTGCACAAGCTACTATACTTTAAAGTAAATAAAGAAAATATTTCCCTTACTCCACGCTATGGAATTAATATCAGATAAGAGCGATTTCATCATTAAAAAGTGATCATCTTTATTGGGAGAGATCGATGGTGGCCTAATCTACTTAGGGAAATTTTCGTATCGATTTTTACAATTTTTTTTTCAGTCGAGTTACTTAAAATAGATCGTAACTCCATGTTACAATATTACCTTGATTATTGTCGATCCAGCCCTGTTAGAAATTCCACGGTTATATCGAAAATCGAAAGTAATTCGTTTGATTGAGTTTTACGTAGGACTCATCAATTTCGTCTTTATTCCAAATATGTACGTTCACATATGTCGACGAAAATATAAAAAAGCTACTATGAAAAATGTAAAAAAAAAGAGATATATTACACTGCTAGTATCAACCCTAAGGACAATTAATTCTTGCACATTTTCGCTTTGTCTCTCGTGTTTTTTAATTAGATGCAATATTCAACATACTTCTTGCATTTTTAATTACCGTCTTTGCTGTCGGGGAATCGTTAAAGTTGAGAAGAGCAGTTCCTGAACTTAACGGTCCCGCCTTTGAAGTAGAAGGCGAAAGCAAATTAGCTAAAAATCGGCACTTTAGAACAAGGTGTTAACTTGTTAAGCATGAGGCAAGAGGCATGTACGGTGATTTAAGTGAGGATTATCTGAAAATTTGTTTCGTCAAAGTGAGATAAATTATTACAAGAATCCATTTTCTACAATCGTTACCGATTAAACAAGAAACGACACAAAAGATATTCGAAAAACGGGAGAATGGGTTTTAATGGAAATATGGGTGAAATGAATATGCTCGGCACATAAAAGATTAGAAAATATATTTTATTTGGACAATAAAGTGGTAATTGGATAAGACGAATACGTAATGCCGCCTTGGAAGTCGTGACCTTTTTAAAACATTGAGACGGCGAAATATGGCGACCGCGACTCCGTTAATTTATTGTACAAGATGTCTTCGGGGTATTTTCCACGGTATTACATTTCCTTAAATTTATTAAGTAATTTTTATAAATTATCGTTGTACACTTTGTGGTATATAGTATTTCAGAGCGAAAATTATTCTATACGAAGGGATACATATCAGGCTTTTCTAGGTAACTGAATTTGTCTTCCGCTTCCTCGGTTAATCGACAAGAGTCCTGAGATTTGATTTGATGAACGCGTACTAGTCTACATGAGCATAAACGATGACTTCGTGTTCGAATATTGAATAGATCCCAAAGGTTTAATATTGATGATCAACATTAAATGGTAAAAGCAATTGGTAAATATAACTTTTTGTCTATTTTTAGTAAAGTTTTTTTCGTTAATTAGAAAACTTTCAACAAAATAATTTCAAAATAAAAAGTAAAATTTGTTCGGAACTTTTTTAATTTACTAACAGTGATTTAAAAATGTATACCTATAAGAGCGATCATTAAAAAAATACTAATATACCGAGGTGAGTGTAAGGGTTTGTTGGATATTTTTCTTTTATGAATTCGAGTAGTAACAGTTCAAACTTTTTGTAACTAACTACAAGTTTTTATAATAAAAATTAGTTTTTTTTTATTATTCCTGAAAAATTGAAATTTCCAAATGAGCAGCATTTACAATACAAAAGCATATTTCATTTAGATTGGCCTGGCAATAGGTCTAGATTTTAGATATTTAAGAATCATAATGAATTAAATTAAATCTTGATTCGTTGCTCACTTGAATTTATTAAATTTTAAATTTTTATTAAATCATAAAACAACATCATAAAAATGAAGCCATCTGAATATAATTCTGCATTGGATGAGCTCTAATCATATAATAATACTATTCTGAAATTATTATTTGGAGGCCAAATAAATGAGAAACACAAATGAGCGGCTAATTATATAGAATTTTCCAAAAAAAAAGTTCAAACAAGCACAAAACTCACAATGGGTATTTGACATATTCTCTGTTTATTATTTAAGGGAAAAATGTAAATGATTAATTATCATAATATGGCTTTGGATAAATTAATTTGGGCACACTGTTAAACAATGTTTACCTTTATATGTTTATGTTACATTTTGCTTAATATTCCTAAATAATAGAAACAATAATGGAATACGCAGAGACCTAAATACAAAATACCTAATTATTACATGAATTTAATAAAGAAAAAAACGTCGTAATAACAATAAAAATATAAAAAAATAAAATAAAACTGTATGTGAGGTATCACCAATTAAAAATTAAAATATGCACACATAAGTATAAACCAAAAAGAAAATCTTAATGAAAATTTATCAAGTTGCAGGGGAAATTACTGGAGAAATAATTTGGCGAGAAATTTAGTAGAAAATTAATTCATGCAGCTACAGAAGCAAAAAAAATGGACGACGTAGCTGCTTCGTTGTCGTTGTAAAAGTATAAGCCGAGAGAAACAAAAGAGCAGCACTAATATATTTCGTTTAAGTGCCACTAAACTTGTTACTTATGCAAAACTGTCGTTTGCTTAAGTTCCAGTTTTCTAACTTGCTCTCTAATAAGTTGAAACTAGAGGAGAAGAAATAAGGAAAAAAAAAAACAAGACGCGGGCGTGAGAGGGGGGCCAACGCGAATAATTAATTATTGGAGATATTTGAGACTTTCCTCGGAAAGTTATGTCTCTCCAGTTGATTGTTAAGCAGCAACCCGAACTTTTGCTCTGTGTCTCACCGTTTTAATGAAATATTTGCTTACTTTTGGTCGGTGGTACGTTCCTCGAGTCAGGATTTTAAAAATTTACTCAATGCAGAAAATCGTCGCTGCATTTAGAAACTTTCAGACAGATCTTTTAACTTTTAAAGTTTCTTCTGTTAATTTATCTTTACGGTTGCTGCTTCTAAAATTTATAATTAATACAAATAAAAAGTTAGCAATTGGTACTTTTTACAGAAAATAAACCAGATTTTTTGTATTCCATAATTTATAGCAGTACTTTTGTAGTGTTGATGGTAAACCGAGCAAAATTAATAACAACGTTTCACACCGTAGCACAGACGTATATACATACTGACTCGCATATAACTTATATGTATCGACGCAAAAGTTCATGACAAGCATCAACACGAGGAGAATGTATAATAATAATAGAATATATGTATAATAGGTATACTGGAGTATATCATGCATTATGTGATGAAGGGAACTATTTTCAAAACTTTAGCGATTCTATCAATAAAAATTCAACGATTTATATTGGATATAAATATGTATGTACCTAGATATATCACAATAAAAAAGAATGAAAAAGTACTTACTTGCATTCAATGGTAAATTGCCGTGTGCTGAATTGTGCACAATCGGCTGTATGTGATGATGGTTTTGGGGCTGCACGTGCCGCCCCTGGTAACCCAACAAGCCGCCGTGATGGTAAAGCACGTGGTGGCC
>JABRWK010000022.1:228439-281293 GCA_013372445.1 Hypothenemus hampei | reverse complement strand
CAATTTTTCCAAAAAAAAAACTAATGAAAATTTCAATAAATACAGCAAAACAAAGTGATTACCGTTTAATGTGAAATAGAAAATTAAGATACCAGAAACGATACAAGAGTGTGAAGAAGTCAAAGAACCGATAAAATCCCGCGCGTCTAGTTCGACACACGTGGAAATTGAGAGTCCGATCAAACGAAACCGCTTTCGAAGAGGACAAATCGGTAACTGGCGTCGACTGAACTCTGGATGAGACGCTTGACGTCGAGACGCGTGCCTCCAAGAGGTTCTCGTGATGCGCGCGCCCCAGAACTTTGGATTGGGACGGCACGACGCCAAAAAATTTTCGAAAGCAGCAATAAAAAGAGATGACACATAGAACTGAAGAGAAAAATAGATACATACGTCCTTGTTTTCATTTGATAACCAGCGAGGAATGTATCAATTTCCTTTTGATTTTATAGGAACTAATTAAATAACAATTAGGTTATTAAAAGTAATAAAAAATTATGCAAATTTTGTACGAAAATTTTAACGAAAAATTGGATCCAATACAGTGTGTTAAGAATGATTTTCTTAGAAAAATAGAAAATCATTATTTTATAATAAATATTTTGTTTTTCATAAATGGTCGGAATTTCCGTTTTATAGTGTTGTTTTTTATTTTATTCTCAAGCCACCCCTCCTCAATTGGCATAAATGGGGAGTTTAAACAGGCTTGTGTCCCTTTTAACGGAAGTGTTCCGAAATTATTTTTTCCACTCTATTCTTTTATTATCGTTTATGTTTCCAATCAATACTCTGTCACTTCTTTAGTGTCTAAGAACTATTTTATAACAATATTACTTATAAAACTTAACAATTTTCCGGTGGAAAATAATCTATTCGGTTATGTATATCAACGAAGTAAAACTTCTGTCTAATCAGGGAAATGTTAGAAACCAGTTTATCAGTAATCCCACGAGAGAACAGATAGGTACTCAAAATACACTGGAGGTGACACGTTTTAAGTTTAAATTCCAATACTGGAAATCTTAATATTCTTGGTCATATAGGGAAATTGATTTTAGGTTTCAATATTTCTCCATACGCTTATTACATACAAATGAGAGCATTTTACATAAAATCATTATTGTTGTAAAATCCATTGAATAATACACGTATGAACGTAGGTACATATAAACTTACCATGATTGCAAAAACTTCTTAGATTACTCATTATGATTAGACGGTACATACCTGCAAAAAAAGCAAAATGTGAGTGCATGGTAATAAATGCGTTTTATAATAAAACTGGTTATTATTAAAACCTTCAAGGGTTATATCAAAAATCTTTATTGTACTTTAGCACATTATTGCGGTACAAAATTTTATTTCGCCTATAAGAAATATCAAAAAAATACAGAGAATAACAGCCAATAAATTGTTCAATAAATAACACATATGCAAAAACTAAACTGTTTAATGCAAATTTTCAAACAAATAAAACTAACTAGGACTATTTCAGTTGATGATACGTTTATTAAATGACATGTAGTAAATAACACCCAGAAAAATGTGTTGTAGAATTCATTCAAAGTGTAATAAAGGTTTTAAATGGGATCCGTTTGGAGAGGCCCAAGGGAGCAATTAGAATATTACATCATTGTGAAATGGGATACATTTCTTATGAATTGTTAATTTTTATGTGAAAATTATTCATTTTATTAACAACTTTTAGTGAATGAATGCATCTGACGGTCAATTAAAATTCAAAAAAAGGCTTTATTCGAGAAAATTGTTAAAGTTAACGTATATCATACATACCTATATTTAAACAGTATTAAATTTGTAATTATTGGAAAATAGCGAACGTTAAAAATTGAAAATTTTCATTCTTTTTAACTTAGGTAAAAGTTAATTTCACAGCTAGTGAATCACAGCTATAGGCGTATCAATTATTTCCGAAGCTGCGGCAAAATAACTCGGAAATAACAAACAAAAAAAACCATTTAATTTGGAAATGTTTAAAAGTAATCGTACTTTCATTATTATTAATTTGTGCTAAATCTATTAGAACACATATGAAGAATGGAAATTCCAAACGTTCTATGTGTTTTTTGCTATGTTTTTCAAGAAATTAATAAAACTGTGTAAGTCAAATGGTAAAAAAATAATAAATGCGATCTATTAGGAGTGCCACAAACAACATTCAGATCATTTTAGCACTTAGAAGGTTTTCAGGGCCATTGGCCATGGCACATAGGATCTATTTAGGAAAAAATCTCAATTTTGAGGAACGTTTGGAATTTCCACTGTTCATATAAGTTTTATCATGTATATGAAAAACTACAAAATTAAGATTTCATTCAGAAATACAGGGTAATTCAAAACTCAGTGACTTAATTTTCAAAGCAGATTCCTGACAGTTTTCTGAACAAAAAGTCCTTTTCCATTTTTTGATCAGTTGCCCCATTTTCAAACTATAGCCCTTAACGTCTAACCAATAAGAACTCACCAAGACATTTTGAAATTGTCAATATTGCCAGATTTATATTTGTTATTATTTTTATTAGGCAAGGTTAGCAACAAAAAAAAGGACTTTTTTGTTCAGAAAACTGTCAAGAATCTGCTCTTAAAATTAAGTCACTGAGTTTTGAATCACCCTGTACATATTTATGTTACAGAACAAACTAAAAATTTTTCAGTTGCCCCTGGTATGTATTTAGTTTTTTTTACAATAGAATATTTCGTTATTATATTATCCTACAAAAGTTGTTCAACTCACAATTTTAAATTTTAAATGTTTTCTGTAAAATTTTAGAATAATTTTAAAAAGAGCGATCGATAAAATCGAAAAAAACCTTACAAAGAAATAAAGAAATAAACCGTTTAATGAAATGTAGACGATTTATGCAAAAAGATAGTTCTGCTCTTGTGTAATTAAAATTTTTCCCCAATTTTTCCTTTTACCTTTGGCTTGCCTTTTAGAAGTAATTTAATTAAAATAAAAAATAAAACAGACAAAATGTTAATAACAAAGATGTTTGGGATGAACTTTAATTTGAGACACTGAAAAATATTAAAAATTATTTAATTAGTCACATAGCTACTACTAGCTTAAAGCAGACAAACAAAATTATTCTAAAAACAGGAGCGTCCAATTAAAGTTTATTTTCTTTATTATCACAAATTTCACGACATCTCTGCCGTGAAAAGGTTTTATATATTTAACTTTAGCTTTATTTAGTTTTTTTGTAGTGGCTGCCTGGTACAGAGCGTCGTCTCGTTTTCGTTCTTTTTTCCCCACATTCTCGACCCATTTCAGCTAATTTTAAGCACGCAACTGTTCACTTTGATACTCCTTGCGATTTTTAATTTAAGGATAATAATTTTCACGTTTTGTAAATTTACTGCCGTTTATTGCATTTCGTACAGTTATTTTCCCTCGCTTGTCGGAAGAAACCAATTAAAAATCGGTTGAAGAGAATTAATTTGTGAAATATTTAAATTTATTCCTACGATAATTCACTAATAATTTGAAAAGAATTCGTAAAACAATATCATAAAATTTAATTTTATTCCCATTTGGAATTGTTCACCGCATCATTGAAATCTCTTAAAGAATGTCAATCAACTTTTTTAATTTGAAATTGTATTACGTCGTTCTTCGAACGAATATAAAATGGACCTGACTCGGTATTATTGAAATTGATTCTTGTCCTTTTCGTAAAGACTTAATTGTACTACTGTTTGATCTTAATCTGGTTAACTATTCCGATGGTCGCGTTTCGACTTCTTTTCGCCGAAGGGGGTTTTTTTCTTATGCAAATTAAACGATATCTTCAGCATTTTAAGCGATATTAAATCTTAATTAAGCTGAAGGGTAACAAGGTTAAAAAAAGGAGAAATTTCTATTGCAGATATTCATTTGAATCCCTAAAACAGCGAACAATAAAGATAAACCAGTTCGTGACTAAGGAAAGTTAGCGTGAATTTTAATTTATTTTCATTATAGAATAAATATTTATGCGGTGAGCGACAGATTTTCAAGATGATCTACCATACACTTTTTAGTTTAAATAATTTATATTCGAAAAATCTCTTTTTAGACTAAATATTTGATTTGAAAAACCGGTCCACATATTAAGGACGTGAAATCATTGAGCAGGGATAAAGTAAGAAGGCAACGCTCCAAATAAAACAAATGTCATAGAGTTAACAAATGTGATAAAAAGCCGAGGCAGTGTTTCAAAATGGCATCTCCCGCCTTAGTTCCAAGCCATTAACAACAAGTATGTATGTATACATTTCACTCGATGTTGTATGTTTAGTCACAAAATGAATGTGATGGAAGTAAATACGCATCCTCACTTTTCATAACTTTTTATACAATGACAATTTTTCGAAAAAATCAAATTCTTTTGCTGTTCCGAAAATATCCTTCCGTGCCTTTTTAGGTATTCAGAACATATCTTTAATATTCGCTAAAGAAGGGAGAAACGACAATAAAGTAGTCATTAAGATTTATTTTTTAGAACGGCCGAAGCACCTGTATGAAATATTAAAACAGTAATATCTTTTGTGCGATTTTTTTATTGTCTTTTTATATAGAATAAACTCGAATAATTTGAAGATTACAGTAAATTGGTAAACGCTTTATATTTTAAAATGTAAGAAATTCGTGTCATTTTAACACGGTGTCATTATTTTATCAAATGTACATATAAAAAAGTCACAAAATAGGTAATGTTTAACAAAAAAATTTAAATCATTGAAGAAATCTAACCTTGGGTATCATCGTGATGTATTAGTTCGTGACTTGACGACATTAAACTGAGTAAGAGAATAATAAAAAAAAATTAAACGAGCTTTTCCAAAAAAAAAATCAATTTAACATTGCCTATAAACTTGAGAATATAAACTAAAACACATATTATTTATTCTAGAATTATGAAGATTTCGTGGAGTAGATAGGAATTCATGACTCGCGATTTTTCACACGATGAAACAATTTTCGGGAACGTCTTAAGACAACAGGATTCAAACACCATTATTTATGGATCTAGCTCAGTGTTCTAACGATGAAATATGGCAGTTATATGTATATGGGGATTGGTATTATAATAATATCTGTACTGTGTATGTGTACTCACAATCAGTCATTCTTAACAAAATAATTTCATTCAAAAACTTTAATATTTCATAGAGTAACGGATATTAATTTTTAACCTACCTATCTATGTATATTTTTATATAGAATTATGTAAATGAACTTTTGTATAAGCAATATATTAGGAAAAGTATACTCCAAATAGTAGCGAAAACATGAAACAGGCCGAAAAATGAGGCGGCACAATATTTCATTAATTCAAGTTAAATTATTTATTAGTTTTTCCGTTTTCTCTGAAAAGTAACAATTTATTTTCAATTTGGATATACAAGCGATATAATAAACTGCCCCATTTAAGGCGATTTCGCGTGGTACATAATATGCACTTTATTATTTATTACAATTAATTTGCTAGTAATTTTTTGGGGAAATTATTAACTATCCATGTACGAAACTTTCATGCTATAATTATCATAAATCTTACAGATATTTTATAAAAAGATTACGGTTTTTAACACAGTAGATAAGTTCAATTTAATATTTAAACTCGTCAGTGAATCGAACAATACGAAAAATGAAAAAAAAATGAGAGATCGTTCGATTTGAAAATAGGGATTCGAACGGAAACACAAAGCATCTGACATTACACGGCCAATTTGAGTTCAACATGGGATTCAGGTTGATTTTAAACGGAATCAGCGACCGATGGAATAGCACAAATTGGCAAAAGTACTACACTTTCCAACAATCACAATGATTATATCCCTTTTTTTCGAACATATTTCGAACATATGCTGCCTACAATGTAAATTATGGAAAATCCTAATCATAGAAAAAAGTTAATATACTGGCTCTTGTATTCATTGTCAGACTCAAATTCCTTCTAAGTAGCTCAAATTCCATCTGAATTGCGAAATGTAATAAACATAATAGTGATATGAAATCCTGAACGGATACCGTGCAGAAGTGAGCAATAAAAAGCAAGAAATCCATTTGAATATTTTAATGGTGAGTTACGTCCGATAGGGACTATCCTTTGTGAGGCTGAACGTTACATTATGCCGGAAATGGATATTATCCAAGTACAATGCTGTGTCAACGTCTCTATCGGAAAGGTTTGCTGAGCGCGAGCCAATCTTCACGAATATAGACTTTTCTTAGATAGATTGAGGTTTTTATATCATTGTCAGGTGGTCACAAAGAAATTGAATTCTACGAGGGCGTCACTAAAATTTCCACATAAATTTATCCAAGACATTAATAAATTTTGGATCTCTACAAGAGATCGGTATTTAGAAGAATATTAACTCAGCTTGGTTATCTTGTAACACTATATAAATGCTAGTTGAAATGTTGGTTAGTTAAGTCATCAACTCCGTTACGCGTACTTAACGGAGTTTAAAATCGTTCATTATTTTGAAGAAAATGTATTTTTCCCCTTTTAAAAACTGTATAAATGTTTTTGTTTATCTCTTCTAATTGATTATTTCAGTTCTTTCTATTTTTACCCTTTACCCCGTAATTTCCAATTTAAACATACGAAAGACATTTCAAAAATGTACTTAGGTGCAGTAGACGCCTAACTAAATCCCGTCTTATGGGCAATCTGATAGATGTCGGGATTTAATAAAAGAACCCCGATTGCAATAAATGTTTTTCCTTCCGATCGACTGAGAGCACTTTTATGTTAATATAGTGGAACCAATAATTCCTTTTCGTCGAATTTATGACGCCCATTCTGGCAAGATGCACAAACGTTTGAAAGAAAATTAGTTCAATCGCTTTTTGATCTCCTTCAACGAGCAATTATTTAAATTGAAATTACCTGAACCGATCGGTGCTGATCTCGGGCCATTGTTGCTGCATCCCATACCATTCTCTTGTCTTACTTCCAATGTGGCTGTCGTTTCCTTCACTACATTTTGAACCGTTTCCGTACCGTTCGATCTTTGCGATTGGACAGCTTGTTCTTGAGTGGTTTGAATTATGACGTGCCCGCCAGCATCCCCGTTACTTAACAAAAATATTGGCGGAGTAGAACCTGAAAAAAAAACATGCAACTTTTATAAGAAAACTCACGCAGTTCAGAAAAGACTTTTCTAGAAACAGTTAAAATTACATCATTTTTTAGTTTTTCTTAATAACATACCTAATCTTTTCACGCCCTGTAGGTAAAATCCCTTTTTAAATTCTGAATTGGGTCGTAAAATAATTTGTCCGATTTTCGAGTTCCCTCCCGTGTCTTCTAACAAGAGATTGTTTTTGACGAATTGATCGGTTCTTAGCAGGATGTGACCTCCGTCTAGGGTTTTGGTGTTTCGTAATAGAATGATATTGTTGGCGTTGAATTCCGTGCCGTTTAAGGTTCGAATTATTTTTGGAGTGGTGTTACTCATTTCGGGTTCTAATTTTTGTGATGATGTTGATTCGTTTCCAGTACTTTTTGATGATCCTGAAATTAAAAAAAGGATAGTAAATCTCTACGACAAATGCAGTTCTTATTTTTACATTAATAAATTCATTCGGTTTAAAAGAAGATAAATTTTTTAATTCAGAAGGACAGATCTCGAAGTGATATGTGATATAAATATAACTATATACATGTTTGGCTCCATTTAAAGTTAAATTATTAAATTTTCTCTCAAACATATAAAATTCTAATTCACGTTGATTTAAAAAGTTAAGTTACAAATTTAAAAATTCAAATTTATGATTGAAGTTTCTAGTCAGTGAGTTTAACTTTCTATTAAAGACTAGAATACTTTCATTGACAATTTAAAACTATAATTTCGAAAAAAATCCTCATATGCGATGCGTTTGAATATAGTAATATAACCAGTAAAAGTAATTTTCTCTAGACTTAGAAGGGAGAGAGGTAAAACCGAATGGGTTATATAAAAGACCAGCTGGCTGAGAAAAGAAGCTACGTATATTCAGGCTTGCTTATTTTATATCAGAAAATATTACGGTGATTTAAAAAAGTTTACGATGCATAACTTGAAGAAGCTCAAATAGTTTGAATTTCATTTGCTTGACTAAAAATTCAAAATATGTACATATATCTTAACATTTTAAAATACACATACCTAATACTAATGAAATAGTAATGTTCAATACAAATTTTCTTGTATGTAATGTAAATTACGTTGCCGGAAATTTTATTAATTCATTCAATTATTAAAAAACTTAATATACTCTAAATATTACTCTACAGGGTGTACTATATCATACTAGCCACCTAAATTTTGTTCCGTTTGCAAATAAAAATGAAAAAATGATCGGGTCCATCAATTTTTAATTTTATGGGGTCATATTTCGTTGGTATTGTTATCAATATCACCTATGGGGGGTGCTACTCACACTCAAAATCTTAAATGGAAATAGGGGTTGAGCGATACTTTGTTTAGACGAGCATTAAATTTTTCTCCAACGACACCTATATTTTGTAAATTGGATTGATATTTTTTTTTAAATTAAGTCATAAAAAAATTTAACTTCTTACCATGTTTAGTCCAGTAAATGTTCAAAATATCTACCACCAACTTCCATACAACAATAAGGGAACCATTCAAAATGATATTGAATATTCTGAAGTATTTCTGGTGTTGTTCTTCTATATTCGTGTATAATCCGCTAACGCAAATCTTCTAGCCGCATACAGACCCAGGTTCCAACGCAGGCCAAGGCACATATGGTTAGATCTTCGAAAGCGTTGGTATTGGAGTGTACGATGCAACCGAACGCGAACCAATACTTTCCAACGTTGGAGTTGGCGTTGGATCTCGTTCATTCTCTAGACGGTACGTCAAAAGATGCTCGATCGAGTTTGGACAGGATTTGTGTTTATTTATCAGTTTACGAACATTGGTTCCAAACCATACAATATAGTCTACATAAAATTTATTTAATTATGGAATGAACTGAAGAATTATGTCTAGAACTAATAAAGCGCTATCGAGGAAATCCTATGTTATGGGACCCCACAAATAAAAATTTTAAATTAAAACAATAAAACTTGCACTAGCCAATAATAGATCTTCTTCGCTACTCTACATGTTTAATAATTTAGAATCGAACTATATCCAACGTTGTCGAACATGCAACTAAGTTTCGGTGTGGACAATGAAGACAACCCCTATCAAATCATTTCCAATAGTAAATGCCAACGCCAAATGCTTAATGTTCGGTTACATTGGCGTTGGAACCTCGGTCTGTACGCGGTTTAAACTGATAAATAAACACAAATCCTGTCCAAACTCGATCAAGCATCTTTTGACGTATCGCCTAGAGAATGAACGAGATCCAACGCAAACTCCAACGTTGAAAAGTATTGGCTCGTGTTCGGTCGCATCGTACACTCCAATATCAACGCTTTCGAAGATCTAACCATATGTGCCTTGGCCTGCGTTGGAACCTGGGTCTGTATGCGACTAGAAGATTTGCGTTAGCGGATTATACACGAATATAGACGAACAACACCAGAAATACTTCAGAATATTCAATATCATTTTGAATGGTTCCCTTATTGTTGTATGGAAGTTGGTGGTAGGTATTTTGAAGATTTTCTGCACTGAAAATGATAAGACGTCAACATTTTTTATGACGTAATTTCTTAAAAAATATCAATCCAATTTACAAAATATAGGTGTCATTGGAAAAGAATTTAATGCTCTTCGAAACAAGGTATCACTCAAACCCTAATTCCATTTAAGGTTTTGAGTGAGGGTGAGTGACATCCCCGCTAGGGGGTGCAAGTTAATTTGATAAAAATATCAACGAAATGTGTCCCCCTTAAATGAAAAATTGATGGACCCGAGCAGTTTTCCATTTTTATTTGCAAACGGAACAAAACTTAGGTGGCTCGTTTGAGATAGGACACCCTGTATAGATAAAATTTGAAGAAATATCGATTCGAAATTTAGTATTACAAGTTTTATACATTAAAACTTAATTCTTACAAGTAAATCTTGCTTCTTATAAAACGAATACCAAAAAAAAGAAATAGTGGCAGTATTCTACATAGTTGACTCTATAATTTTTTCTCGATCAGATTTAAGACCATTTCAGGTAATTATTATTGATATGGCACGCAACGCCATTTGAAAATAAGCGCATAAACCGATTGCTTATCAGAAATCAGATTAGTGTAAATTTCACAAAAAAAAGTAATCGTAGCGACACGATGAAACGTTAAATGGGAGAGACCATGAGAACTTGACTCAATAGAGTTTCTCGATATACATATGAAAAAAAAAGATTTTTTAAGTAACCGATTGATTGATAATTGTTAGTTACATTTACTAGATAGCTTCCTTATGTATTCTAAATTTAACAGTTATATTATAGCTTTAAACGTTATATATCACAATTAGGCAGTAAATTTAAACAAATACCCGTTAACTAATTATCATTAAACATTATGGCCGACCATCGATTGGGCTCAACCTGCCGGCATTTCACAGCCCCATAAATTTATCTAAAGGGTGTCATTCTATTCATGGATCCCCGATTTACCAAGAGTTATTATCGCTGTATGGGGAGGTTGATCGAAATCACATTCATCATATAATTGTTCTGTAATTTTACAATGTATATGTTAAATCTAAATATAGAGAGTAAATGTTTAAGTCATTTTTAACAGTCTAATTTTTCTGCTTTTAATATTGTCAAAATTAAATGAAGTGAAGACAGGGGGCGAACGAACGATCCGTTCGTCATGAACGTAGATAAACAAAGAAAAGTACTCGAAATCTGACAAGTTTGTTAGATGTAACAGACTGAAGGGCGTTTTAATTACACAAACAACGGTCTCATTAAGAACCTTCAAATTACAAGTGTGCGATTACGTTACCCGACAAATAACTAAAGAGTGAAAATGTTGTCTCTACTACGCCTTTGCTAAATAAGGGCCGAATTAAAATTCCACACTTCGATAATTTAAGCCCTAATCGACCCTGTGAATTGGAAAGGTCCAATGGGTAAAGTTTATCTTGAGAGTATCGCATTCGGAAGATCAATGGCCTAATTTATTTAACTTATACAAACGTACAATTTACGAAAAGCTAAATGACTTCTTTAGCATAAAAAAAGTTAATTTACATTCGAAATTGGGAAATTAGCCTCTAAATTTTTTTGCTTTCTTAACAAATACTTAAAAGAAAAAAATAACATTCTTCCAAAAAATTTAACATTCACCATTAATTCAAGAACACTTTTATCATAACGATAATTTCAGTAACAAATTACCAGTCATTACTACAATTTAATAGTTTTTTGTTCGAAAAGTTAAATAACTTTTAAATACTTAAACACGAATAAGGTAAAATCATGCCCAACGGTATCTGTCTGTACGTATCATGCTATCGAGTCGTTGTTCACTTGAAACTTCAATAACTCTCGGAGAGTTCCAACAATTCAATTAATTCATAGTGCAGTGTGGGGGCCAAAAGATGAAAGCAAAGTTTAGTTTTCGAAAGGGCTGGGTAACAAGATTATTAAAATTTTTGCGGATAAAAGTTAAAAGAGCGGGCAAAAACTTTTTACCGTCAAATATAATTAAGTTTTCAAACCTTGCACAGCACGAATAAATTATATGGATCACACATTTTAATGGAAATTATAATTACAACTGAAGCTTAATCCAGACCACCCTTTTTTCTGGAAAAAGTAACGATTACGTAACGGACTTTAAAATTCCAATGTAAGAAATAAACCGGGCAAAACGGCTCCCGACCACGACATAAGGTAATTAAAACTTTTCTAATTAATATCTATGCTACAGGCAATGATTGCAATTCCGTCGACAAAGATTAACAATTCTGCAGGTAAAACGAAATGCAATAAAGCCTCAGTGGTAAATGTTTCCTGTTAAAATATGCACATTTTCTAGAAAATTTTATTTTTGACGTTGTTTTTAATTTAAAAATTATAGCTATCTATTTAAAAATTTTAGCAGCGCTTAAAAGATATGCCCCCATTGTTCTTCACCGAATTCCACGTTTTTCCCAAACCTCAGCTGGTTGTCACTAGTTATGCCGCCTTTTAACCTTTTTCTTGACTCTAGGAACCTCTGCAAAATCGTAGGAACATAAATCTGAAGCGAATGATGCCATTTCGACTTAAATAATCAAGTTAATGTTTCCAAAACATTTAGACCTCATATAAAAATTTTATTCTGAAGAGGGAGTTTGAACATCTTACAAAGAAGCACAATTTTACAATTGATTATTAGACATTTGTCGATGTACTTTCACCATAATTTACACTTTAAATTCACTACAAATGGGGGGGCAAGTCAGTTATTTGAAAGAAATAACATCCACAAATGCCCCATTATTTGAGGTTTAGTTCTGGATGTTTGGCAAGAACTCCCCAAATAAAGAAATCCTAACAATCTCGTAACCTTTTGTAAGATGGGTAATTTAATGCTTTCTTACGGCGAATAGAATTTCTTTGTTAGAGACGTTACGGCACGCTTTATTTGTCGGAAAATTCCTAGTTTAGTTTTCGAATAATTTCAGAAAACTTATTACGCGGTTTAAAGCGAAATTACGGTTTTACAACTTTTTATCGTGATTTGTTTACGGTGGAACTACGAAAAATTTTACGACTCGCTGTCGAGACCGTTCCAAAAGGTCGTAACCATGTTTTTTTTTGGAAAAGGAAAACGAAAAAATCATTGTTTTAAAATACAGCACTCGACAATGCTAATAAACCACTCGTATTCAACCTTTTCTTTCTTTAATACTGATTTTGCAATATTTCATGCACATCTTATTTTATGTCTCCAACGGTAAAAAAAATATGATAACTATTCGGAATACATAATTTAAATAAAGAATTCATCTATGTGTTATACACGCCAAAAAGGGCAACAGGTTGACCTTAACTCGTAAAATATAAAAGATGAAATATGAGCGTCAGGGATAAGCGGGTACCCTTTTTTTTGCATTGCTTATTTTGGTACGCGAATAAAAGGATCAACGTGTCAGTTGCCGGTGCAGCTGGATGGCTTTATAAGCTTCAGAATGTGGCTCCCCCGGTCGGCTTTTAAAAATACGAAAAGCCGATAATAAAAAAGGAAACTAAAATACGAGGCGAAAAAAGTTTTACGTTCTTTATAGAACTTTTACGATTTCTTCGTTTACGTTTTGTCGAAATTTATTAATGCTTGACGTGTTTTAAATACCTTTTCTAATACGGGAAAATCAATTCGAAAGTTTGAACAGAAGAACCGAACTTCAAATTATATGTTCAAAAGTTTACCAATAATCCGATTACACACTAACTTTTTATAGAGTAAATTTTGCTCGTTGCCTTCTTATTATGGAACAATAACAAATTTATAAAGCCTTAACCGATGCTGGTGATGCTGAAATAAACTTATCCGGCCGGACAGTAGCTGCCTTTTGTCCAGATAATCAGCATTACCGATGAACTCGGTAAGAAAAATCGTTCGTTAGGAACGTGGCTGAATTTAAACGAGCCCAACTCTCTTATCAGTAATCACAACACGGCAGTATTGAAGGTTTTTTTTCTGAGCTCTGTAGACGAAAAGCTACTTTAACTAGTAGGTACATAGATTGTGGAATTATATTATCAGCAAATTCAGGTGAAACTCAATTTGTAAACTGACCTCAAAAAAATCCCAATTCTAGTTCTATTAGAAATACATGTTTTAATACCCATTCTAAAAAATATGATCATTTCAATTTCCTTTTTCGAAAAAAAACATTTTTAAGAGTTCTACAGCTTCATCAATTATAGTTAATTGATTTCGAACTAGAACTTGATCAAAAACAAGTCACACTTAACTTAAACTAGCCCCGAAAAAGAAAATAAACGGTTGAAAACTGGGCAGCTTCGGGCAAACCGAACAGAGCAATTTTTGATATTACGTGCCACTAATGCCAATGCCCTGGCCGATTCCTGCGAGATGCACAGATGGCTAAAAATACTACTTACCGATGTGTTCTTTTCGATAATTTGATTAGATGATAATTGGAATAACGGTCAGACACGAAATAAAATTCTTTATGTGACTACGTTTCGAGAATATATAAAATAAAGGGCGTATGCGCAATTAAATGGGTTTTTTTGTGTCGTTCTTTTTCTGGACCCTACAGTTTTTCCAAAAGGGTAATTTTTTTTCAAATCGGAGCAATAAAGTGCAGAAGTGAAGCCTGTTAACGGTTTTCGATCGGCGAAGCGACGAGGGCGTAGCCGTCAGTCCATTTGTCACCAATGACACGACTTAGCATATTGGCCGCCTCTCAATTTGCCGCCGTTGCCGTAGTTGAATTTCAATTTTCGATTCTCGACGCTTTAACGGGCTTCGAGTTGCTCTGTTGCGAGTACGATCATAAAACATACCCCGGATGACCCACATTTAAATTGGAACTAGTATTTTCTCTGCTCATAATTAAATTCCAATGTTAAAGTTCTTAACGTAATTCAATCTATTAAAATCAGGCATCACCTGCTTCATTTTCAAATGACGAGGAAACAAATATCTTTTCTTTTTATATCTATTAGCTATTTTTAAAGAATACCAGTAGCAGATTCCTTTGATTATTTTTAGTGCTTTCATTTCGTTCCTGATTTTCAATAAATACTTGTTTTGTAAGAATATGATGAAAGTTATCAATCAACTTAATGGATAATCAAGAATGACCAGATTACATTGGTTATGGTCTTTTATAATACATAATCGTAACAGAAATATTCGGAAACAAACTTTGGAAAGTTTATATGGGGATCCACAAATCAATTATTCCGTAGGTCATATTTTGAGATGGATATCATCCGGAATACATTTGGTGATTTTTCCGAGTCCGCCAACCGGAATGGTATAGAAAACGACCGATCGGCGGGGACACATATTTCCGCAGGCCGTAAGTGGCGCTATTTACTCACGTACCGGTGACTGGCTTTAGAAATATTAAGTTTCCATTTTATTTAAAACTTTTAGGTTATAAATTTCAAAAAGATAAACAGTTAAACCTTTTAACCGTTAATTTAATGGAAATAAACATAATCAAATCATTTGGACATGAAGATTAAACAATGTCAGTTGTCTATATGCAAACAGATATTCAGAAACAATGTTAATAGGCAGAACTTAGAACTTGGAACTTGGTTGGAAGGACGAACACTTGATTGATGGCATCATTACTAATCATGGTCCAGCTCATCCTTAGCATGTATATGTGTATGTGTAATCTTAATTTCAAATTATCTACTTTTAATGACAAAATTGAATTGAAGTTCCTTATGAATACGTTCAGTTCAGGAAAAGTCAAATTTCCTGTGATATCCAAAAAGGTATTAATCAATTTTTCATACGTACATACGCCGAAATTCTATTCTAGACGATTCGAACTTTGTCAATGTTAACACATCATTCATCAACCTTTGTTGACACTTCCATTACGAATGGAATCTATGGCACCGTTGCATTAGATGACTGGATCAATTCACGACGATAAAATATTTAGTTTTGATAAAGAAACAAAACTTAAAAATTAACATTTTTTTGTTTGCAAAGATCAAAGCATCCAAAAAAGTGGAAAACATTTTTTCTTCAGATAAATTTTATCACACTCCGAAACACTACCCCAAAAATATGGATCTAATATTTATCAATTTACAGTCGACAGCTTTACAGGTGAAAGACGTTCTACAAATTGGGTTTTGTCAGAGAGCCGATGTATCTTGGAGCTCGATTGAAACAAGATAGCAAACAAATTTAAAACTTTGTACATATTTTTGCCTCACAAATCGTCACAGAATTTTATAGATTCTATACATACATACATACATACAAAGTATTTAATAATACAATGAACGTCGCGGGAAGAATCTTATTATCATTGATGTATTAACAAAAATTAAAAGAATGGATTGTTATCCAATTTGCGATTGCGAACCTAAAGTTAAATAAAACGCGTTTAAAATTTAAACTTTGATCAAATTTTGATTTCATTATAATTTATAGATCTATATCGTCGTTATACAGGAGAAACTGAATAAGTCCAAAATTGAAATTTTTAAGATTTCTATTTTTTAATAACAATATTTACAAAATATTAAGTAATTTTAAAAGAAAAACTGATCAAGTCCTATAGTCATAGTTTAATGTTTATATAAAAAAGTCACAATTGAACAAATCTTTATCTTGACAAATACAGAAGAAAAATGACTAACAATAAGTGGACTTGGATATTTTGGAATAGACTTGGTCACTTTCTTTTGTATACCGACGATATGTACATATTATGTATGACAGATTGTGTCATTAAATAACCTAAGTGAGATCTCTTGCAGAACTCAATCTTTTTAAGGTAATTTTCGATAATTTCACACATCGATCTGTATTTCAATCGTAACTTGATGGATTATTTTTAAATGCTTAAAAATGTGAAAATTGTATATGTAAACACGATCTACAGCAGAATCCGAAAAAAAAGTCTCATAGGCAAAGCTCAAAGATCATAAAGACTAGTTGACATTACACATCCAGAAATTTTGAAATTACACATCCTGAGAATTTGTTCAATAAATCCAAAATTTTCCGTGTTAAATGGTTTTATTGTGTCATATTGTTGAAATTACGGATGATTGAAATTAAATTTTTCAAGTCCAAACCAAAAAAAGTCAATTATAATACGACCGAATACGCTTCCAATTAACAGGAACTGGGGTGTCTTTTTCATTATTTCCAAACAAGGATCAATGACCTATTCAAATCAAAGTGTACTTAAGACGGTCACTTTGCTTAGACTTCTCCTAGATGCAGTAGCTCTTTTATAATTACTTGTAGATTTTCAAGACTTCATATTCGGAAATTTTAGATTCTTATCCTTAATAAAGATTTTTTCATTAAATTTGTCGCCAAAGGTAGTTCTTATGGTCAGGTCTTTATAGTCAGTAGACCTTAAATTCTGCATAAGTTGAACTTTCTATGGATGGACATGCAAGTCAAAATGAAAAATACGCCATAATGTGCCGCAAGTCAAACCCAAATGCTGAACTATCCATGGAATCGATAAATTTGGATCTTCGGCAACACTTTCCCAAAGAGCAGCTATATTTTAAACAGAACGTGTCTTATTATGATGTATTAGTTTTAAGACATACGCAACAGATCCAGTTTTTTGAAATTTTTTCACAGTTGTTCACTCAGGAGGACGATTATGACCTCCATAATCTTGTCTTAAAGTGCAAAACGTGGCTACGACAGAACCATTACTTTTATAGAAGGTTTTCACAATTTTAACGTGTTATTCGGTGGCCGAACGATCCATGATATAACATGGCAAATCTTAAAGTAAACAAATAACATTTTTAATGACAAATATTTAGCAATGTTTAACTTTTGAATGACGTTCCAAATCTCAAAATGAATAACTCATCATTAGGTAAAAGCTAGAAAGAGTGTGCTTTCAAGCTTCGAGAAAACAATTTTTCTCAGAAAATAAATAAAATAGAAGGTCAGACGATTGGATTTAGTATTAAAAACCAACTTACAATTGTACAGAAAATATTACAGGTTCACAAAAGTCGTATATTGTCGTAACTCTTAATTTATTTCCAAATAGATTCTTGGAAGTTTTTCTAAGTTTAAAAAAAACTGGGCTCAGCAGGTTAAGTGTTATTAAAACTATAACTTTTTAAAACAATAATGAAATTTAAAAGTTACATATGCATTAAAAATGAAGCATACCCCCGAAGTGCTAAGAAGCCATTTTAGGGGTACACTGAGATTTGTACCTTCTGAATATTACAACAAGTTTCCCTAACCTGGATTTCTTCTGCGGTTGGGAATTGATGTGCGTAATCTGTAGAAGATTCCTTCTAAATTATACACACCACACGGTTACGATAGCTGTATTACAAACATTTCTTTAACAAATAAATATAACTTACCATCAAACGGCTTACTCATGTTTTCATTTTAACCTGGAACAAAAGAAATATAATATAATCTCGGTTTTACACGCGTAAAATTAACAATTGATTACTAGTTTACACCTATAGTACCTAAAACCGTAATTATTACGTTAATTACGTTGTTANATATTAACCTGTAATCCCAACAAACTTCCTTAATCTTAAGCAAAATACACAAGATTGCACTCAGACTACTACACATTTATTACATTTCTGCTTTATTTTAGGTGTTAAGAGAACGTATCACGTCTTAATTGTCCTTTTAGACGATGTCTTTTATGCTCTTTTAACACTAATTAGGTCACACGATTACAGTCACATATACGAGGTTTGGACATTTTTACAAATAATTTTACTTTAAAACTACCCCAAAATGAAACAATATTGAATTTCTTAACAAGCTTCCTGTTCAAATAAGTCAGGAGATTATTTACAGCCTTTACAGGGCTTTCATTTTGGTCAATACATCAGTTCACTTAGTTTCGATATATTTATAGGTACTTTTCAAATATCTCTAAATACGTTTTCTAGCCATTGAGCATCAAATATCCATTCTTTCTAAAAGACCGGATACTAAATCAAGATATTAAATTGCTCTAGAGTAAACAGACCTCGCAGTTGGACTCTTAGTTTTTTGGTCGAATAATTTCAATTTCGAAGTTTACTTCTGCTTCACAAGACTATAAATAAAAATCTTTCATACGATCAAACATTGGACGACAATATTCACGTTCTTTTTTAGAAATTAACAGGCGTTGAACGAAAATTGAATCATTAACAAACTAAACGAATCTTCAGATACACTATAAATTAGAAAACCCATAGCTGTTATATAATAAATCCCAAAAATTAATCAAGAATGAAACTGGTTCTAGACGTTTTTAGAATTCCAGCGAAAAAGGAATATAAAAATCCGCTAGTTGTACCGTTGCCAGACTGTTTCGCATCTAGCGAAAGAGCCGGCAGACGAATTTCTCGTTACTCGCAAAACTGCAAAATCCTGGACCCCCCAGGACGATGGACTCAGAATCAAGACGAATTAATTGTTTTTTAAATTCAACTACCCTCGTAAATTTTAATATGATTTCGCCATTTATCTCTTTATTGTAATGTCATTCTTAAGATCAAATGTCCAAATTTCATTTTGATGATTTTACGTTACGGAGTGAGTTGTCTTGATTCGGATTTTTATAAAAATTCAAACTTACTTAATTTCTTTTTTTTTTTGTTGGTTGTACTTTTATAAAATAGGAAGCGGCTTTATGTATCGGAATTCGTAACAAAATTCTCTCAACAGCAAAGTTCAGCTTGCTTAGTATTCTAAAAGCTGCAACAAACCTGCCCTTGGAGAATATCAAATAATACTGTATGCAAATTTTTAGTATGTGAATCACAAGTTGGAAGCGCGAATGTCTCTATCAAAGCAGCTCTGTAAATGGAAACTGAGCACTAAGTACATATTAACTTACTCATTAGGTTCCTGTATTCGCCTGTTATACAGGCTAGATTCTACCGACGAAATGAATAAAAGTAATTTTCAAAAAAAAAAAATAGATCTGACCTAACTTACAGTAGGTAAATTCTACTAATAGGTAATTCTACTATCGTAGGAAATGCAAAATACCAAATCTGTTTTAGTTTTCCTTCAATACCCATATAGTTAATTCCTCAATAATTAGAAAAGTGGCCATTACCCAAAGACGACCCCTACAATTTCTAGTTTTGACCACGGAATAACTAATCATGACCCCATAATAATCGAGTCACGTATAATAACCCTTCTAAATCATTTAGGGGCTGTTAAACCCGGTTTTGCATATTGATTAGTAAATATCGTTATTGGCTGACACTTTCCTTAATGAATCTAACATCAGTCATATTATCTGACTTTGCAACAAAGCAAACTCTTGTCACCAAACATATTCTGCCAGTCAGAATCAGTCAAATTGCTTAGTATGAAAGACAGTGGCTGACAATTTTACTTCTTGTGAAATTAGAAGCGACGTTTTAAATAATCATTTTCATAATTTACAAATTGCATTTGTTTAACAACAGTCTGCACAAAAGATAACAAATTTTGAAATACACTCTGAAGTGTTACAAGAAAGTATTAATCATCATATCAGATCTTCATTAGATGTTATTTCTTAATGCGTAACTAAAATATCAATAATATTAGCTATGATTATTTTTCAGATAGATTTACTGATTGTGAGACTTGACACGGATAGAAGACTTGTGAAAATTTATCAAATATAAAAAATCAATGTTTTATGAAATTTATAGTGGGAAATATTGGAACAAAAGATAATCCGAACATGGTAACTTTAAGGCTGCAACACAAGTTTAGAAATCATATAAAGAGAATGAGTAAAACAATTTGTAAGTTTCGGCAAGTATATCTGTCTTCTTCAAATTAATTTATTTTTGGATTTGTTCTAGACATAATCATTATCTTAAAAATCTGTTGCTATATTTTATCATCACACATTTTTTCATATTGCAACCAACAAATTCAATTTAAAAAAAATTGCCACATATTACAATTCAATTTTAATATTTTACAGGAAATGTCTGAGCAATGGGTTGTATTCCCTGTTATTAGAAATTATAGAACAAGATAACAGGAACACCGGTGAACAGCTATATCAGAAAATATGCTACTACGCAATTTTGATGTCAGGTTTAGGAAATCCTACATTGAAACCGGTAAAAATTCTCCCAATATAAAAATTAATTTGTTTTACATATACGGTTATGACAAAATCGCAGCGTATTTCGATTTTAAGCAAATTCTTTTTAGTTCTTTCAGGAAGAAGTAACAATGCACTTTAATTTATTTTTGGTCGACAAGAAGTAAAAGAATTAAATACTGACAAGGTCTTTTGTCGAAAAAGCGACAAGAAACATAGAAATCATGCGATAAGATGCGAACTGCAACACAATGGTTGAAAATTTTAGATAAACGTTGGCAAAATATTTCATTTAATTATAAAAAAAGCAATATGCTATGGAGATTCTCAGAAGTTTTTCAGATACTTAAAATATACGTAACGTTCTTTATCAATTTTGAATCATCCGGAAAGATTAGTCATCAAAACCAATATACTGATCACACTTTCACTCACAATCAGTTATTATGGAAGAATTGTATAAATAAATGCATAAAATTTAAATAAAAAACAAAATCAGTGCATAATGTTGGAGTTTCTAGGAGTTAAAGATATATAAAATATTCTTCCATATGCATCTTCTCGGAGAACTACAACAAGGCCGAAGGATTAGCACAATTATGTATGTAAATACATATGCACGCACCATAAATTATTATTGATTATAACTCAAGGAAGAAGAAAACGAAACATTGAAAGCCGGTCACATTAAAAATAGCAAGTATAAACTTCAGCTTCATCGAAAACAAAACTGGCAAGATAGCGAAGTTTGACCGTTTTACTTGTAGACAAAGTTAAAATCTTTTTTACGAGTTTGTCATTCGGTTAATGTAAAATTGTCGAAGTTGACCCATTCATTAGTGAAATTTACCATTGTAAATTATGTATCCGTCTAGAACGGTGGGTTCGAATTTTTGCGGTTACAGTAACACTTTATTTTCATATTTATTGTCACACCTAATATTACTGATACTCGAATACATGTATATCATCTCGTCTCAAACACTTTTTTGACGACTTTATTTTTTGAGTGTTTCGAGAATGTGAACACTTTATGTTTTCTATTAAAAGTTTAGGTAATCCAAGAAATACTACAATTTAAGAAAATATATATTAAACGAAGAGAAAATTACTGTTCTTTCAAGTCTTCAAAACTACATCAAACAAGAATTAATAGATTGTTTGGCTGATATTATTATGCGTATACGACACCACAACAAATCATGCAATAAAGGGGGCACAAAAATGGCAGATTATACATAAATTTATTAAAATTAATGAATGAAACAACTCAACGGAAAAAATGTCTAGTTCCACTTCTCATGGATAAAGCCATTGCCGTCGTTAAGGAAGAATTAATTGAATGTATAAATCAGACAACTTACCGCGCAAAACTCCTAACACGATATGTAGAGAAAAACGTGTTAATCATTGAACAGGCCAACATGGAGTGAGAAATCGTGTTAAATTTTAAAAACCAAGAGGAAAAAACGGACTGGAAAAGAGCTAGGGACGTGGCGGCCACACATCAACAATTAAGCAAAACCATCAAGTAGGACAATAAATAATATTCTCAAATGGCGACATTCAAGGTCGCCGTATCAATTGTATTCAAAGAATATCGATATATTTTATAATAAAAGGGGTATCTTCGACACTTTTGCTTTACACGAAATCATTGTAAGGCGACAGGAACCAGGATTGGTTCCGCCAGTTTTAGCTATTAATGGATTAATGTATTTTTAGAATACTGTCGGAATCGATTCTCGAGTTGAGCAATGAACAAAATTTAAAGAAACAATTCCATCATATTACACCAAATTAAAATAAAACCGTCATTCCAAAACCATATCGAGCGGTCACAAGTGTTTTTGTAAGTTTAAGACAAAGTTATCATATGCCAAAAAGAAAAAATAAAGAAATATTCAAAATTTTCAGCCTCAATTTGTCCAACTGGTAAATATTTGGAAAATATTTCAAGACGACGCCATACATTTAAGAGGTATTTACGAGATTTTCAAAGGCCAGGCTTAACAAATATTTTTGTTAAACATTAGTAACTTGTTAGAAAGGAATTTTCTATACTCCAAAATGAATAGTATCGAGAAACTTGTGAGACATGTATTAAATCCATTCGAATTCACCCTGTCGGTCACAGATTTACGGGAAAAAAAGATTTGGAAGTAAGACAGCAAATATTAGATAACACATTCAATAATAATTTGTTTCCAAATTCACAGTTCCTGTAGTTGGGCTTTGACAAATACTCACAGTGCCTTTATCCCAGCCAATGTTCCATTGGGAGTACTCTAAACAAACATGCTTTTTATGGGTTCTCTTCGAAAATGGCCGCGAATTATTTCTGTCTCTATCCAGAGTTGTAATTTTTATCGATTTTATATAATTGAATAACTAATACGGGTGTACTGTAGGTACAAGAATAAAATATCGATTTGATTAGGAGACATATTTATTTGATCAAGATTTTAGCCTTGGAAGACAAATTAAAAGATAATGTTCGCGTTGCAGAGTAAGCTGATGACTACTTCAAAATTCAATTAAACAATATTTCACCTTTTTTATAGTATACATGTTTAGTTATTTATTGTAGTCAATTATAGTTTTCAAGAAACTGGAAGAAATTTTAGTGGCGAATGTCAAACAGACTCGTTTTCGAGATTCTAATAAAAATTGTGAATATTATTTTTTAGTGCATTTTTTAAATTGGAGTTCATTTCAAATAAAAATTTCTATGACGTCTTAAAAGGTTTTCGGGCATGTGTATAGCTGTTTATCATTTTTGTCATCTGCTTCTTGAAATATGTAATAAAAAATATTTTTTATGATGTGAAAACTTTCATTACTCCTATAATTATGCGATTTATGTAAGAAAAAAGTATAAACACATACATTTCAAATAAACAAATGTCGATTTAAAACATTTATAATAATAATAAATAATAATAATTAAATAATTTATAAAAATAGNAATAAAGTGCAGAAGTGAAGCCTGTTAACGGTTTTCGATCGGCGAAGCGACGAGGGCGTAGCCGTCAGTCCATTTGTCACCAATGACACGACTTAGCATATTGGCCGCCTCTCAATTTGCCGCCGTTGCCGTAGTTGAATTTCAATTTTCGATTCTCGACGCTTTAACGGGCTTCGAGTTGCTCTGTTGCGAGTACGATCATAAAACATACCCCGGATGACCCACATTTAAATTGGAACTAGTATTTTCTCTGCTCATAATTAAATTCCAATGTTAAAGTTCTTAACGTAATTCAATCTATTAAAATCAGGCATCACCTGCTTCATTTTCAAATGACGAGGAAACAAATATCTTTTCTTTTTATATCTATTAGCTATTTTTAAAGAATACCAGTAGCAGATTCCTTTGATTATTTTTAGTGCTTTCATTTCGTTCCTGATTTTCAATAAATACTTGTTTTGTAAGAATATGATGAAAGTTATCAATCAACTTAATGGATAATCAAGAATGACCAGATTACATTGGTTATGGTCTTTTATAATACATAATCGTAACAGAAATATTCGGAAACAAACTTTGGAAAGTTTATATGGGGATCCACAAATCAATTATTCCGTAGGTCATATTTTGAGATGGATATCATCCGGAATACATTTGGTGATTTTTCCGAGTCCGCCAACCGGAATGGTATAGAAAACGACCGATCGGCGGGGACACATATTTCCGCAGGCCGTAAGTGGCGCTATTTACTCACGTACCGGTGACTGGCTTTAGAAATATTAAGTTTCCATTTTATTTAAAACTTTTAGGTTATAAATTTCAAAAAGATAAACAGTTAAACCTTTTAACCGTTAATTTAATGGAAATAAACATAATCAAATCATTTGGACATGAAGATTAAACAATGTCAGTTGTCTATATGCAAACAGATATTCAGAAACAATGTTAATAGGCAGAACTTAGAACTTGGAACTTGGTTGGAAGGACGAACACTTGATTGATGGCATCATTACTAATCATGGTCCAGCTCATCCTTAGCATGTATATGTGTATGTGTAATCTTAATTTCAAATTATCTACTTTTAATGACAAAATTGAATTGAAGTTCCTTATGAATACGTTCAGTTCAGGAAAAGTCAAATTTCCTGTGATATCCAAAAAGGTATTAATCAATTTTTCATACGTACATACGCCGAAATTCTATTCTAGACGATTCGAACTTTGTCAATGTTAACACATCATTCATCAACCTTTGTTGACACTTCCATTACGAATGGAATCTATGGCACCGTTGCATTAGATGACTGGATCAATTCACGACGATAAAATATTTAGTTTTGATAAAGAAACAAAACTTAAAAATTAACATTTTTTTGTTTGCAAAGATCAAAGCATCCAAAAAAGTGGAAAACATTTTTTCTTCAGATAAATTTTATCACACTCCGAAACACTACCCCAAAAATATGGATCTAATATTTATCAATTTACAGTCGACAGCTTTACAGGTGAAAGACGTTCTACAAATTGGGTTTTGTCAGAGAGCCGATGTATCTTGGAGCTCGATTGAAACAAGATAGCAAACAAATTTAAAACTTTGTACATATTTTTGCCTCACAAATCGTCACAGAATTTTATAGATTCTATACATACATACATACATACAAAGTATTTAATAATACAATGAACGTCGCGGGAAGAATCTTATTATCATTGATGTATTAACAAAAATTAAAAGAATGGATTGTTATCCAATTTGCGATTGCGAACCTAAAGTTAAATAAAACGCGTTTAAAATTTAAACTTTGATCAAATTTTGATTTCATTATAATTTATAGATCTATATCGTCGTTATACAGGAGAAACTGAATAAGTCCAAAATTGAAATTTTTAAGATTTCTATTTTTTAATAACAATATTTACAAAATATTAAGTAATTTTAAAAGAAAAACTGATCAAGTCCTATAGTCATAGTTTAATGTTTATATAAAAAAGTCACAATTGAACAAATCTTTATCTTGACAAATACAGAAGAAAAATGACTAACAATAAGTGGACTTGGATATTTTGGAATAGACTTGGTCACTTTCTTTTGTATACCGACGATATGTACATATTATGTATGACAGATTGTGTCATTAAATAACCTAAGTGAGATCTCTTGCAGAACTCAATCTTTTTAAGGTAATTTTCGATAATTTCACACATCGATCTGTATTTCAATCGTAACTTGATGGATTATTTTTAAATGCTTAAAAATGTGAAAATTGTATATGTAAACACGATCTACAGCAGAATCCGAAAAAAAAGTCTCATAGGCAAAGCTCAAAGATCATAAAGACTAGTTGACATTACACATCCAGAAATTTTGAAATTACACATC
Organism: Hypothenemus hampei; assembly: GCA_013372445.1. Lineage (NCBI taxonomy): Eukaryota > Metazoa > Arthropoda > Insecta > Coleoptera > Curculionidae > Hypothenemus > Hypothenemus hampei. The sequence goes on along the minus strand of JABRWK010000022.1, from coordinate 255,221 downwards.
CTGAGAATTTGTTCAATAAATCCAAAATTTTCCGTGTTAAATGGTTTTATTGTGTCATATTGTTGAAATTACGGATGATTGAAATTAAATTTTTCAAGTCCAAACCAAAAAAAGTCAATTATAATACGACCGAATACGCTTCCAATTAACAGGAACTGGGGTGTCTTTTTCATTATTTCCAAACAAGGATCAATGACCTATTCAAATCAAAGTGTACTTAAGACGGTCACTTTGCTTAGACTTCTCCTAGATGCAGTAGCTCTTTTATAATTACTTGTAGATTTTCAAGACTTCATATTCGGAAATTTTAGATTCTTATCCTTAATAAAGATTTTTTCATTAAATTTGTCGCCAAAGGTAGTTCTTATGGTCAGGTCTTTATAGTCAGTAGACCTTAAATTCTGCATAAGTTGAACTTTCTATGGATGGACATGCAAGTCAAAATGAAAAATACGCCATAATGTGCCGCAAGTCAAACCCAAATGCTGAACTATCCATGGAATCGATAAATTTGGATCTTCGGCAACACTTTCCCAAAGAGCAGCTATATTTTAAACAGAACGTGTCTTATTATGATGTATTAGTTTTAAGACATACGCAACAGATCCAGTTTTTTGAAATTTTTTCACAGTTGTTCACTCAGGAGGACGATTATGACCTCCATAATCTTGTCTTAAAGTGCAAAACGTGGCTACGACAGAACCATTACTTTTATAGAAGGTTTTCACAATTTTAACGTGTTATTCGGTGGCCGAACGATCCATGATATAACATGGCAAATCTTAAAGTAAACAAATAACATTTTTAATGACAAATATTTAGCAATGTTTAACTTTTGAATGACGTTCCAAATCTCAAAATGAATAACTCATCATTAGGTAAAAGCTAGAAAGAGTGTGCTTTCAAGCTTCGAGAAAACAATTTTTCTCAGAAAATAAATAAAATAGAAGGTCAGACGATTGGATTTAGTATTAAAAACCAACTTACAATTGTACAGAAAATATTACAGGTTCACAAAAGTCGTATATTGTCGTAACTCTTAATTTATTTCCAAATAGATTCTTGGAAGTTTTTCTAAGTTTAAAAAAACTGGGCTCAGCAGGTTAAGTGTTATTAAAACTATAACTTTTTAAAACAATAATGAAATTTAAAAGTTACATATGCATTAAAAATGAAGCATACCCCCGAAGTGCTAAGAAGCCATTTTAGGGGTACACTGAGATTTGTACCTTCTGAATATTACAACAAGTTTCCCTAACCTGGATTTCTTCTGCGGTTGGGAATTGATGTGCGTAATCTGTAGAAGATTCCTTCTAAATTATACACACCACACGGTTACGATAGCTGTATTACAAACATTTCTTTAACAAATAAATATAACTTACCATCAAACGGCTTACTCATGTTTTCATTTTAACCTGGAACAAAAGAAATATAATATAATCTCGGTTTTACACGCGTAAAATTAACAATTGATTACTAGTTTACACCTATAGTACCTAAAACCGTAATTATTACGTTAATTACGTTGTTACTGATCACTTATTTGTGGGAAACAATGATGTCTTATTAACAACTTCTGCATTATGCCCCGAAATAACGAATTAACAGCAAATTTAGCACAACCCGAATAATAATTACAAAATGAAATAATTTATCTTCGTCAACTCGGGCAGCAAGTTTGATTGCAATTTAGCCTTTGTTATGAATTATGATGTATCGTATGAATTACTGTCGAATTACACAAATTTATTACGAACTATTATTTATATGCATATGGACAATAACAGAACAACCTGTACATTTCTTTGTTATCTACATGTAACAATAAAAATAAACATTTTTTGTTAAATTGGGAAGCTCTACATACCTATTTGAATTTGATAATTTTAAAGTCAAATTTTTACGTTTAATTGTTGTTTGTTGTTTAACTTTACCTTATTAATCTTTCTAATTTTACTTTTGGACAACACTCACTATAAACTCCTGGTACTTGCAATTTTTTTGAATAAAAAATCGTATTAAATCTGTTCGAAAGAGCATCATGAATGTAATAACTCGTCGAAACATCCATCATACCTAAAGCTATTGGCTCGTTCTTTGGATTTAATCAGTATTAATAGCTTCTTCCGCACCAAACAACCTTATCGGGCTCCCGCACCTTCCTAACACGTGTATTCATCATCTCCTTTAATATTAGAAGAAGCGACGGAGCGAGGAACCTCCAGACGCTTGACTCTTTTTTTTACTTTTTTTACGTTGATATCGCCCATTATAACGCCTCTTATATAGCAAATTGAAAAAGAAAATCAACAAATAAGTGTTTATAAAGCCAATAACGTTTTGTCGAAACTTTTAATCCTTGTATATCAGTTTGAACAACTCGAAAATAAAAAATGTGTAAAAAGTTACTTGAAATTATCTCACTCGTAAAAGAATGGTACTCTAAAAGCGGTAAAATTGGATGCAAAAATTCAAGAGAGGTCGTAAATAATCATTACGGAAGGCAAGCTCGTTTTTCCACCAGGTGATCCTAATCGATAAATCACTAAATATTGTTAGCGAAAAGATTCGCCTCGTGATCTATTTGCTAAGCTGTTTTCAATGTCGTTTATGGGGCGTTTATGCTAATTTTGAACTTGAAAAATGGCAAAACAATTACTGTTACATTCAACACCAAAAGATGAGCAGATACGAATATACTTAAAGAGAAAATATATGGTAAATCTTCAACGTAGCCGAAGCGACGATATATGATATATTAAATACTGAATAGTAAAATCCCTAAGTTAAATGTAAAATTGAGTTTGCTAGAAATATACCCATAATCACACATTCCGTATTCTTTTAGAGGCGGCAGTGCATAAAATAAAGAGCTTCTATTAATTATCAACTAAAGACTATTGGGCTGTTATTTTTTAAGGTCAAAATCCAGGAAAACTGGAGAAATGCAAACATAATAAATAATAAAAAAAATATTATATCGACGCCTATGGTTGGAGTTTTGGAGGCTATGCCCATATCTGAATAGGATAATATTTGGGTCATCGATCTGACTTATAAAAATGTTATTAAAGTAATGGATACATTTAGACTGTAAGGTAAAAACGGGGAACTCACTGCCTATATTTCAAAAAAAAAACATGTGCTAATACGTGTTTAACCCATAAAGGGCTTGTCGGCAAACGAGGGCCCCGAAGAGAAAAATCGGACTATTAAAGTTGACAAATAAAGGAATCCCATCCCACTCCGAACCGCTGACTTGTAAAAGAATAATGCATTGCTGAGACAAACAAAAAATATATGAAGAAATATTGTCTTTTGTGGGTGTCATAAAAAAAATGTTTTAAATTTTAAGCAATTGTTTGATGGTTTCCATGAATGTTTTTCATGTAGTCTAGAATCTAAACATTAATTTTCTTTTTTGAAGTTTAAGAAGAAAAACGGATCGCGTTAGTCCGCAAGTTAATAGGTTATTTTTTTTTAAATAATTAAAGCTCGTTTGTTTGTTTTGTGTATTAACCGAATGGAAAACGACGAGAAAGGAACTGTCATGGACGTAATAAAGAAGAAGGAAAATTTATCACTCAGGCACGGGTCGTAAAACATTTGTGTTAGAAATAAGCCAGACAAGTCGTCGGACTTCGTGCATTTGTGCGAAATTATCGTTTTTGTGTCGCTGTGATGGACCCTAGAAAATATCGCGCCATTATTAAAAAACTTAATTAGCTCTTTATTCAATTTAGTCGACCGGCATAATTCTTTGTCGACCATCAAATTGGTTCCGAAGAATGGTTTCGCTTTTATAGCAAACAACTACGCTCAAGTATTGAAATTATGTATGTAAGAACATGTGAACAAGAAAGGAAATTTCAGTTGAATTAAAGTTTTCAGTTGCTTATAGGTGCTCTACAATCAAATCTAATTATCCCAATTACCATAGAATATACATAGACTAGGAAAATTTGCAACATGAAATATTGGAGAAACATTGTCACATTTCAATCACAATATTTAGGCAAATTTATATCTCGAAACGAGTAACCGAAACTAATGAAAATGTTTTTCGCAACCTACAAATCCCATTTCAGGAGAAAGTAACGCGCGTTTGCGTTTTACCCACGAGCTCTAAAATATGGTCCATTATGGAAATAGGAAGCCTGGATGCAATTAGCATAGCTCGCTAGACCGTCTCGCACTATTTAATTAATAAAACGCCTGTCCGTCATAACATATGTTCACATGGTAAGGCTATTACGGTGGGAAACAACTGCACAATTAAGTCTATGCCATCATATCGTTGGCCATTTTAGTTATGAAAACTGGATGCCACCAAAATGTGTTGCGGATACTATTTTATAACGTTTTACTGAGACTACAATCGACCAATTATCCAGCCGGTAACGGGTCTATTCTCAAAATATTAGGAAAAACTGGATAAAATACCTAGCATGTTTTCTAAAAATCTATTCGAATTCAGGCGTCCTCGGTCAGGCAATTTAAACTTGTCATTAAAATCGCACCCTCCGGTTTTGTAGTTTTTTTTAGGCCATTAAACCTAGAGTGTGCGACATAAATTCCCAAATGACTACAATTAGTATCCCGCATAAATCGATCCCGATAAATCTGATGGCAAGTGTCGATCAAGCAAATTCGTTGGACGAATCCCAACACAATTACCCTGTTGACATACGGCACAACTACCTATCATAATCGCTATTAAAATGAAATTTTTAGATACAGAGTCACAATTTTTTTAATTTATTATCAAGTGACAACATAAAAAGACACAAAACCTCGTTCTAATGATTTTTATCTTAACGACAGCCCCGGTCAGAGAAGCACACCGATGTTAATGACGACAAAATCAAGTCATTAATCGAGTCAAACTCACTTTACACGACACGAAAGATTACAGAATCATTGAACATTTATCATTCAAACGTTTGTGACCAATTAAAAAAGCTTAGGTACTTATGGGTCACGTAAAAAAGTTGCAGTTCAGAAAGTTGAACCGTTTACAAGAATGTGATTTCGATGAAATGGATCACCTCAAACGGCATCAAAAAGGTAGGACTTAGAGAAGGAAGGTTGTGCTTTAAGCGTACTGGAATTGCAAAGTTGTGTTCTTTAAGCAATGATCAATCAAACCTATAGGTAATATATAGGTACAGCAATTATATCAGACCACTTCTAATTTTAATAACCCATCTAAAATTGTTAAAATTTGAACGAGAATATTCGTTTAACTTTGTGCAGACATACTTTTTTGGCCTCTTCACAATTCTTTGCGTGGGAAAATGTGGAATTCCAATGAGACCGTAAATCAGTGCCCTTCCAGTTCAGTTTTTCGTCGAGAAGGAACTTCTATGAACGAGGAATTATGAAGCTGAAGGGTGATTGATCAAAATGGCAAATACATCTTAATATATGTATAAAAAGGGACTTTATAAAGTATGAGCTATGCACGTAAACGGTCAAAATTCGCAAATACATTTTATATTCGTAATATTAACCTGTAATCCCAACAAACTTCCTTAATCTTAAGCAAAATACACAAGATTGCACTCAGACTACTACACATTTATTACATTTCTGCTTTATTTTAGGTGTTAAGAGAACGTATCACGTCTTAATTGTCCTTTTAGACGATGTCTTTTATGCTCTTTTAACACTAATTAGGTCACACGATTACAGTCACATATACGAGGTTTGGACATTTTTACAAATAATTTTACTTTAAAACTACCCCAAAATGAAACAATATTGAATTTCTTAACAAGCTTCCTGTTCAAATAAGTCAGGAGATTATTTACAGCCTTTACAGGGCTTTCATTTTGGTCAATACATCAGTTCACTTAGTTTCGATATATTTATAGGTACTTTTCAAATATCTCTAAATACGTTTTCTAGCCATTGAGCATCAAATATCCATTCTTTCTAAAAGACCGGATACTAAATCAAGATATTAAATTGCTCTAGAGTAAACAGACCTCGCAGTTGGACTCTTAGTTTTTTGGTCGAATAATTTCAATTTCGAAGTTTACTTCTGCTTCACAAGACTATAAATAAAAATCTTTCATACGATCAAACATTGGACGACAATATTCACGTTCTTTTTTAGAAATTAACAGGCGTTGAACGAAAATTGAATCATTAACAAACTAAACGAATCTTCAGATACACTATAAATTAGAAAACCCATAGCTGTTATATAATAAATCCCAAAAATTAATCAAGAATGAAACTGGTTCTAGACGTTTTTAGAATTCCAGCGAAAAAGGAATATAAAAATCCGCTAGTTGTACCGTTGCCAGACTGTTTCGCATCTAGCGAAAGAGCCGGCAGACGAATTTCTCGTTACTCGCAAAACTGCAAAATCCTGGACCCCCCAGGACGATGGACTCAGAATCAAGACGAATTAATTGTTTTTTAAATTCAACTACCCTCGTAAATTTTAATATGATTTCGCCATTTATCTCTTTATTGTAATGTCATTCTTAAGATCAAATGTCCAAATTTCATTTTGATGATTTTACGTTACGGAGTGAGTTGTCTTGATTCGGATTTTTATAAAAATTCAAACTTACTTAATTTCTTTTTTTTTGTTGGTTGTACTTTTATAAAATAGGAAGCGGCTTTATGTATCGGAATTCGTAACAAAATTCTCTCAACAGCAAAGTTCAGCTTGCTTAGTATTCTAAAAGCTGCAACAAACCTGCCCTTGGAGAATATCAAATAATACTGTATGCAAATTTTTAGTATGTGAATCACAAGTTGGAAGCGCGAATGTCTCTATCAAAGCAGCTCTGTAAATGGAAACTGAGCACTAAGTACATATTAACTTACTCATTAGGTTCCTGTATTCGCCTGTTATACAGGCTAGATTCTACCGACGAAATGAATAAAAGTAATTTTCAAAAAAAAAAATAGATCTGACCTAACTTACAGTAGGTAAATTCTACTAATAGGTAATTCTACTATCGTAGGAAATGCAAAATACCAAATCTGTTTTAGTTTTCCTTCAATACCCATATAGTTAATTCCTCAATAATTAGAAAAGTGGCCATTACCCAAAGACGACCCCTACAATTTCTAGTTTTGACCACGGAATAACTAATCATGACCCCATAATAATCGAGTCACGTATAATAACCCTTCTAAATCATTTAGGGGCTGTTAAACCCGGTTTTGCATATTGATTAGTAAATATCGTTATTGGCTGACACTTTCCTTAATGAATCTAACATCAGTCATATTATCTGACTTTGCAACAAAGCAAACTCTTGTCACCAAACATATTCTGCCAGTCAGAATCAGTCAAATTGCTTAGTATGAAAGACAGTGGCTGACAATTTTACTTCTTGTGAAATTAGAAGCGACGTTTTAAATAATCATTTTCATAATTTACAAATTGCATTTGTTTAACAACAGTCTGCACAAAAGATAACAAATTTTGAAATACACTCTGAAGTGTTACAAGAAAGTATTAATCATCATATCAGATCTTCATTAGATGTTATTTCTTAATGCGTAACTAAAATATCAATAATATTAGCTATGATTATTTTTCAGATAGATTTACTGATTGTGAGACTTGACACGGATAGAAGACTTGTGAAAATTTATCAAATATAAAAAATCAATGTTTTATGAAATTTATNCCTGTCGGTCACAGATTTACGGGAAAAAAAGATTTGGAAGTAAGACAGCAAATATTAGATAACACATTCAATAATAATTTGTTTCCAAATTCACAGTTCCTGTAGTTGGGCTTTGACAAATACTCACAGTGCCTTTATCCCAGCCAATGTTCCATTGGGAGTACTCTAAACAAACATGCTTTTTATGGGTTCTCTTCGAAAATGGCCGCGAATTATTTCTGTCTCTATCCAGAGTTGTAATTTTTATCGATTTTATATAATTGAATAACTAATACGGGTGTACTGTAGGTACAAGAATAAAATATCGATTTGATTAGGAGACATATTTATTTGATCAAGATTTTAGCCTTGGAAGACAAATTAAAAGATAATGTTCGCGTTGCAGAGTAAGCTGATGACTACTTCAAAATTCAATTAAACAATATTTCACCTTTTTTATAGTATACATGTTTAGTTATTTATTGTAGTCAATTATAGTTTTCAAGAAACTGGAAGAAATTTTAGTGGCGAATGTCAAACAGACTCGTTTTCGAGATTCTAATAAAAATTGTGAATATTATTTTTTAGTGCATTTTTTAAATTGGAGTTCATTTCAAATAAAAATTTCTATGACGTCTTAAAAGGTTTTCGGGCATGTGTATAGCTGTTTATCATTTTTGTCATCTGCTTCTTGAAATATGTAATAAAAAATATTTTTTATGATGTGAAAACTTTCATTACTCCTATAATTATGCGATTTATGTAAGAAAAAAGTATAAACACATACATTTCAAATAAACAAATGTCGATTTAAAACATTTATAATAATAATAAATAATAATAATTAAATAATTTATAAAAATAGTGCTTTCACTTGGCAATAGTTAAGCGCGTGTTCATTGCATTGTTGCCGATGTTATCTGATTAAAGTTAATAGTGTTTTATCCACATTTAAAATCAAAGCATATTTAGTTGGTTAACAGAGGTTTTATTTTATTAATATTTGCTCAAAAACCCCCAATAGTAATCCGAGCAATTTTAGTAATGTATGAACTGACAATGTTAGGTTAACACTTGCAGAATGGCAACAGGGCGAGTAAACAGATTTCGCCGCGTGTTGCTAATTAGTCAATCGAAAAGGCGGTAAAAGTATACATTTGAAAAACATTATGCATTTTTCAACATCGGTAGAAAAATAAACGATAAACCTAAAACTTTCAAAATATCCATTTCTTAGATTGCGTATTCTTCAATTTAAGTTCTGAAAAACTTATTCAGAAAATGCAGAAAATATGCCCATGTTGTATGTAAACCTATCAACTGAAAGATAAATTATTTTAAACTATAACAAATAAATATAGAAATAGAAAAAAACAATTGTAATTTTTGCGTAAACTGAGGTAACATAAAGGAAATTATCTATTTGTCATGGATCTAACTGAAGTATTAGATTGTAACTGACCAAAAAAAAATAATAAAATAAATAATATAACTATATGAAAAATTAAAAAAAATTATATAAGAAGTTTATTTGAATACTTCTTTAACGGAAAAATTTAAGTTTCAAATTTATGAAAAATGGTCATTTAAGCTGTTTTTTTTTCTAGAAGAAAATTTGAAATTTAAATCGACTGATACGTTTTTAGTTAAGACAAATTGTCCTTGTCAGTTGCAACGCCTCTTTCTAATTAAGATTTTTAATTGCGACTTTGTTTAAATTTAATTTATTTTCAATTCGGCGAACATTTGTCCTTTTTCATGTTATGAAATTGTATTTTTTTTATAATGACGTTTGAATCGTGACAAGTACATGTAAATTGTTTAAAATGTGTTTAAAGTGGAGCTGAAAGGCGTTAAGAACATTCAATAACTGTTTATTTTATTGGTCATGACTAATTACTCGAACTAAACTTGAACACATTTGAATTTTAACAATATAGATGTTGTATACGGTATTATCGAATATTTTTACATAAAAACTCTTCAACTCTTTTAAAGTAGATTTAGAAACAGGCTTACACTAATTAAGAGTTATATAAAACACCTTACATGAAGCCAATTAAATGTAAACGACCAACACAAAAAATGTAATAATCCAATAACGTCCATGCAATTAGCACTTTTAGAAATATGAGAATTGTTAGAAACAAATTTGAATATTTGACGGGTGAAGACTGTCAGTGAACGGAAAAATAGCTGAGAATTTACGAGAAAACTGTGTACGGTAAGAATCTAAATATGATTATTCTCATACTTCATTGTTTAAATGGTGCAATAAATATGCAACATAGAAGAGAATCCAGGAAATATATGACATGTCACGGAGCTGCATGTCTTGCAGGATCAGATGCAAATGTGAGACAGCAGGAAACTGCTCAAAGCACAAATAGGAGCATCATCTTTCGATAATGTTCTGAAATGTTGAAATCTACCATACAAACATTTCCATTCGGCATTTGATGCTGAATAAACGAAATCACCCTATCAATTGTTACCAGTGGTAGAAGATGCAAAAGGAGTATAAAGTGGAAAGGTTCTTTAAAACTCAAAGGACGATGGTCTCAACAGGGAATTTATAGATTTCTTTTGGGAGTTATATTCTAACATTAATAGAAACTTGTTTCAAAACCATTGAATAAACGATGCCTTACAACCTTCAAACATGTGTTAATTCCATTTCATAATCGATGTAAATATCCCTTTATGGAAAAGTGAAATAAATGAACGGCAACTGTAATTTACTTGGTTTGTCTGAAATTTCACAATGGAAAATTTGGAATTTTCCTAAAATAAAGCATTCCTATGCAAAGAAAACTTTCAACTTAACATAATTTAATATCTTCAGGAATAAGGACTAATAATATGATAAAAAGAACAACTAGAATGCAAAAAATAAGGAATCCTCAAAAAAGAAAACCATGTTCAAATATGGTAAAAATATTCATCATCTTATAGCTTTAATTTAATAATTCAGACCAAGTAAAGCAATTGAAGATACGGGGTTAATAGAAATCGCTTAATTTGGGTAATAGGGACAGCTTGTTTAAATTGCGGTTGTTATTACATTAAATGGGATACTCTATTGCGCTAATTAAATTTTAAATAAATTACTGCACAGCCTCCATAAAACAAATTAAACGTTTACTTGAAATACACAGATGATCAAAACGAATTTTTTAATAAATAAATTAAATATAAAATGTTAAACTTGAAAAAATTGCTTAAACTCATGGACATTCAGAGTTAAGTGTTTTAATGAAATAGAACAACCCCCGTATATGTAGTGCACAAGGAATCTTGGCCATTTTCCGACCCACATTTTCTGGAATGCCCTTAAGATCTAAGCGGTATAACCCATAGGTTAACTATTGAAAACTCTAACAAATTAGATGTTTAAAACGATATGTAATCTAATTTGAATGCTATTTTTAAGTCTTGATCGGACTACTATAATGATTTAATCATTCAATTGCCAATCGACATGTCGAATACAGAGGAGGCCAAGAAAAAAGCAAATGTTTATAGGAAAACAAGTAACTAATTCTAGGTTAGAAAATAAAAATTACTTAACCAGAGTTAAACGAGCATTTTTAAGTTGAACTTTTCAATTGACAAACTAAAATTACTGTATAAATTGGCCTACCTTTTTTGCGTAAGGGTGCAAAATTTCATTGAAGGGAGGCACGACTTTTTCTCGGTTTCTTTATCGATTCGGGCCTGTTTCACACATTTTCCTATTGGGCCAGTCAGCTTCCGCACCCGGACAACTATATCCGACGATTCGATGTAATTGTTGTCAGAAAAACCGGAAAAAATACGAAATATTTAAACGCAAATACTTATTCGTGCTGTCAAACGAGCTCCATAATATTCCCGACTGATTAATAAAGGCGCATGCGCCAACTGAACTGGCATCGACGCAGAGACCGTGTGGGGATACAGCATTTAAGAAAATAATAAATATGGAAATCCGATTTATTCTTATCATAGTGTTGAAAATTCGATAAACACCAGTCAGGAAACATCATTTTTAATGCAAATGTCATTTTAAAATTATTTTTTTTAGTGAAACTTCTAATTTTTTCAAGGTCTACTTGTTTGATTCAGTGCAGTTCTTTTTTTTTCATTTCCGAAAAAACAAAAGCAGTATTTACTACCGGTTTGGTTCTTTTATTGAAAAAGTAGGAATTCTCTTTAAAGCAGAGAACAATTCGAGACACAAGTACATACTTACCTGTGAATAGAATGGTGTTGACGGAACACCGATGCGAAAAGTTTCAAAATTGAAGATGACTTTATGATCCCTTAAAGCTAGTTGAAGCCAGTGAAGATTAAGGAAATCTCCAAATAACAACTCTAGAAACCTTCGTTAGACTAAAACAAATAATAGGATTAACAGAAATACGAATAGTTTTCAAGAAAATCGCCTTTATTTCCTATAGACAGGTGCAATTTACGAATTAAACCTCAGTTTTTTAGTTATGTTTTTGGAATCGAGTAAAGATAGAAACCAAAATAAGGTATGTATCGAATCTACAGATCAAACTCTATAAAATGTATTTAGTTTCTTCTAATGGGTTTATTAATTTAAAAATACTACACATTAAAAAAGTATTAAAGATATACAAAAATGGTCCAAAATATGACCGTATCTTATGTAAAATATCATTTTGTATATATAGTGCCCATACATGGACAGATATAAATAAATTAATAAAAATAACAATTTAGGATCTTTGCGCTCTCCGCCAAAGAAAGAAATATCCGAGTAAATGGAAGCCGATTAAGAGAAATATCATGTTCCAAATGTCGCAAATAAGATTCTCTTCCGAAAATGAATATTGGTTCAAAACTGACGTTCCATCAGTTAAACAGGGTATATTATCGTTGGGCCGTTTGTCACATGCTAAAATAATAAGGGCTGTTTATATTGCATGCCATTATATGCATTTTGTAGGAAATTAATACTTATGTTAGTAATACCCTGCCACTGGAGTATATTAATTGATTCAGTAGAATACATTAACCAGGATAGGTATCTGGACCAACCAATTATAATAGGTATTGTTCTGTGCGACGACAAATGTTTAAGATATAAATTTTTAATTAATTAATACACTGTTTACCCCCTCTTTACGAATAAACCTGAAGTGATCATAAGCAAATAGTCAAACGGAACCAAATAAGCCATTGCACTGGGTACTGAGTCGAATGCACATGAAAACATTATTCCTAAAACAAATAACAATACTAACAACTATAACAACAAATAAAAGTAAAATAATAATTCTATACCACAAGCAGTTGAAACGTTTGTTGTCAGTATTGTTATTAATGTCGTCATAAGAAAGGCATACCAAGTCACCTTAAGACCTGCTAACCAATAGGCAATTGATGCGAAAAGTATTGGTTCAATTAAGAAACCTGGCAGCTGAAAATACACTTTCAATTCATAATCTATAAAAGTTGCCAGCCATCACTTACCAAAGCCATCAGTCTGGATATGTAATAAATAATTGGATGATAAAAGCCACTTCGAATTTCTCGAACAAACAAAGGTATATTTTCTGGAAATTCCGCTAAAACGTAATACATTGGATTAAAAGTATTTTCACAAACGAACATAAAAATGACTCCTTGCACCGCTTGGATACCATTTTGTGTGTAGATATTTATATTGTAAAACGATAGTCCCACTATTAACGCAATTACCTTGAAAATATTTTTAAAAAATTCTCAAAACCTCTAATATTGAGTTTTTGAATCTTACAATTCGTTGTAGAATCCTTAGAATTTGAACGGAAGGATTTCTAATTGAATCGATACCCCATCGATATATTAACCAATAGAGCTTTTGCCACCAAAATGGAGGTTTGCTAAAATTAGAATTTTATTACTACGTGTTATTTTATTTTTTCAATACTTACAAGCTTCGACTTAATTCAAACTCTTTTGGTTCTGTTCTGCAAAGATGAAACTCATATTGAGCTACCACATCAATTTCTTTAGCATAATCGCTAACTACATATTGATCGCAAATTCTCTTTACAGTCATCTTACTATTGGTTTCATATCCTGGTGTTGTGGCTAAAGTTTTAATGAAAAAATCAGCTGGACTATAAGAGGACGGGCAAATAAATCCTAAACTATAAACGGGAAATATTAAAATGAATGAATTAATAATCAAATTACTGAATGAATGCCTTTCAAAGAAATTAATTGCTGCAGCTCTGCCACCCATATAAGCGATCTTTCCGTCGGCCACCAAAATCAGTACAGAAAACATTTCAAAAACAGCTGAAGACGGTTGGTGGATGGTACATAAAATTGTTTTTCCAGTCGCTGACATAGCACTCATGATATCCACTATTTTCTGAGCGGAAAATGAGTCCAAACCGGTGGTGGGCTCATCACAAAAAAGAATTGGCGGATCAGTGAGCAACTAAAACAGTATAATTACATAATTTAAACAATACATTCTAAGCAACATTTTTTAACTTTAGATGAAATATTATTTTGAGCAAATCAATTTGTCTCGAACTATAATTAATCATAAAAAGGGGCCCAAAGATTAATCACATGACATGTCTATAAATAACAATCGGGATTTTTGACTGATTAGTTCTTCACTTGTTTGCGATCGAAGGAAAAATGTTTGAGGACACCTACTTCAGTGGCAAAAGCTAATCTTTTTTTCTCTCCTCCTGACAATCCCTTATTTTGACCGATGGCTCCTATACGAGTATCTCGACATTTTCGCAATCCCAACTGATTCAATATTGACGTTATTTTTGAAAATTTCTCTTGTTTGCTAGTAGACCGGTCAAGCTTTAAATTAGCCTTAAATGATGAAATTCCAAAATTGCATTTTGACGGAACAAAACAATTTGTTTACCATTATGGTCATATGTTCTAGAACCGTTAATGAACCAACAAATAAGTCATCTTGAGGCATAAAACCGCTTAAATGTTTCATATAAGTGCCTATTGGCATGCCATTTATTATTATTTCTCCATCGACGTGAATTTCACCTAAAACATATCATCCGCGACTTTCAATAACAAAAATATTGCCAATCATTTTACCTGTTTGCCTGTATCCTAAAGCTGCCATTAACGTACTTTTACCAGCACCACTACAAGTTAAATAATGAAAAATTGAATATTAAAACAAATATTAACATATTGCTCAAACCTCGCTCCCATGATTGCAGCCAAACTTCCAGCTTTTAAAGCTCCACTCACTGCAAATCATAATTAAATAACACCCGTAAAAAATGTATGCTTACCGCTGTTAATTATTCGTTTGTATTGAAGTTTTCCATTAATTTTCATTCGAGCAAATACTGATAGGTCGTTCCATGCTAATGTTACACCATTTTTTAAAAGGGAGCATTTCGGCGTTTCTTTTATTGATGCATAACTGCTTGCCAAACTGCCGTTTTCGTCCTAAATAATTAGAGCAATATAGTAACAGTAATATTTTATTGAAAAACACTTACACTCAAGTTTTCATTATTTGTTGATGATGAGTCTCCCCCATTAATGTCTGTTAATTGGAAAAGGTGTGGATCGTCAATGGTCAAAATTTTTCGTGTTTTCAACATTTTCATAACTAGTTGTCCTTATTTTTCTTGCATCATTCTAATAGTGTTAAAATGCAATTTTTAATTATTTTTGAGAAGTAATATTCTTAAAATGAGTTTAATTTAATAGCCAGGTATAAATTGAAAACCGGAAGGGTCACAGAAACCTTTGAATGTTTTATTAAATTAACACGGATATTCTATATTTCAAGTTACCTTCATGTAAAATAATATCCTTCAGTATGTATATCAGTGGCGTAACCAAAGTATAAGATAAAAAAAAATTTGTGGGGGCGTAGAAATGGAGTTTGACTACATTTTTCGTTAAAATAAAAACTGCATTCCAGTTATAATTAGAGAACACGTTAAACTGCTTTTGCGTCGTTCTAAGCACTTTATTGTTTATATAACAGTGTGATTATTATTTTCATTATCTTTTTTTAAGTACATATTAGTGTTGTCCCTAAATAAAAGAATCTTATAATTAATGATTTTAATAGTAACGTGATTTTACGCAAATAAAACTTCTAATTTTTATGTTTTATCTTTCAAACAAATTTGCAAAAATCTAAGGGCACATAAATTTCTTGTTCAAATATCTTCTGGAAAAGGCTTTACACCATTATTTGGGATAGTCACGGTGTCGTTTTTCCCAACTATCGCAGAAAAACGAAAAAAATATCACCGAATGTAACCGTGGGTAAAAATGTTGGAAAAAGCGCGAATGGGTTTACAAGAAAATTTTGTTTTTTAGGAAAATACGCCAATAGTTGAGTGAAATTGTCTATTTGTTTCATCAAAGCTTTTATTTTGTCATCCTTAGCTTGAACTAACTTTCCAGAAAATGATACATATGTATACGTATACATATTTCACCGTTATGTATCTTCAAAAGCGAAATCATCGGAACCAAATTTGTTACTGAAGTCGGTCTTCTCCATATATAACGTATATTTTTTCTTGCTTGAACAGTATTCCTGTCTCTTTGTTACAAAAGAAAATATTCCTAAAGTGCTACTTACTTTTTGAAGGAAATACGTTTAAATGGGATTTAAAAAAACATAAATTTACAGCTTATGTACAGGAACTTTTATTTTATGACTAAAATTCATACATACAGCAAATATTTAAATAAATTGTGATTTCGGTTCTTTATCATTGTACGTTTTCCAAAGCAGTGCTAAGAAAGCTGACAATCGAAATAAAACAACAAGTCCCAATAAACTCAGAATATCTAAAATCAAGTGGCCCTAAAAAAATGGATTCCAATAAAAAACATATAAAATCAAAACACTAAATGTTACCGATTTAAAATTGTAATATTCCAAAATAACTCGTCCATTTTTGGGACAGGTCGAATTTCCAGGAGGACACTGTATATTTGTTACGTTATTCCATTGGTTTATTAACAATGCCTCATTACCGTATTTAAACCATGATAAATAGGATAACCATTCAAAGTATATGGGAATTGATCTTAAATAAGAACAGATTTGTCACACAGAAAATAAATTTACTGCTCCACTCACTCAATATTAAGAAGAAACCCACCGAAAAGAAGAAATGGCAACAGAAGTGGTGGCCCAATAGATAAGGCCATTGATAAAGTAGAGGAAATGCAGGATATAAAGTATCCTTAAAAAAAATTGGGTTGGAATATTTAATGATTATTAAATGTAATTTCTTACCGAAACTAGTAGCTGCATTAGCAACCAAGACAATAATAGCGCAAGCAATAAAAAATCTTGGCATTTCACTATTTAAACCAATCATAAAATAGGTGATAGATAAAAATAAAAGAGGTAAAAATATAAAAATTGGAATATCGGCAAGAGTTTTTCCTAAAAAGTACACATCAGTTCGATACATTCCATTTTTATGTTCTCGAAGAAATATTGGAAGTTCCGTTGAAAATACCTAAACACACAAACATTTCTTTAAATTGTCGTTTTAATAAACTGTATACTTACATTTATAACGGCGAATACATTCTGAAATGTCATGTTTGTAAGAAACATAAAAATAGCTCCATTTATATTCATAACACCATCTTGATTAATAATTTGCCCATAGTAAATAGCACCCATTACCAACGCCACTAACTTTAACATCAAAAAATAAAATCAAAGAATCAGTTTTCCAACAATAATTCAACTTACAATGGTTTGTAATAAACGAACTTTCATCAGAAGTGGTTCTTTAATGATACTCAACCATGACCTCCATAATACAGCTCGAAATTGTGCACACCAACTGGCCTTATAAGGACTTTTATTTCCATTTCCACCATTTATCCAGATATCAGTTTCGCCATGTTTCAAAAACTCGCCAGACTAAAACCGGTCATGAAAAAATCAAAAATATATTCACATGAATATGGAATGAGGGCACCGTGCTCCCTTACCTCGAAATTTACACTGTTTTAACTTTTTTCTACTTTTTAGAAATGTCATAAAATGACCAATAAAAGAAAAACTTGTTAATTACCGTCATGGCAGCATCCAGTGCAATTTTAATTCCAAGTTCTGACCGTTGAAATTTATCGCAAATCATATTAACTGCATTCCTACAGGATTCTTCGTTTCCTGGTACGATTGCCAGAAGTTGTATAAAATAATCTGCAGGATTGTAATTTCTAGGACATGGAGCCTCTAATCTAACGAGACGGGTTAGGGAAACAATGTTCTTTATTATTTATTGAGCTGATACTCACTCCCTAAAAAACACATCGGCTTCTTCTGGAGTACCTAGAAACGCGATTCGTCCTTCAGCCATCAATAATAATTTATCAAACATGGCATATAACTCTGACGATGGTTGATGTATGGTGCAGACAACAGTTTTTCCGGCATGCGCCATTTTTTTCAAAGTTTGAACCACGTTTAAGGCCATAAATGAATCCAGTCCTAAAATGTCTTCATTTTATGATCTATTCCGTCAATAACAGTTTGCAATCATTACCCGAAGTTGGTTCGTCACAAAACATTAAAGACGGATTAGTTAAGACTTCAGCAGCAAACGACAACCTCTTCAGTTCCCCTCCTGAAATTCCCTTTAGTCGTCCTGGTATTCCAATACAAGTATTCTCGCATTTGTTTAAATTCATCTATAAATCAAGTTTTAATTTGAAGTAAAATATAGTTTATTAATAACTACCTCATGTATAACTTCATCAACTCTTTTCATTCTTTTTTCATACGAAATATACCTGTCCATTCTAACTAAAGCCTATAAAAATAGAAAACTCAACTATATTCTCTGAATCTGAATTAGTTTAAAACATTGTATTTAACCTGAAACCTCAAATGTTCCTTAACAGTTAAACTGCCAATAAACAATTCGTCTTGTTGGACGTAAGCAGATAAACTTGTCAACGCTTTAGAATTAACTGGAGTTCCATTAACACATCGTGTGCCAGACACAGTAATGTTTTTAGGCGAACGGAAAGTTAGTGCATTAAGGAGTGTTGTTTTTCCCGCTCCGCTTGAGCCTAAAATTGCCAGTAATTCTCCTGGATAAGCGGTGCCACTAACTGGAAAATCAAGATCTACTTAAATTACTCATAAACATTTAAGATTATTTTATTAAATAACTTTCACTAAAATAAAATTTATTTCTATAGGAAGTATCAATTTTCCATTTAACTACTTAATTGAAAAATTTCAAGAATGAACATTTTTATCCTTTCTCACAGAATCTGTACTGATGCAGGTATAGCCCTGACTTGTTATGTTGCTAATAAATGGCTTCAGTTTCATATTGAACCTTCTGGTAAACGCCCCGAATTTGTTCTATGTCTAAAAATTTGACTCTGATTCCCTTCTTTATCCTATTATTCTCTATGAATCTCTAGTGTTAAGTACATACAGTTGCATCTGCATTTTCAATTATACTTGTTCTACATATTTAAAGCAACTGTCTAAATACTTTTCGTAAACGCGTATATGAATTTGAAAGTTTCTTTGAACATGCAGAACAATATTTACAAAATTTCGGTTCGGTAAAAAATGTTTTTAATAAATCAAGTTTTCACAGTCACTCTGTATAATTTTCAATAAAAATTTGAAGTTACTTACCGTTTTTCACTATGTGTTTTTTCTGGAAAGTTTGTTCCGGATAAGTGCGACAACAAAAGCAAAAAGTCGATTCGTTCCGCGAAGTTTCCGTATTCGCAAATACGTTTAATGAACTCCACGTGTACGATACCCTGTCCTCCAAAGGTATGGGTTTTATGTTAGAATTTAAGGGTTCTATAGGGGCACAATAAACTGGTATACGATAAGCCCTCTCGGAAGAATAGTTTTCATTCTAATTTGTAAAAAAATCATTCAATGTACTTTTATTTACAAAAACTTTAAAAAAATCGCATTTTTTCAAAAAAAAAGTGCAATACTTACGTAACCATCTTCAGTAACACTATCATTCTTTATTAATAATGGTGTCAATTCGTTTGTTTCCATTTTTCTTCAGGATTCTCTTACCTGTACAATTGTCAGTCTACATACTTTTGCCTCCGTCTTATGTTTAATTCAAAATTAAAAAAAAAATATCACTGTTTAATTACACCGAATTCATTAAATATATATTTACAGACAGATATCGTTTTATTTATCTTAGAGTGCTACCTTGAAGTTACCTAGGTACGAACAGAAATTATGTGAGTGTATGTATGTAAAATTTAAGCAATAGGATTAGAGAACAAGCGAGACCCCCGTAAATTCTTTAGTAATTCGATATTTATCCTCTAGAATGCATTGATCATATTGGAAATTGATACCTTTTACTGTAACTTGCTTAACGTTATAGCGGACCTACTTAGAATTATTATTAAAAATGCATTCCTGGTTCGTAGGAGGTTCAAACATTATCCAGCGTCATGTACATTAAACTAATTTTAAGAATTGAGCATGTTTATTTAAAAAAACTTTATGAAACATAACAAAAACAAAGTTTTTTTTGTATTGTACACATTACCTGGTTCCATTTTATTTTTTACATTTCAATTTCTCTGCACGTTGGTCTGTATTGTCTAGGAGTTCCGCATTTAATTCTGTAACTTCTTCCACAACAGTTTGGCTATTTTTCCTTTTTTCTTCTTTGATTTTTTAATCTTATTCTCATCACTATTATCTATGTAGGTTTCTTCACAATCAACTTGTTTAATTTTGGTTTCAAATTTGTTTTTATCTTGCTCAATTTCCTTATCTTTTTTCATTTTATCCTCAATTCTATTCACTGTCTCTGTTTCCTTCCCACTCAGTTTCCTTTTGTTTTTCTTCAGCTTTTTGTTGTAATCCTCGCTTTCATTAATTGTGCTGTTGACTGATACTTCATCAGTTTGTGTATTTTCACATTCCATATTATGTTCAACTTGCTCATAACGTTGCTTGTTTTTCTTTCTTATTTTGATTTCATCTACATCAATAGTTTCGTATTTCAAGTTATCTTCAATTGTATTTACGCCTTTTTTATCATTTTCATTCATTTTCAATTTCTTTTTTTTCTTCTTTTCTAAATTTTTGAAATCAATGACTTGCGGTTCATTATCAACTCGTTTAATTTTATGTACTATATCACTTTCTTCATGCTTTCTCTCCGCTTTCTTTATTTCAACTGATTCAATAACTGAAAATTCCGTATTAATGTCTTCATCCTTCATCACATATTTCTCGCTATCTTCTCTCTTTTTTTCTTTTTTTTTTGCAAACATTTTCGTCTGTTTTATTTAATTCTTCTTCAGTATTTGATTTAATTTCATTTTTCCTTCTCTTCTTCTTTGACTTTTCACAATCTTTGTCTTGATTGCCTTCCAGTTCACAATCAACTTGTATAATTTTCGATTCAAAATCGTACTGGTTATGACTTTTCTTAACTTTCTTTATTTCAACTACTGTACTAAATGAAGATTCTGTGTTACCTTCGCCCTTTTTTTTAAGTTTCCTTCATCAGTTTCTTTCTTGTTTTTTGCTATTGCTCTCCTCAATC
This sequence comes from Hypothenemus hampei, assembly GCA_013372445.1. Lineage (NCBI taxonomy): Eukaryota > Metazoa > Arthropoda > Insecta > Coleoptera > Curculionidae > Hypothenemus > Hypothenemus hampei. Next base: position 234,007 of record JABRWK010000022.1, on the reverse strand, counting down.
TCATTTCGGTCTTTTTCAACATTTTCAAGAATTTCATATTTTTCAACTTATTTGACTTTTTATTTGCATTGTCATCATTCATCTGTGGTTTATAACCAACTTGTCTAATTTTAAATTCGGTATCATATTGCTCACGACTTTTTTCTGTATTTCTCTATTTCAACTGCTTTGTTAAATGAAGATTCCGTATTCATTTCTCTATTCTTCTTTACTTTTTCCTCATCATTGTCTCTCTTTTTCTTTTTAATTTTATTGCTGAGACTGTCTCTTTCATTGTCTTGATGACATTGTTCCTCATTAAAAAATGTTTCATTATCACCTGGTTTACTGTATTTTGTTTTTTTATTCTTTCGTTCAGATTCACTACTGTTCTTAAACTCTTGCGAATGTTTTTCATTCAAATCATAATCTGTCATATACTGAGGTCCACATCTAGTTCCTTCAGATATTTGTTGTTCAACATTTTCGAATTTATCTTTCATCTCTGGCGTCTTATTTGCATGAACTTGTCCAACTGTGTTTATCATCTCTGGTTTATTATATTCTTCTTTATGATGATTTTCTTTATTATTAATATTAGTTTCAAAGTGACCATCAGATGCAAACAGTTTTTTCTCCTTGTCTGTGCAATTTTTCTTGTGTCGTATATTTTTTTGAAATCTAAATATATTTTTATTGCAAAATTCATTTTCTTCGCCTTCTTTCAGTCGTTCAAATACCGCCAAGAAAAATCCACTTGCCAAATCTTCAGCTGGTTTCGAATACAAACAGTACTTTCCAATGTTTCCAAACTCAGATGAACCAAAATTCAACCATTCATTGCCAAGAAGATCAACAGCGGGTACCAACTTAAAATCATAATTTGTTTCGAGAACCTGCCGAACAACATTTTCATTCTCTTCGGGATATAGAGAGCATGTTGAATATACCACTCTTTTTACGCTTGGATAACGCGTAAGAGCTGAACGTAAAATTTTAATTTGAAAACCAGCCAGTTTTTGCAATCTGGAAGCATTCTTGTTGTCATGTTCATTGAGCCGATCAAACATACCTGAAAACAGAAAGTATACAAGATTTTCGTTCATTACTATTGAATTCTACCTGATCCGGAACAACTAGGATCAACTATTATGTATTCTACATCTGGAAAATCTGTGTTGTTACACTCAAGAACATCTTTATTTATTAATTGAACACAGGTGGCTCCTAAAACTCAATTTTTTAAATTTCAGTTACCATGAATAAAAATTAGAATATACCAGATGATTCAACTTTTATTTTTAAAGTTTCAAAACGACCTTTGTCTTGTTCAACTGCATAAATTTTACCAGTATTTTCCATTTTAGTTGCTAATTGCGTAGTTTTCATTCCTGGGGCCGCACACATATCAAGAACTGTACTTCCTGGTGTGGGAGCTAAGATATGAACAGGAAGGCAACTGGCCTAAAAAATAAACAATTACAAATAGATAAAACAGTAACATCGGATTTTAACTTATTACAAATTTAAGGAAATAAGAACCATTTAAATATAGAGAAATATAGAATTCTGATGCTTTATTTTTATTCTGAAACTCTTTGAGAGCGACTTGGACCTTTACTTGATTCTTAAAGAGTTTATCTTTTAAAAAATTATCAATTATTAAAAGTACAAACCTTATCTTGCAAAAATATAGCGCCCTTTCGGTATCCGGGATGATTATAAAACTCAGTACCACTGGGAAATACCAACAAGTCTGGAATATGGAAGTCCTTGAGAAAGTAATCCCCATCCAAATTTTTAACATTTTCTAAGAACTCTCTGTACGTTTTATGAATACTTGGAGACAAAATCCAACCTTCTTCTTGAAATAAATTTAAGGCCTCATTTATTAAAATTTTTATAGTGTTTACTCGTACATATCTAGGCTTCCGGATCATACATTGTTTATCTATATCTAAAACATACTTGGTTTAACATATTTTATCACTAAAGCCATTTCAATTTCTAACAAAAAACCGACCCGTTTCCTTATATTACATTTATTATAAAAGGTTAACGATGAATACATGAAATACTACAAAATATGAATACTTTTTAAGCTAACAGGAATATATTAATCTTCTTTTAGACTAGATTTTGTTCTACTTTCGGTAATAAGATTTCCTTCACTATCATAATCTGGTTCTTTGTATGCAATATACACATAAATACCAATTATAACATTAACACTGATAACAGCTGCAAATACTGAAATAGCATTGGATTCAAATAAATCTAAATTAAAGTATTCCATAACTAAATGTTTTGTACCAAAGAACACCAAGAAAGGTACAGTAAACATTAGAAAACTAAAGAATAAAAGTATAGCCAAAGCTCTTGCAGCTTGTCGTGTTTGAGGTGGTAACCAGTGATTAGTGTCTGATAGTGTTTCCGATTGAGTGACATAATTTTCACTATTGTGTTCTTTATTTGATGCAGGAACGTCCATCGTTAATTTTTAACTAAAAATAAATATTTGACATTAGTTACCTGGAGGGTCATCCTTAAAAGAAGAGTCACTGAGGTGTGCATGAAAAATTTGTTCATATGCTAAAATCGTAAGTATAGGTTTGGCATCACTTTTAGGCAGTTGTTTTTTGCCCCACAACAACTCAGTGATCAAAATTTTAGCAAGCCACGGATCAAGTCTAGGTTCATTTTGAAATAGTTTTGATCGTTTTATTAACTGTTCTATTTGGTTTGTTCTTTGGTAAGCAACACTTACAAGAGCATGTAAGGCTTTAATGTTCTAAAACAATCAAAATATGTTAAAGTATCACTAGCCAAAAAAAAGCTGGATATACATTATTTCGAGCTGTTAATCAACTTACAAAGAACTTTTTTTCATAAACAAGTTGCTTTACACTTCCAACACCCTCAGTAACCTTCTGTAATATTTTTGAGGCACATTTATATAGTTGCGGCACTTTAATGGAATGGTTATATCCATTGTATGACATTTTTTTTACCTTGTGCACGGAGAATGTATTTGTAAAATAAAATATTTAAAAATTCAATTTCACATTGAGGTTTTCCAAACTACACATAACCCCTCTATGTAAATTTGTCACATGTCTAATCTTCTGTTCCAATTATGACGGCACATGGCATCAAACTTTGTCAATGCCCATAGAACGGCAAATATTACAATATTATTTTAAATCACAGATTATACAGATGTACAAGTCAAAATATAAAATATGTGTTTTAAATATTGCAATAATATTTCCATGTCCGTTTTTTACCCGTTAAAGAATATTCCTGCAATATTTGATGCTCTATGGAAGTTTATTTGGGGTGCATTTAAGTGTGAAAGCACTAAATAGTTGTTAGGGTCAAAAATTATTAAAATTAATGTTTTGTTTGTTCTTTAAGTGGATATTGAAATCTTATTTTCCTAAATTGTTGTTGTAAATATATTTTCTTATTGTTAGTTGCAGTTGTTTAAATGAGTCCTAATGGTCCCAGGTGACGCCCTCTAGAAGACACACCTAAATTGATCATAAATTTGAATTTCTCGCTCCAAAAAACCCCCGGATATGAAATTTCGTGAAATTTCGTTGAGGCGGTCGAAAAATATTTTAGAAAATGTGATTTCTTTTTTCAAATTTGACACCCTGTAACTCCGCGACTGATTGAGATCGGACCCATGTTCATATGAACTTTTTTACTTAAAATGATGAGCTCTATCACCCATTTCAATTTGACGGAAATAAAATGAAACACCTTGTATATAAGGTCTGTTCGTACACATATCCGATATCAATCATCGCCACGCTGATTGGTCTCGAATTTGTGTACGAATAGACCTATAAAGTACCGCAAACTGGCGGCCATATTGTACCCAAGTATACCTGTCTGTTTTTTTCCATCACTAATATTTTTCAATATCTCTCTCTTACTCGTTGTCTAAACGTATTGCGGTACTTTATACCGGATGTCCAAGAGAACATTAGATATAGGAAATTGACATGGGAAATCGGTTTTTATTTTTTTGCGCCTGCACGGGCTATCTAATTTGAAAACTTTTACATACGATCATTCGATATTTTTTTCAGTCTTCTAGTTAAAGCCGTTTTGCCTCAAAATGCCTCCAAAATTCAAAAATTTAAATACTCCTCGGAATTGTTCGAGGCCACGATTGGTCAGAATCAACGTCAAAATTAAAGCGGAAATAAACAAACACAGAACTACCAACACCACAACGTAAAAATTCCTTATCATATGAATGTTCCCTTTTTGCTTATTTTTAAGCAATTTTTAATTTATTCATGAGTTAATTCAGTGAAAAATATATGGAAAACCTGAGAATATTTATCATCTGTGATCTGCTTTGATGTCCTCACAGTAAGTGAACAACTTTCTTATTATAACCTCAAATTCCACGATTGACCGGTAGTTTTCAAATTTTTTTAAATTTATTCAATTTTTAAGTCGATTTGCTGTTTTAACCGGTAATTAGGCCTGGTGACTGACTCACAGTGATAGCGAATGGTGGAAATTAGGACTGGATTGATCAGAATAACATCTTGCCGATACATTTACACAGTAACTGGATTTCAAAAGTTTACCGCCCTACTTATGGGTCTTCAAATTGCGATGATACCACTAAATTACGCCGAAAAACATCATCTGAGCCCACATATTTACATAGATAGCAGAACTGAGCAGTTTTACTAAGAACTTTTATATGTGAAGCAACAAAGTATTACATTTAAATACTAATATTTGATCTTATTTATTACTGTTTAATGTGACTGTGTTGTAGGATAATAATGATTTTTACCCAAATGTCCTGATTTGATGTCCTGATAATAGTTTTTTAACATTTAGAATGGTTGCATAAATTGAATTTTTGTAAATCTGCGCTTTACTTCGCAAAACTGGAAAGGTACTATTGTAAAAAAAGGTAAAATCTTTTTGTTTTTGTTGTTTATTTACTTACAGTTACCTTCCTTGCTTATATAAAAATATACCTATGAACCTATTTGATAAAGTTGCTTGATAAGTGTAAAAGTAATTGTTGGATTTTCCTAAAACGTCCTTTATTTCTTATTATTATTTTCAGATGTTCCCGTTTTTTTTAAAGGACCAATTCAAATATTTGTAAAAAAAGCGATACAACGAAAAGTAGTCAGTATTTTTTAATCCTTTCTTTCCCAATGACAGTGCATTTTATACCATTTTACGTCTGCCAAGGACTCATTGGAAAAGAAAGAAATAAAATTTTATTTATTCGAATTAAAACTGCCATTCCTTTTCTTCTTAAAAAACAAATCAGTCGATCTGTCAATCGGTTTACACTAATGATACCATAGACATAGAATACGGGATTCTATGTCTTATTAGAATTATTTTTCCGATTATCAAAGAAAAAAATCGATTTGTCAAAAAATCGTAACAATCTTGATAATCGATTAAAAACATCGATTATTCTTGCAAAATATCGATTGTTGAAAGAATCGTTTACAAAATCGCCATCACTACTTAAGTGAAATATGTACAAACATCCTGTATACCATGTTTGCAGGACTTTACGGAAAAAAA
>JABRWK010000022.1:178192-225830 GCA_013372445.1 Hypothenemus hampei | reverse complement strand
GATTTCACATCTCAAACTCATACTAGTTGTACGTGTTCCCTCATATCTACAAAAAGAAGCAATTAGTTTCAAAGCAATACTTATTTTTTTGAATAAGAACTGAATTTTATATGTACTAAATTCTGTCATCATATTGCATTCAGACGAATGAGACTTTCACTGCAACAACTCTTTATCAAAATTTGTACATAGTCCATAGGCAACTATATATACACTGAGAGGTAAAAACAAAAATACATACTTAACAAATGTTATCAAGAAATGAATAGGGGAGAAATTAAACTGATTTGAACATGGGGCAAAAAGTTACTCTTTTCTACTGTACTTCAAATTATTAAATCAATTCTCTTAATGTTGTATTAACAAGGTTTTCTGAATCTCTCTAATAGCGCCTTGTCTTGGATGGCCCTTGCAGTCAAGATTTCACGTTACAAATTCGTACTAGTTGTCTCAGGTACCTATATTTTTGTTTGTGGCATCTGCAACCAAGCTTAAGGTCCCATATTTTTTCTTCTGTTCTTCTGATTCCTGAAGAAAACACACTGCTTCCTCGTCACTGTTGACTCTGCGTATTAATTCTTTAAAATTCAGTTTTGGTACCAAATAAAAAGGACTTAAGAGATTTAACCTAATGTGAAATGCCCGCCAGTGATGTTATCTGAGTGAAAAATATTGTATTGACATTAGGGATTCAATTGTACTGATTCTTTTAAAATTGTACTGCCAATTTAAAACTTATTTAATTCACAAATTTATACATTCAATCTGTCAGTTAAGTACCGATTAAATTTTAACCAATATCGGCACAAACGGGTATTAATCTGTTTATCTATGAAAGTAGTAATACTACAAAATATCGTATGGAAAAGATACTCAAAATATTAGGTACCGAAAAACAAAATATCGATATTAGGAAATAGAATATTGCATTAAACATCCCTATCTAACTGTGGCATTTAAACATGTGAGTGAAATGTTAGGTTAAGGTTCCCTAACCACACATTTTCATACACTAACAAACTCAAAATAAGTGATATTGAAAGTATGATTTTTGCTTCATATTTTAAATAACTGATTTTATATTCTTTAAAAATGGATGATACTACAAGTGAAGTGTTTAATAATAAGAAGAGGACCGTTAAAAAATCCTTAGATAATGATGCTCCAAAACAAAAAAAGTCCAAATTGTCTACTGTAAAGCAAATTAGAAAGCAACTCCATTCTGTTGACAAATTAGGGGGTAACATTCTTTTTCTTATGTTTTATGTTAATTTAAACATCAAATTTAATATAATTTATAGCACTTAAAGAATTTACCATGTTAATATCTGAAAATCCAAAACATGATTATATCTTGGATTTTCTTAAGGATGGTGGCAACTGTTTAGAACTATTGCAAACCCTTGAAGGTGATTCAACGATTCCACCCTCAATTGTGTTCGGGTTAATCACTGAAATTCTATTAAGAATATCTGCAAAATATGGACAATATCATAATTCAGCTTATGAATCATGTAGATATTTAATTAACAATTATTTGCCTGTGGTTCATAAAATGTTGGGACTCAGTTCATCTAAAGATGAGAGAAAGGTTTGGATATATGTCCATAAATTAGTAGTTAAACAACAAAATAGGTTATCTGCTATTTTCTCCTTGTATGTACTATATCAAGTAAGTTGACAATGTTTCATATAGAGAAAGTCCTCTTCACACAACTACAATTAGTTTTCATTCATTGTACATATCTATAATTTCACCTGATGTCTCCAGGATGAAAACAAATTCTAAATGACATATAAAAAAGTTGGATATTATGAGAATCTTTTAATCACACATGTGTGTTGCTGCATACAATGTGAGTAGCATAAAATTGGGTTCAGTAAATACCGATGCATTTGCTCGGAGAATTTTCTTTGCGAAACGTTTTTTGCGGGAAATAAAGAGGGATGACAGACAGACCTGTACGTTTTCCCTCGTAATTTACTAGTGAGGACGTCTGTAAAATGGAACAATCCAATTTTTCAATGCTACTCTGAGAGGAGTATTGTTAATTTCAAACAATTTATTGGCGTCTATTAGGCAACCATATGAAACAATTCCTAAGTCAGCGAACATTTGATGAAAACAGATAGCTTTTTTTGTCGTTTACGTAACTACCGAAATGTTGATGTTTTTACTATTATTAAATGATTTTTTTTGTAGATTTCCTTAAAACTACTCATTGCCATAATAACATTCTCATCTACTTTGGCTAAAGATGTTTTAATAAATGTAAAATTACATTCCGCAAATATTGAACTCCTAACAAAACACACTGGTGAAAAAAATAGTGTTAGAGATCATTTTATCCAGTTTCTTACTGCATTTTTGGTGGATGCAGATATTCACAATTTATCAGTATTGTTGGAAAGAAGTAATTTGCTCACCAGCATTATTCCTGGTAAGTAATTCTCAGCAAAAAAAAACTGTTTTTGATAATAAATTTTATTTTCAATAGGCCTTCAATATGATAATGCAGACACTGTTTGTCTTGTGACTACGGCATTAAAGAATCATATTTTAGAAAATCCTTTAGTACGGAAAACAACTAAAATGCATGTGTTTAATACAGCCGTTGTAAAAGACATAGTCAATTTATATAACTGGAAAGGCCCTGAAGGTTTAAAGGCTTTAGAAAAAATAATAAAATTTCAATTACGGTAAATAAGTATTTTTCAGTTGGCAATAATATTTTAAATATTTTGTAGGTTGATAAAATTGCCAAATCAAAAGTTAGCGAATGCATCCATGATTTCTTACTTGTGTTATGTACGTCTCATAAGTTTGGCCTAATATTTCATGACCATTTAGTAGGATTGGGCAGAAAACATATGAATAGTCTAATGTATACAGTTTTGGATAGTTTAGATAGACCTTGGGATCATTCCTATGCAAGCGATTTAGTTCTTAAAATATGCAGGTATATTTTTATTTTTATTAATATTGCAGTCACTTATGCGAAGTTTCTTATTTCCATTAGGTCATGTCCTGATTTGGCAAAAAAACGTGTGGTTAATTTTAAAACCTTATTTAGAACCACGGTACACAGAAAAATGGCTTAATGCTATGAATTTTGCGCAGAAATTAATTGTTGAGCTACAGCCCAGTTGTATTAACTATTGCATCAAGGAACTGACTTCGCAACAGGTATATAAACTGTTGCTATATGTTGAAATCATATTTTTACAATTCAAATTTACAGTTTGCACAAATTATTGAAATATTAGTTTCTCCATCTCCAGTTTTAAGAACTGTACTTGAAATAAATTCCTCACTCATTAAAATAGAAGGAGAGGAAAAAGTAAAGGTTAAAATTCATATTTTAAAACTTCTTTCTCAAATGCTAGAAAGTATTGAGAAGTTTATTGCCTATATAAAGTCCCAAATCAGTGAAGACAACATTTCTAAAGTCAAGCAATATTTATCAAACTACATTATAAGACAATATCCAAAGCCTGAAAATTTGCTTGAAGATTGGTATGGAATAAGCGACACTAAAATTAATGAAACTGAAACGTCCCAAGAATATTTAGAAACAGTTTTAGACATTTTTAATTTTTATAAAACACTTGCACCTCAATTAATATTAAACTTAAGTTCAAGTGGCTTTGATTTCAAAGATTTTCTTTTTAAATTACCTACAATTTCTGAAGATAATAATATGTTAAAAATCAAACTTATTGGAATTTTCGTGGATATTGATTCGTCATATTTTTTACCAAAAACTGATGTATTTTCCCATATAGTTTCCATTGTACTAAAAAACTATCATACATCGAAATCTAAGGAAATTCATTTAATTTTATACAAATTATTAAGAAATGCTAGTATATTTGATAATAATGTTAACGAAATTAATATTTGGATTAATGGAATATTCAATATTAAAACATTATCAGATAATTTTGTCACAGATTTTAATGCAGTTATAAAAAATACCAGTGAACGCTTGTTAGACTATCAGAAAGAACTTTTGGATAATTTGGATGAAAAAAATATTAAACTTGAAAACGAAGATATCATCAATAACATATTGAACTTAGGTGAATTTGATGATGACCAATCAGAAAGACCTTTAAAACCGACAAAAATATGTCCGACAATTTTGGGACTATTTAAATATTGTCTTGAACAAACTAATTCAAAACATCTTCGGAAATACTTAGAATTTATAGTCATCAATTTATTTCATAGTCAAACCGATTGGAAAAGTGATCAGATGGCTTTATTACTATCACTAATTCAAAAATATCATGAAGTGATCCCTTCTAATGTTCTTAATTACATTAACAACTGTGCTGGAGAACAAGTAACACCTTTAATTAAAATTAAAGGATCGCTAACACAATTCCAAAATATCAGTGAGCATTTTATAAATGGTAATTTAACATTGGATATGTTAAAGGAAAGTCCTTATCCAAATTTCCTTCAAGATGTCTTAAGAATGTCAACTTTTTATTTTTCGAGTTTGCTTTCAAAAAAACTTGTATCGGAAAATCACATAAATAACTGGAAATTTGTAATTGATGCAATTTCAGAAAGTAATGAACAGAATATGGACGAGGCGTGTTTGAATATTATTTTTGAGAATCCCTGTTTCGTTAAGCATTTTAAAGTGATCAGTTCTGTTAAGGAAGCTTTTATGGTAACAAACACTATTTATGACATTTTTGTTTACGTTGAAAGCAAAGGCATGTCACTGGATTGTTATAAACATCATTATTGCATAAAAATTTGTGGCAACATTGAAAGATATCTTAAACATCCAAAGAAAAATTTTGTTGTTTATGAGGAAATTTCGAAAATATTAAAAATTTTTGCCCTTACATATAATCAAAGCACGAAGCTTCTTAACACATTTTCTCATTTACCCATTTCAAATATAACAGATGACAATGTCACTTTAAATCTTCTGGTTTATTGTTTTGGACGAATTATAGAGCTATGTAAAATGGATTCAGACTTAAAACCTGTGAAAACTGACTTACTGTCTTCTCTAACTGAATTTTCAGTAGAATTCAATAAAAAATCTTCATTGAATAATCAGAATGCCGGACTATTAGCAAAAACTCTACATGAATATTTCACTATTTTCCCATATAGTATTGCATATGTTCACAGAGGACTTTTTCAAAGTTGCCTGAATATTTCGGAATATAACAAAGACATAGTGGACCTTGCTGTATTTTTGCTGCAAAAAGACTTAAATTTAGTTCAAGTAATCGAATCAACTAATATGTCTTCCATTTGTGAGAAAAAAGGCTTGATTTTGCCTATTGTTCATGTTCTAGTGAACAATCAAACATCAGAAAACTTTTTGAAACAAATTTATGAACATCTAGAAAGTTCTATTATAAAAGCAATACAGAAACCGCAAAAAGTCGGACAACACTTTTTAAAAAACTACGATATACCTTATTTAATAAACAAATTTATGTCTATAGAAAAATGTATAAATTTTATTGAAAAGGTACAAAAGTTTGAAATTTCCGAACTGTTCCATGCTAAATTAATTGGAGCTTGTTTTGAAAAAGTCCTTAAAAATTGCGAAACAACTGAAAAACAAGTCAATAACATTATTATTACTTTCGTGCACTTACTATTAAATGTTTTGAAAAAGAAAATGGATACTCAAGAGGAAACTACCAAAGTTTCTAATTTGTGTATAATTTTCGATAAAGTTTTAACGCATGTTGGACCAACGAGAAAACTACCAATTAGTGATTCAATAAAAACTTTTACAAAATTTGCATTAAAGTATGGAATCTCAGGAGTGCATATTTTATTATCAATTTTACGAAAACTCATAAATAATATGTCTCAAAATATGACTAAAGAAGACGCTAACTTATTATTAGAAATGTTGCTTTCACATTCTGAATTCTTGAACATAGTTCTTGGAGAAAACAGTTCTACAAAATATGAAGTTTTAACTTTAATATTACAACTGTGCGAAAATTGGAATGAACTCATGGAAAAAAGTCATGTTGCTGTACTATTGGCAGCCTATACAGGATTAGTAAATAAATGTGACAGGACTACTTTAAAACTATTAAAATTGTAAGTTTATAAAACTGTATTTAATTTAATAACTAATTGAGTATTTGTTTTAGATATGAATCAAAGCCTGATCAAACGTCTTTTTATGATTTCAAGCCGTTTCTATGGGGTAAAGCTGCTGCAATTCATTATTCAATTAGGAATCAAATTGGCAATTCATTGAACAGACAACCAAAGATTTCAGACCTTTTAGGTAACACTGAAAGACTTTCCACATAAGCATTTATTAAGTCTAATTAATTATTCCAGGTATTTTAAAGGAAGACTTGCTAAATTCTACAATAGTTTCGTTTCCATTAACTGATCATTTACGAGGACAAGAAGATGCAGCTTTAAATGACTTGAATTGTTATGATATCAAGTTTTTCCTGCCTTTGTTTAGTCACATATTAGCTCCAGAACAGCAAGTAAAAACTTATGTTTTCATTAGGTAAGAGGTTAATTTTGTTCTTAAAAGAGAAGAAAACATCTATGGTTATCTATCAACATTAACGTTTTTCATTTATCAAAATAAACAATCATAATAAGCATAAAACAACAATTTTTTGAATATCACATTAATTTTTCATTTCAGAAGTGGAGCATTAAGTTTAACGTTATTGGGTTTAGCTTGTGGCGATGAAGAAGTTCGTCAAGCTTCCTGTCACGTCTTATCTCGTTTCCATTTCCATTTGGAAGCCCGTCAAACAGGAAAAGACAATTTACTCTGGATCCGTTTCGTGGAAGCGTTATGCAAAGGTCAGTTTAAATTAAAATGATTCTTGAAGTATTCTTTCCTAAATTTATGTTTAATTCATTTTAGGAGTTGCCTTATTGCCGCATTTTAAACTGAACAACTTTTCAGCGATATTTTTCGCCCGCATGGCTTTGATATTATCGAATCCCAAACATGTTATGTTTACTCCGTTATCTTTGTATTTAACTTGTAAAGAGGATTTAAATTTAGGAACAGTTCCTGAACTGTACACTTTATTGTTTAGTTCTGATGTTAATTTCAAAGACCATAGAAATTTTATTTTAGAAATTCTTAGTGATGGAATGAGAACAGAAAAAGATTTTTTCGATTTTCTCAAGTCAATGGGTTACAAGCAACTTTCTGAGTTGTATTCTAGTTGCCTTTCTGATGCTGATAGCAAAACTCTTATTTTAGAAGTTATTAATTCAATATGTAAAATACCTGCAGGTGTTAAAATATTAATTGAAAATTATTCGTTATTACCTCAGTTAAATTACGTTGTTAATGACGCTTGTTCCAAAGGCGATAAAATAAATTCTATTCCTAAGTTATTTTCTATATTATTAAATCTTTTGAAATCTATAACAGATTTACACACATGTGAATTCGTTTTCGAATTATGTACAATTGTAGATGAATGTAAAACTACATTACATTTGAAAGAAAAAGATATGGAGGCTTACTATGAAATTCTTTATACTGTTGTGAATAGTCAGCCTTCTATTGTCAGAGATAAGAGAGAGTTCGTTAAAAAATTACTTTCAAATATTAAAGACAGATTTTGTAATTATCTTCAAACTTATGGATGCAGTTTTGTTAATGAGAATTGTGAGGAATTAATTGAAAATCATCCATTACATTTTTTTAAGATTGTTAGTTTTTAAATTATTGTCATAACGAAAAAAAAAAATAATAATAAACTACATATTTTTGAATTTCTTGTTTTTATTTGGGGAAANGCTATATACATTCTATTTAGATATTTTCGCAATTCGTTTTATAATTGTACAGGTATTTTATAACGTTTACTTTTCTATCTTAAGCGTACCATACACGTTTAATTTAACTGCGCTAAATAACTCAGTAAACATTTGTACAATTAACTGAAATGTAGGTGAGTAGGTAACATCAGTTTTTGCTCAATTCCATTAAAAGGTGAGAAATTGTAATTGAATAAAGGTAGATGATGATATAAAAAAATGGCAGTTGTTTCTTTTATGATTGTAGCTCTGTTATTAAGTGAAGAAGAAAAAAAGGAATCAGCAAAATGTTGGTGTAAAGAAAGGAGCATTGACTAGTTGAAAAAGCTGTACATTAAACTTAACTTACTTGAACATTCAAACTAACTAGATGGTTTATCATCGTAAAAAAGATTTCAGATCATCTAGATGACACTGAACTGAAGTAACTAACTATTGAATAGTGGATGGCAGCTACAACCACCTAAACAATTTGGTCGGAAGCAAATCTGTGCCACAGACCGATACCGAACAAACAGTCAGTCGTTTAAAAGTTTGTCGTATACATTTTCGCTAAAGTCTTAATTTTTAATTTCAGGAATGATTAAATGTGTCAACAAAACTTAGGGAAGAAGTTAGAAGAAAATTCGAGAGAACACGCGTGAGTAAAAATTACGTCAGAACACGCACACTGTCAAAACACACTGGGTCAATGTTTTTGAGGGTTTTTCATAAATTGAAACAAAAAAAAACAATGCAATGGTTTTTTGTGTTTAAGTTTATACTCAGTGACAACAAAATATAATGAAACGTAAACAACTACATATATCCAAACTGAAACAAAAATGTTTTTGTTATTTTTTTTTTTTGTATATGACATGCGATCAATAGGTGCAAGGCATTCCTTGACGGAAATTTTAATCCTTGTACTACTGGTGGTGTAACACAAAAAAGTACTAACACTCAGTCAATTTCATTGTGACGCGTGTTCTCATAGGTTTAAAAATAATCGGGAATCGTTCGATGAAAAATAGAGAACGAAAAGTTTCCCAGATATAATAGATACCAAAAGTTGATTGCCAGAATGTAATGTGTATTAAATGGAGTTAAGTGATACACGAACCAAATTATCAGCAGAAAATCACTTCAAATTATATCTGCTTTTGATGGAATAACAATAAGGAAGACCAGCAATAGCGAATTTCAGATGAAGCTGAGAAACAACAGTTCACATTATCTGAGCAGAACAGGTCTATTTCAGAAAACCAACAAACAATCAGTTTCCATCCAGATAAGCTCTTTCACATCCGTCGCGATGGTCTTAGCCCGCAGGATGGAACGGCAAAATGCATTTAAATTAAATAGCGAGCTCTAAATCATTTAAACAAATATATGTTCAGTACATGCAACATTTCAAAATGGATAATTATGAAGGAATCTCTAAAGGAAAGTAGGATAAAAAGACGATTTCAACTAAACAAAATTATTACTGTTCATCATTCTACTTATAATTTTTTATCCACTTCCTCAAGTTACCCCACTTTCCCCTGCTAATAATGGTTTGACCTACTCTTCAGGTTACAACAATTACATGAATTTTTTAATAAAAACTATTTATGGGTTGTTCCCTTTTATATCCTACGCTAAATTCTTAAATATTTATAAATTATATCACAACCATTGCATATTGCTTTTTAACTGACCGATAATTTCTTACATTACATTATTTTAACACTAAATTACGAGATATAACGAAGACGACATGACAATTCCTACTTTAAAAACATTAACAATTCTAATATATCTAATATAGAGGGTCCGAGAAATAATACTTGATCCAAATGAATTTGTTTTACTTTTTTTTGAGTTAATTTATTTCCTAAGCTCCTTTTTTTATATTTTCTTGCATATTCATTCTCAAATACACCACTATTTCAAACTTATGTTGCAATTGAAGAAATTGAAAAATTCACTATGATATCAGGAACTAACAATACCATTTGTAATGTTTGCTTGAATCTATAGTACATTCAGTTAGAAATCCCTGTATGTTCTTGTTCTATTTTCCTGTATCTAATAAACTTCAATCATATTTTATTCAACAACTAGTAAGAATTTGATCATTTTTAAAAAAGATCTTAATTTTTAATTTGGTCCAAAAACATTTAGATTTATCCTATACTGAAGTGGTTATTTGTTCTATTACTTGCACATTCCTAACTAATGGTCTCCTGTAAGAGCCACAATAGTCCCATCTCGCTAAACCTTCTGGAACACTTTTACTTGGTCTGAGGATACTTCGATGATGAGGTCTTGGCAGTGATGAAAATCTCACAAACTCGTGATTATTAGGAACGTGATGCTTTGGTGTATGATAGACTGAGTGATCAATGTTAGCTGCATAACTTAAACTTTTTGGTAGATAATGAATATGTTCTGGTTTCTGGCGATACGAGTACCTGGCATGAGAAATGTTAATTAAATGTTTTAGAAAGTATTTTATAAATTTACCTTTGAGCGGGAGTAATATTTGGTTTATTATGGCAATCATCATAATTGGTAAAAATCCTCTCGTAATGATTACTTCCTTGTCGATAAAAGTTATACGGCAACAACTCAGGATTGGGAGTGCAAATTCCATTGTAAGCAGTAGCGTTACAAACACACTCATTCATACTAGTAACAGGACAAGTGTTCAAGTTACAATTATTTGCAGGACTAGGACTGCTTAAATGGTCTTTTCTCGTACCTACCAAGAACATTAAACTGGCCCCTTAACAAAATAAAGTGCTTTAGAAGAGCCTTTATTGTTTTAATAAAAAGAACTCACCAATTAGAGCCGTACAAAAACTGAAATAGTATCCAGCTTTGGGATAAGTCTGATTGATGTAGCCAGTCAAAGGGATCCCTAAAAGAACTGGCACTGATTTAGCACCTTGAATAAAACTCCAAGCTTTCGTGAAATGTTTATTCCTAATTCGCTCCAAGGCGAACATTTTGAGGGAATAAGTGAAACCCCCTAAACAAATTCCATATAACCATACGAAAAGAACATAGCCATGATATCCTTGCACTGCACTTAAAGCTAAGAGAGATATTCCTAGAAAAATTTCATTATTTTAAGTGATTAATAATTGATAATAATTGAATCTTACCAATTCCTATGAGCGCGGTTTGACAAAGGTACTGCCTAGATATGAGGCACTGAGTACTAGGTTTTACGGTTATTAGGCCAAAGCCCACACAGCCTAATGCAGAAGCGAAGCCCATGAAAGTTTGTAATAGAACTAGAGCACTATCTTCAAGACCTTCTTTATATCCTTGATACACCTGGAAGTTCATTTGTGTTACTGAATGTCGCAGAATTACAATTAATAGGAGATATCTTTTTTCACTTCTCTTGTGTTTCCGTTCGTATTAAACTTAACACCTGTGCGAAATTTATAATAAAACACCTGAGAAAGAAGCTCCAGAGTTTCTTATGAAAGCATTTGAAGCGTTAAAAGAAAATTGAATCATTCAGTTCATGATTTTGTCACATATATTTTCAATAATTCTATAAATTATATGTTATTTATTATTTTTTTTTTAATTACAAATATTAAGGTTCTCTTACTAAATAAAAAATGGGGGCATAAATTCCTAAAGCTCCAAATCCACAGGCTAACATAATGACCCGAAGACCTCTACTCTTCAAAGGACTAAAATCGAACATTGGAGCCTTTTTCCCTTTCGAATGCGTTTTCTTCTCTTTCATTTTTCGTCTTTGATTTTTCAAATGCATAATTGCTCTTCGTTGAGGATGATACAAGTTGGCTGACCTGTAAACTATGGGTAGAAAAAAAGCCAGGGCCAATAATCCGGTTATTGCCTGCAGTCCTAGTCGCCATCCTAACTTTCTGTAACAATTCGTTAATATTACGTTTATATTCGCATAAAAAATAGTCTAGAATTCTGAATAAACTTGGGAAAAAATGCTGAATTTAACTGTAAACCGGAGTAAATGGTCTCGAAATTCAGCAGTAAAGTGACGGAAGTAATTTAAACGCGACGGCAGAAGAGGAATGAAATGCACCAATGATCTGTAGCGAATCGCTCATTGGGGACCTTCTCGACTTGGTTATATTAAAAACGCTCTATGGCCCTCAAGGGTTTTGAAACTTTGTTTCCACATAGAAGTTTTAATATATGTGTAAACCGTCAAGGGCGCGGATTATTTATAAACTCAAAATAATCAGAACTAGAAAACAAACCTGTAAAATTTATGAGCCTACTTACCCGACTCCTTCTTTATACAACACTGAAAATAAAGCTATTCCAACTCCCGTTCCAGCTTGAGCAACCATTTCAACAAATTCTCTTCTCCTTTTAAAATAGTGCCCTAAAACAATAGTTGAAGTTTCCCTCACTATGCCCGCTCCCAATCCTGCAATAAGAATACGCTCGTAAGTTTCCAGACCATAAACAATAAGAAAATATTTTAAGTTAATATCGTTTTGGTTAATGATTAAAATAAATTTATAACCCTGCGAATATTGAAACTCTAAACTGCACATAGTCAAGACATTATTTTCTTCAATATTTTTAAACTTTGCCAACTTACCGAGAACTAATCCGTAACTCAGCAAGGCCTGATGAAACTTTACTGCAAACGAAGTAAACAAACAAGCCAGGGCCATAACCAAACCTCCAATAACAGATGCCAGTCTTGTGGATTTTCTTCGGCAAACTGCAACGATTAACGGTGAAGAAGTAAAGGAAACGCAGAGACATAAAGCCCCGAGCCAAGCTGAAATATAAACAGGTAAGCAGGTAAGATATGGCAATTAAAACACTGTCGTTGAGACGTATTGTCATATTTTGTATATGATTTTTCATTATTTTTATTTATATACTTAACGAGTTCATTCATATCGATGAATCAACTGCACGGAAAGTTCGTGAACGTGGTCCTTTCAGTAGAAGATGGACGAGGTATGGAATTTGTGAGACACCCTATTCATGTAGCTGCTAATTACAATGGACGAATATTAGGTTCCGAGTAAAAGTCCACCTAATTTTTTCATTAAAAAACTTTTCGTTAAAGAATCCGATAGAATTTCTATCGATGATCACGCAACTTTCAATACAGAACTAATTTGGGAAGTAGACAAGAAGGATTTAAGAAAAATTCGAAGCTCGAACCAACCTTTAAGGGTAGAGTGTATTTCAACTGACTCTCAAAATAGAAGAGATCGTATCGGTTTCGTTTTATTGAGTTTGAGGAGTGCTCAAATAATTCCATTAAAGGACGCCAAATGCCCCATTAATTTTAAATGGTGCGAGTGAAGTTGGTAGACTATTTGTTTTATAACAAGGGTTTTTTGTAGGCACAAACTAATTGGGTGTCAAGCGGATAAGAAAAAACACCATCCCGAATTGAATTTGGCTCTTACTATTCGTGATCATATGTTTAATAGTGCCGAAGAAATCCTGCCGAAAATTGAGCCTTTGCTTTGTGAAGAGGAATTTATAGCCCCCGAAGAGGATACGGAGTTTACCACCAATTTCCCTTTAAAATATTTAGATGATGGGTATATTCAGATTGGAGACGATGAAAATTATGAATGTTTTACGCTTAATTTGCTCGTGAAAGAAGCTAAAAATCTTGATATATTACTACCTGAAGAACTAGTATTTCGGTAATAATAATTTTAGTGAATGAATATTAAGAAGTAGATGTTACACTTTCAGTCAGAACAATGAAAAATATTATATTTCCTTTAAAATATTTGGTGTCACCATAAAAACTAAACCATTTTATAAGAATTTTCATGGCACATTTTCCCTGAATGAAAAAGTTGTTGGTAACATTGTTATTTCCTAATTGTTAAAGAAATTATTTTTTGAACATTAAACTTAATTTTAGTTAGAATTTTGTCAAGTGAAAAAACGCTTTTAGAATTTTTCCGAACACAAGACATTAACATCACGTTATTTAACAGTCACGAGCTCTTAGGTTCCACGGAAGTTGAATTAGGACTCGTTTCCTTTATAGAGCAGACCGGAAAATTTTTCTTTAAACTACCTCGTCCAAATGGTATCGTCCCTTTTGGGGGCGACGACGTTTCTCCCTCTTTGGAAATAAAAACTTGGATTAAACGAATTACTGATCATAGGTGAGCGATTTAAAAAAAAAAAGAAAAATCACTGAAAACACTATTTCTTCTTATTGGCATAGAATTCAAAGCACTATTGAAGAAAAACTTCCAACAAAAGTTGTAATGTCAAATTTAGAAAAGCCCCTTTCAAAACAAGGTTTTGGTGATCAATTGGACACTTGCATTTTGGGGAAAATGGAAAAAGTTGATGTAAAATCAAAGAGCGAATGCACTTTGTCTACTACAGATTATGATAATATAAATATTACTAAATCTGTTGATACTGTGATTAAAAATGTTGCCTTGTCTCCAAGGCAAATTACGAAATACGACGTAATGGGAACTTACGTGCAATATGTTTTAGAGTTGAACCTTCGAAATTTGGTCTGGAAAATAGCTCCAAAAGATAAAATACTCATCTTCAAGTTCTTGCATCCTAGAGCCTCAAATTATATCACGATTTTCACACAAATTTCAAATGTTGTACGTAAAGTTCGATTTTACTTTAAATCACTTAAAACAAGACTTTAAGGTTGGAGAGTTAACAGACCTGAAGAATATAAGCGTTAAAATTAGTTACGTATCTATAACTGAGCAAATTGCAAATATTTTGAATGCTTGGCCTCCAAAATTGGTTTTAACTGATGAACGTGAAAAGTTGTTAAGTGAAGAATATGAATTTGATGCGTCCAAATTCTTTTCTCAGGAATGTAACAGTTACAGGTATTTTTATTGTTTCTAATAGCGTCGGTTAAATAAAATAGAACAGTTCCAGTTACGTTGCAGACTTAAAAGCTGTAAGAACTTTACAATGCTTAGCAAGACTTGACGTTAACTTGACATTGCATGGACAAGAGATTGGTGAACTTAAAGAGGAAAATACAGATTTTTATTTGAAACCTCCAATAATTGATGAGATTCTTAGCATAAAGGAACTTGCAGATATAGAGGCATGGAAAAAATCTGAAAAGGTACGTTTCGAAAATGAAATGGAAAAATTTAAGCAAGAAGAAGGCGAAAAATTAGAAAACTATTGGAATGAAAAAAAGAGAATAATGGAAGAAAAATTGGAAGGCCAAATGGAAAAATGTAAGACATTGCAAGAACAATTACAGAACAAATTTAACAGCTTTAAAACTGAGAAATATTTAATTCGAAGAAAGAATCAAGCAAATATTTTCGAGGAAATTTTTACGGAAAATTGGGAAAAGTATTCTAATGCAGATTTACGAGACGTCATTGAAATTCTAAGTAAAACTCAAAGGGACAATGAATATCTTAGAAAATTAGTCGAGGATCAACGAAATAAGTTGGAATCCTTTGAGAAAGCTGTACTGACCAAAGAACAGACCACAAACTTACTTCAAGAACTTAAAATACTGGAAAAAGGCTTTCAAGAAGCGCAAGACGCAAAAAAATATTTCAAAGAGCAATGGCAAAAGGCCTGCGATGAAATTCACGAAATAAAAACAGAAGAATATAAAAGTATTCATCTGAACCTTCAGAAGAGTAGACAAGAATTGAGCCATCTCAGTTTAGATAGCTTTAATCGATACATAGATACAAAATTCGATATCAACCAGGACATCCTGACAAACAGGAGCATTCCATCTGCGCAGAGCTTTTATTAAACTAGTAAATTTTCCTTCCTTAAGACCTGGAAATGCAAATGTATCACTGAATAATGTTTTTGTCTTATTAAACATTTTAACAGTGTACCACGGGCTATTATTTTTCCTTTTTCTTCTAATAGCAATTCAGAGACAGACTCATGTTATTGCCTCGCCATGAGCAACTCTAACAAATTGACGTGATTCATATTCCTAGGCCGTATTCCGGATCCGAACTCCGTTGCTAAAGATATTAGGTCATTTGTGGCTCTTTAAAATGACCTGAATGGTCCGAATTGTTTGTTTTATGGTCATTTTGAAATATAGACCTTAATGGAACACTATTGATTATTTTTTGTGCATGGCCATCAATTTTATACAGTTTAAAATGAAATTTCAACTTTACCTGTGGCCATAATATAAAATTCCTTTTCATTTTCATTTTTGCTTTTAATTAGGAACTTGATAAAGTAAAGGTAGAGAAGACCAAATGCTAATTGCATGCCTGACGTAAGGAGATGAGCTAAAAAAGCTGCTCCACATACGAGCCAACCCCAACCACCTAAAACAATAAACTGTTGCCCGAATTTTCCTTAAAATATATCATGCTGGATTAGGACCTTCGGGATAGTAATGCTGCTTTATGGTATTTGTGTCAACGTCTCTTCGTCTCAATGCCGGAATATTTCGATGTAACGAGTGGAGTTCTCTATCACAGATAACAGGAAACGAGTCATCGTCTTCCAAGGGCCTTGGCACGGGTGTACTTCTCTCTGGAATTTAAAATAGTTATTACAATTTTATGGAAGTTCCTAAAGGAAGTTATAGTTTTATAACAATTTGCGCAATAAATAACATAGGCTCCGGAAGAGTTTCCAGAAAATAAGGTTAATGTCCGACTAGTTTTATTATTTGTTTTCGTATGTTACACGACGAGGACATGAATACTATTCATTTCTTATTCATGAGATACATATAGGGTAGGTTTTTGAAAACTCACCTTTCAGGATTTTTAAATGGGAAGAAATTAATTAGAAAACCCTAGGACCAGTTAATTCTTCCGTGCAACAGCTTTCTTGGTAATTTAATTCTCTTAAGTTTATAAATAGCCTGTACATTGAAGAACAAAATTTACGGTGGTGAACAAATGTTAGCCTCAGAAAAAGTAATCAGGATATGTTCCTGTTAAATTTCTTCTTCATAGTGTCACTCGAGTGTAAGTCACATCATTTTAAATTTACCTAAACTGTGTCAATTAAGGAGTGTTACAACATCTAATTACATCCGCGATCGATCTTCATGTAGTTATCACATTTTTGGTCCATTATGGTGCTGCAAATAACCGTAAGAATGTTACAAGCAGGAAATCTACATATTTAATATACGAAGTGTCTTTCTTCTACTAATTTCCGCAACATACAGTGTGGATAGGTTGAACGACTCTTGTGAAAGGCAAAAAATTTTCGATTTAAATTTTCATTTTTTAGGGTTGAGTCCTGTTTAGTTAAAGACTAATTTCTACCACAATTTCAGTTGTGAAAAATCAAGTATATTTTGGAAATTTTCAAGAAACCTATTTTTCTGTAGAGCCTTTTGTGTACAAAATACAACATAAAGTTATTAAGAAAAGTTGCTTAGAATCAATGTCTGGGCCCCATATATGTACTATAGGTTTCTTAAAAATTTCCAAGGCATATTTGATTGTTCAAAACTGAAATTGTGGTAGAAATTAGTCTTTAATTAAACAGGATTCAACCCCAAAAAAATAAAAATTTAAATCAAATTTTTTTTTGCCTTTTACAAGAGTCGGTCAATCTATCCAGGAACACACTGTATATTATAGTTTATAATTATATACATTTTTCTTTTGAACTATCCTTGTATATTATATATTATGTTATATTATTCTTGTTTATTGTTATACAGTTTCGAAATAAAAATAAAATTTAAAATTTTATTCAAACAGTCAAATGCAGGTAATCAAATTTACTTCGAAAAGTTTTGTTATGTAGAAAATAGTAGTTTTACGACTGCCAGGAGATGTGCTTTTTCGGCAATAAATAAATTTGAGCCTCTAAAATTAGGTTAAAGTCTAACTGATTTTATTGTTTATGCATTCCGCGACCTGGACATGGAAAACATCCAAATGGTTTCCAGTATAAATATTCATGGAAATTCAGTGAAACTCCCTATAAATTTATAATCGAGTACCGTAGTTGAAACATTTATACTATACAATAGGAAATACCCATTGAAACTCTGGGTAAATGTGATAAAGTATTCCGCTTTGTGATAATCTGCATAAAAAGCGAACGATTTTTTTCTATAGCCTAATGACACGTAGGCCATCAATTCTTTTTCTCATTAAGAGAATAAAATTTTCATCGATCTAAATTTCAATCAATTTAGGTGCCTCGACCGTTACATTTTATTAAGACTACTGCTCCGAGTATAAATATTCTTACCATTTAAAATCGAGGACCTTCATTATGAAAAGAAATTGATCAATCTTCGGCTTGCAAAATCCAATTTAAAACTTCTTTGCATGTAGCGCGCTAGTCTAATTCCCCAAAGACCGATATTGCAGATTGCAGGTGAGCATTTTTCATGTTTTTTTCTTTTTCATATGGTATACTGTTGTTGGAAAATAATATTATGTTTATGTGAATTGAAATTATTTAGTGCCTTTTCAAAAGGTAAAATTCATAATTTGTCTATTGAAACTTTATGGTAATAGGAGAGTTTGAATTATTTGCAAAACCTATTAGAAAATCTCAATAATTTCGTTCGCAATATATAATTTAATTTGAACCGCGAAATCCGAAAGAGACAAATTAGGGCCGAATCACAGATACTTTCCCCGATGATCACATTGGGCCTAAAACCATCAATCATTCAGACACATCCCGAGCGATTGAGAGAAACGAGACCAATTTAATTGAAAACTCCACAAAATCGGATAAAACTCAAAGCTTAAACGTTATTTTCATGAATAACTTTTAATTGCTTCTAGGTATTTAAGCTTTTATTTATCGGTCAGCAACAAAACAACATACAAATGACGTAGCATTTCATCCGCGACCATTTTAAGATTTTTCTCACAGGTTTAATAAATCTATTTGGTAAATGGACTCTCACATAGTTGAATAATTGTCCTTAATTGTTCACAAAGCTTTTTTTAAAGGAAGAGCGAGGTCGGTCGAGAAAAAATTGTTAAGGTAATATTAGGACAAGGTATGTATTGGTTTTTCAGGCCTGAATGGAAAAAATGCGCACGTTCTTTATACGTGTCGTACAAAGAAATCTTTGGCAGAAGCACGTAACGATTTTTTCAAATATTTTTCGAATTCCTAAAGACACTTCATATGGGAAAAAGAGGCAAAAAACACTTACGACATGACATGTTGTCTATTTACCTACTTTGATTTTATTGCATGAAAAAGTTAAAAGTTTTCGTTTCGGATTTGAATGACATGGTATCCTATTTAGTGTGATTAAATGCACAACCCATTTAATGTGTCAATAATTAATAAGACCTATTTCACAGCAGCTGGCAACAAATAAATCAGGCAAAAAAGCAGTATGTAGGGTTTAACAAATTAAACGTTCGAAACCAGATTTTGAGCTAGTATTTATTGTGCATGCATGCTCAATTTCTCTTTTACCTTTTGAATTTCATCATTTAACATGCGATTTTTTCCATGCGGATTAAACTGCATTTAAGCATAAAGTATAAAGTGTTATAACAATTGTATAATTTAGCGAGTTGTGAAATTCCTAATGTACAATTCTTCCATATGTAGTAAACCTTATTGAAGGTTTATGGGACATCTAAAGTTCAAGTTTGAATGTTCTTGGAGTCCATTGACAGACCTATTACCTTGTGAAAGATTGAATCATGTGTACATACTTTGTTATGGAGTAAGAGACATGCGACCACAAAGCTCCTTTGTTTGGTCTTCGTGAAGAAAAAGAATTCAGTAACCTAACTACAAGTAGAAACCGTATGGCGTTCCAACAACAGAATCCCGAGCCAGCTTTAAATCGAAATTCTTGATTTTTTTCAACATATTGACTTTCCAAAACTATTGTGCCGAAATATTAGCTCATAGCAAATAACAAGTTACTAACAATTTTTGCCCAATATTCTATGTTTGCTTAATTTTCATTGGAACATTCTCGTTAAAAAAATACCCAAATTAGCCGGATTTAATTGAAATTTCCATAACTCACCTCTTGTTATCATATTAAATATTCATTTTGAATAACCAGTTATCTGAACCATTCGATGCAGATAAATATATTTTTATTTCTCAAAAAAAAAAAATAGATTAGATATCCACGAAGGAACAAAACTAAATATAATATTAGTCTTTCTGTAACAAATGTGTTGGAGAGCATATGATAAAGCATAAAGTGATCGTAATTGGTCGCCCATGGTAACAATTTAAGGCTTTATCAAGTTCTTATTGTGTTGTTTAGAATTTTCTCTGAAAAGCGCATCTTGGTTAAAATGGGGTCAACGTCTACAGTCCCTTGCATATTCTAATAACAAATTTTCTTCAAACAATTTATTAGATCATTGTTTACATTTTCAATTGTTAAATATAACTTCATCCCGAGCACTGCAAATGGAGAAAACATGTAATACTTTTCTTTAAAGCTCACATTCCTAAAACAAACAAAGTCTAATATGATGTATGCTTCTTCTGTCATTCCTTTTCAGCTGAATTTTTAAAGTCTAAATGTAAGAAGTATTGTTTCTAAACAAACATTTTAGTAACTAAATTTTTCTGTGTTACTATTGTGTAGAATCGATCATATTTCGATGATGCCTTTAATTTTAAGCACAACTCAAAATTTTAAAGTTATAACAAGGTTTTATCAAGGCTGAAATCGAAATTTATTACCATAACTAGGTTGAAAAGAAGAAAATCTCAAGTTTTTGACTCAAAACGTTATACGAGTTGAAAAAGAGTAAAAGGCAAAAAAATATTTAAATTGCTACCTGCAGCAAAAAGACTGAGATGAAATATAGTACATGAGATATACTATATGTATAAAGGTTGGCCTCCATTAAAAGATACCTACACAGAAAAATCGTAAAGAAACCAAAGCACATACAGATACCTTTCTTTATAATATGTACCTATGTATGTACACATTATATACTGAAATATGGCGTATATATTATATACATATATCCACCATTTTTCAGTGGATACGTATAGTTTTTTTAGTTATGTAGGTCCATTTGCTCTAAGTAATTCTTCATAGAAACAAATTTATTTATTGATATTCCATATATGGCATAAAGCGGAAAAACAACATTAAATATTGTCATTCTTTCACGTCACAATCTCGCTGATAAATCACAAAACCGATGGCATACATACGAGCGAAAGTGTATGGAAACGTTTAATGCGGCAAAAAATGGGAAACGACCATTTCTTTCCCTCGAAAATATTTTTTTATTTTTCAAGGACGGTCTCGGGACCTTATTTATTTTGATTCCCATTATTTGGACAGCTCGCTGAATTTAGACTCTTAAAAGCTTCTTCGTTCTTTTTATTACTAAAGTTTGAAGTGATATATTAAGTTTCCCCTGTTCATGGAAAAGTGGATACACAAAATATTGACTTGAGAAAAGAATTACTTTAACTTCTCTTGATTTACGTGTCCGATCAAATAATACTAAGCCTAAAATCTGAAGATCATTTGAAACCCTGTCAGTTATGTCGTTTGAATAATTAATTAATATTTTTTTCACGCTTGCCAGTGTAATTGAAGTGACTGACTGACAAATAGTCCATTATTATATTCGAGAAAGTTTCCTAGTGAATAGACTATTCGACTACTTAATTAATATTTAAAATAACGATCACTACTTAGTGTTGTTATTAATTATAGATAAAACTAATTTTAGATCAAATTAACATAATCTAACTCATTCGTTGTGCTTATCTTAATTTTTTCTTAAATTACAAATGAGTATTGGGCTTGTTTTTGGATAACCTGTTATTAAAAAAAAAAGCGGTTACTGATCATAATCAATCTTCTGCAAAAATGCCTACATAATGAAACCCACCAACATGATAAGAATTGCGATGGCTCGGGGCTGAAACTTGATGATTTTTAATTGAGATATTTTTTCTGATTACTTTTTGGCTAATTTTCGATATCGGCATACGGCATAACCACATCCCGATAAGGGAAAAAGTAATAAACGAGAAAAATCGTTAAACGTGTAAACAAGTTAATTTATGTTTATTAACTTGGAAAGCATTTGTATCGGTTCGAAGTGAAATTTTTATTTTATTTCTTTCGTTTTTATTGGAACATAATTTAATTATACGAGATTCGTAAGTAAACACGATCTGAGAGAATAGTGATAGGACATTATTGATTGTGGTTCCCGAAATATTATTTAAAAAAAAAAGAAAAACGTCTATCAAACGGACACAAACATCGCAGAAACTCAATAGAGAAAATGAAGAATAATGTGGAAGGAACGAAAAGAGAAAAGTAATTTTATTTTGTTAGGGTCATCCATAAAAATATATACCTATAATACATGTAACTTTTCGACAGGAATTGAAGGAAGAGTGGTTTTTAAAAAGCCATAACCTTTAGTTCTTTGAGTAGTAAAACGTGAAAACCCTCTTAAAGACTACTTTTTTCGAAAAGCGCACAAATAAATCGTAATGTTTGAGCGAGCCGCTCTTTCCAATAACATTTTCAATTAGTGGTCCTCAAAGCGCAGTGACGGGGAGGGAAAGCTAAAAAGCCTTGTTCTTAATTTAAACTTGTTCGCTTAACAAATGGCCATCCCTCGAAAAATAATAAAACAAGGTAAATGCCTCGTTTCCAAAATTAAAAGTTGCACCCTTCAGCGTTACCCCCGTTTTGTATTGTAAATAAAACGGTTGATTTATTAAAATTGCCGACCGCATTTTAATTATTTCTACTAATCAGGTTTTACAATTTGTTAATTGCAATAAAATTCTTAATCACGAAACCTGTAAGTGGTAAGTGACATTCGATATTCACGTTGGATATAAGATATTCTTTCAAAAATTTTTTCACGAGAAGTGTCTTTGGTAAATATTGACGACCATTAGCGACACCATGTCGCTTATCGATTGTCGCTGTCGCGAGGTTTAATCTTCTTCACCAATTTTCTTTGTCTCAATTTTCGTACACAAAACTAATCTCGCGACCCACAAGCTTTTTAAACTTCAATCCACAAATTTGTCGTTTTTTTTTTTGGTTTCAATTTTCCAATAAAATTTTTGCTAACGTTAACATGAAATTGTGATCAAACTAATATCAGATAAATATAGTTTAAGGTAATTATTCAATGGTCTGCATAGCAATATTTGCAACAATAAAAGTTCTCGACAAACAGCAATTATGGGTTAATAGGTATAGTTATAGTACAATTTTAAGAAATTTTTAAAGACATTTATATGTAGGTGTATCAATGACTTTAGATTAAAAGATTGAGACACGCTAGAATACTATAGTCTGAGATTTTAGAGGATACCAGATCATCATGTATAGGGATATATGACACAGAACAGACACCGATCTCTTGAAGTTAGAAGTACGTGTTTAATATACAAATGAATTCCTTACACCAGGGGGGGGGGAGGGTTCTACGTTATACGGTTAAAAATCCAGAGTGAAACTAATTATAAGTCTTTCTATGGGCTACATAACACTGCGCATCATACTTAATTCTAAGAGAGATCCTAATAATTACAGCCTATACACGAGAAATAATTGGAAGAAATAATCTGCGCAAAATATACCCATTTGTATTGACAGCCAAGCAGCACTAAAGGCCTTAGATCCATAAAGGGTTAAACCAAAACTTACGATGCATTTGAAGGAGACTCTATCTGTAATGAGTACTTGAGCATCAGGTAATTAAGAGAAATGCAATGACGGATTAACTTGAGCTAAATGTTAGCAATTCTGTGCTAAGGTCTCACAAATTACAAACTGAAACACATAGATACAACTCCTGAAGAACCAAATTTAATCATAATTTCTTGTATTAGTAATAAAACAACGCAAGGCCACATACTGCACGTGCAACAGCTGTGACCATCTAAAATTTTCAGTGTGTTTCTCTTTTTATACTCCTGACCTCAGTCTAAGTATTTTGTTCATTTAAAAAGGCATTAGGGCGCAATAAATTTTAGAATAATGATGAAGCAATTTAGATGGTGCATAAATGGCTGTGCGCACGACCAAAATAGGCTTTTTTTCGGGCAATTTAAACTGATCCAAGGTGGAAAAAGTATTTAAAACGTAATGAGTACTATCTAGAAAATATTACATATTTATTTACTTGGTTTTAGCATAGCTTTAACAAATCTGTTTAATGGGGGTATTATTTTGATCGTTGATTGTGAAGAAGTTAGAACCTAATAGTTATGGACGAAACAGCAAGTTAAACTCTGCGACTTTAAAGCCTGGATAACAATTTTTTTTTTTTGTTTTTGACGTTCATTGGACATAACAACTTTTTTTCTAATACTCTCTACAAATATTATTATCTATGTTTCAATAGATAAATGATATTTTATTTAATGATCTGTATATTTATTTTAGTAAAACCCTTCACACTATATAAATTTATTTTGTGATTTAGTGAAATTAAATTAAATTGGTTAATTGAATTGATAGTTTCTAGTGAATCTAAAAATGTCTATTGATCTTTTAAGGGCAACTTCAGGAAAATAATCTGTTCCTATGCTTTCATACACCACTTCCAAAGGAATATAAAAATGAATTAGATAAGAATTGAAATTGATTTTCTAACGACAAGAAAGGAAGATATTTTTTTTTCAGTCTTTTGCAATGAGTTCTTTTGACATATTCAATTGACCTGTGTAAAAATCAGGTATAAAACAAGTTATTACGATTACAATTATTGTTACAAATTATATCATTTTATGCATACATATAATATAATAAAGAGCTAAGCACAATCATTAAATTATTATTCTCCAGTTTTCCATATCATTAATCAATATTATGAACATGTTGGAAACACTTTTGGGATTATTCAATGAACTAATTTATTAATGACTGTGTAAATTTAACGTTTTGTAAACTACATATATGTATTTCATCCTTTTCAATGTGAAAATCCATCAAAAATATATAATTAATAAATATATTAATAACAACCCAAGTTATTGGGAACTGGTTTTAATGTGAATTTCCCGCCTCGGAATACGATTACCCACAATATACAATAGCTAGGTGCATGTGTGTGTGGGAATTCTCAAAATAAATCAAATAAATAGATATATGATGAATTGGGCAATACATGGTAAGAAACCTGGCAAAAACTATCTTGTCGATAGACGGGATATCGGCAAGATTAATGATAAGTTTTTACGAGTTACTACTTTTCTCGATTTTTTGGTATTAGGTGAATTGCTTGTTCTTAGTTCACAAGACGTTTTTCCTGTCATCATTTATTTACTTTTTTTTAAGGGAAATATGTCAATACATTTATTTTCCTGTTTTTCACAAAATACTTGAGTAATAAATATTTTGTTGTCAATTACCTTATCTTAATGATACAATTCAGTGTTTTATATCTTCATTAGGACGTTTATATTTCATTATGCAACTTTTAGAATTATTCAATTAATTTTGACTACAAAAACGTTCAAATTAGAAGAGAACAGTCTCGAGACAGAAACGGAGACAATTAGAGACTAACGAGAAAATTTATCAGATGTGCTCTATGCAGAAAGACGACACTATAAACATTGAAGGTAACGCTAAGACAATGCCTCTTTTGCATGCATAACAGAGAAACAATTTTAGGTTCACTCTTGTTACAGACCAAAGAATAATATCCGGTATCTCATTTGAGACACATGGAGGCAAATTACCAAAATTATCGATTTTGTCCTTATCAACGGAATAGAAAGTTTTTTTTTCTTTTACATTAATTTTCCAGTGAACATTTCGGAAAACTAGTTTTCCCGGCGTTATTAATCTGTACAAAACTTCAAAGGGTGCAGCTCTTGCGTTTACGCTGGCACTTTTCTGTTGATGGATGAATAAAAACTACGATGAAAAATAATATTCTTTTCTTTGAAGCAATAGTTTTTAGAGTTTGAAGTTTATATTTGCTTCTGGAATTTATATTTATCAATTATTTCTCAGTCCGTTCATTTGAAACAAATAGTCTCTTTTGAGACTAACACAATCCCCAATACGCAAATAACACCTTTAAAAGTAGTTAAAATCACAAGTTTTTACTAAAATAAATGTTACCTTAAGAACAGTTTTTTTGAGAAAAAGTTTCAGATATCGCTGATGTTGATTTCCAAATAACATTTGAGCTTTTCCCATCTAAAAACGTGAAATAGAAAAAGAACCACAAAAAGCACTATCTTCAAGACAATGTCTTAAGTAAAGCGAATCGATACAAAACTTTATCCTGAGTTTCCTCTGGCGATGTGTAAGTAAATCTTCCTGGCGGAAGCTCTCTCGTTCATTGCGAACGGAAAATCGAATGTCTACGAATATGTGTATACGTATTGGAAATATTGTGCGAAAGAATTGCAAAGAAATACACGGAGGACTTTAGAATAGCACTGACAATTGAAAAATGGTTTACCGTGATGCGGTTTCCAATTGGATTCTTACGCTTGGCCATTAAATATTAATCAAATATCGATCGCTCGTATTTCGATTGTGCTTCGAAATGACTTTTCGCATTTTCAATTTAGGAAAAAGTTTGTAAATTACAGGGATTAGAGCTTTTTATGGGATTTTCTGGGTCTGCGCAACTAAATCCTTTTTGCCTTTATAAAACCCTTTTTTGATTTTTATCCACAGAAAAAGCTTAAATTTCGATATCTGTATATTGGCAAATCATGATATAGTATTTTCGCCAAAAACGAGTTTTATAAAAATTTTTAGGTTATTTTATAATAAAAGATGAAATTTCAAAAAGGCCAATAAAACGAGCTAAAATATGAACAGGAAATTCATTTAGTTTTTAGGAGTAAAATATGGACAGCCAGCTACGAAAAGGAAAAATGAGATTTTTTTACATTTTGGAGGAAATTTAGGGGAAAATCAGGTGACGGTAAAAATCCTTTATAAAACCTACAGTCTTGCTAATAAAGGATTAATTTTTTAGCCTTTAAACTAAATTTAAATATTTGAAAATAAAAAATTTTAATCCACTACCCTTTTAAAATTAGCATTTCAAATGGCCATTTCTCATCTAAATAATCAATAAACCTTTTACATTTGTTTAACTTTAATCCAAAGTATCACTTTCGAGCCCGCAGTTATCCCGGCATCAATCTCAAGTGTTCCAAAACTTAGAAAATTTAGAGCTGCACCCTTCTTAAGATTTTCTTTGGGCGAGATTGAAAAGGGACTCACTCATAGAATTAAAATTTAATCCTTTGAAAAAACGATCAAGCTTAAAACTATACCATCTTACCTTTGCAACTGTAACTGCTTAGGGATGTTGTTCTCGTAGGTAATGAAGCAAGTCTGCCTCTGCAGTGAGGACAGGAATCAGCACTATTCTGTTCAGTTCTCGCCCATCGTGCCGCCACTGGCGGAGGCAATGGGGGTGGCGGAGGTGATGGACTTGCCGATGGACTTGACCAGCTGGGTTGTTCCACCATATGGCACTGACTACCACTATCGCTCATTTTAGATGGCATCTAAAAGAAATATAATAACATATTATACTTCAACGAACCCGGTGATATCAATAATATCTTTTGTAAACTTGCTGCATCATGTAACAGCGCTTAATTTTCAAGATGTATGACAACCGATAGGAGCTCCTGTTGAAATTTTTAACGCCCACCGGATCGATTTAATAATAAATCGTTCATTGTGTGTCGACTTTTTTTTACTACGGGACATAAAGATGTTATCAGCAAATTTTTATGATTATTAGAAGCACATTTAAAAGCGTGGATTTTTCGCTTTTGAAAAGTTTTGGGAACTGTATAAACCGGACAGTTTTAAAGAAACTTTTAATTTTGTTATGCCCATCAGCACGCCCTTCGAAGCTTTTTTTTCTGGGTATATTTCGCGTTAATAATTTATGTTTCCTGAATGTGAAGCTTGATTTCAAAGAAAAAAAAATATATACATGTATTTATAACTCAGGCCGTGGGCAAGTGAATGATATTAAGATTGAACGAAGTTTATTTGGCCTTTTCACAAACGCCACAAATTCGTACATGAATGCGGAAACATAACGAAACTTCGTTCTTTGACTTTTATTGAATTCTCGTACGTTCAGTTATTATGTACTGATCATTAATTTTCACAAAAAATTTGTTAGTTCCATTTTTTTTTAGCAGCAAATGTCACGAAGACATACGAATAAAAATTTTAAATTATGCGAGTTATACAATTAAATATTGAAAATTTTTTTCACGGCGGGCAACAGCCGGACATTCAACTTTTATACAGAATTCTCGACTGACTAGATAAACTTCAATGGAATATATTGTTACAATGGACCATCGAAAGCTCTTTATTGCCTCACAGATAATGCCACTTGTTTATAAAGAAGTTTGCATGAAAATTTATGTAAATCTGATTTAAAATGACATATATAGTAGTGTTCGGTTGCCGAAGAATAGTGGTAAAGTACAATTTTGCTTTATGGATTGAATTTAGGGTTAAAATTATTAGAAAAATGCACAAAATAATACAGAAAATAGAAATTAACAATGAAACATAACAGATATAGGCGTAAAAGGTATAATTAACATAAAAATTAAATAAATTATGAATTTAGGCATGTTCATAATTATATTTTCAATCACGTCTAGTATATTCTATTGCAACCAGGTAATTTAAAATATTTTTCATAATTACAAAGTAAAATTAGTTTTTCTCTCATCTCTATAGGTCTTATCAGACTTTCAGCCAACAGAATCAACAGAATTCCCATTTCTTGTGGTAATTTATAATTTCAAGTCCGTTTCATACTCACTTGGGGCTCTTGTCAGCAGGAAATATGTCATTGGAGAACTGAAACCTTCGAAAGGATAAAATAATGAAACATTTTCTTGTTACTTCTAATGGTTTAAATTATTTTTTAAGTTAAAAAACCTGGTTGAATTTTTTAAGTTTTGCCTCAAATCGAAAATTCAAAGCCAATTATCACTATTTGAAAGGTTGTCAAATAATACAAACTGGAAAATTACCGTGTCATACATAGTACCTGGAGTAAATCCGAACAATTAGTAAACAGCATATACATACCTAGTATAGTTTGGCTTTAATCGAACTAAATTCACCCGCTCAATTTTCCAAAACTGTTAAACCGATTTCATCTCCATCTCGCAACGATTTTCCACTTAACAAATCCCAAACATTTTAACCATTTTAACAAATTTAATGTTGATTCAATTCTCCGCACACCCGAGTATGCGATAGTTGAAGTAAGAAACCAGGACAAATTCGAACTGTTTTTCCATGAAAGTTTTTAATCAAAATAAAAGTTCTGTATAAAAACAAGCATTTCGAATTTGGAAGATCCTAATCATCTACCGGTTTTTTTGGTTTACCAATTAATTGGTTTGGGACTAAATGGGGCTGTTCCTGCAAATGTTACATGTCAGGCCACTCCTGTCACCATTTTCAATTAAATAGAAATATAATTATTGCTTTAAATTGAACTTATGAGAATGCAGATGTTTTGAATTCTGAGAAACAATGCTGATTTATTGGTTTTCTTATACAAAACTGAATTGATTAGACAAACACTAATTAGAACGTCTTAAATCATGTAAACTTTATGGAAATTTATCTTTAGTTAGATAATTGGCTATTTGGAAGCATGTGGAACTCATAATCCAGTCACTCTAGCATATTTCGTGGTCTTTGAAATTTATTAAATGCAATTTTAAAGTAACAACTGTAGAACCTGAAAGGAAATTGAAAATTTATCACCTTCAAAGCAGTAATATACTTTCAGTTTCGGCATAAAGCCAAGAGGTTTTTTTTTCATTTTAAAATATTTGCCCAGTTTTCGGAGGAAACTTTCGGTCTCTGGACCTTCAAGAGCAGTAAACCGTGATGGTCTTAAAATTTAATTATTATGCCATACATATGGTGCTTGAAAATTGAGTAAACAATAATCTGGTGTGTTTCGAAATAGTTAATTTTGTTATAACAAATTTATTATTTTATTAATAGAAACTGATCGCTTAAAAAATGAACGATCTAAATCAGTCACAGTTACCATGTATACGTTTTGTGCTTTTTCCATGTCTAAGCCATGTTGTAACGTAATTTTTCCTGTTCTCACGTAAAGAAAACATAAATTAGAAAAATCTACATTTATTTATTGCTCTCGAGCTGTTCTCATTTCGTCAAATTTAATGAAGTAATTTTAAAGAATCATACATTTTCACAGTTAGCAATTAGGTCAAAATAAATTCGCTCTTAGCCATATGGTATATTGAATCGTAGAAAATATTATAATCGGTGTATGAGAAAATTTAATTTTCCGAGAAAATTGTAAGGATGCTACCTTTTGAACCTGCAAATGGGATTGAATCGTAAATTTTCAAATATTCCGGGACGTAAAATTCATCCCAAAAACTCCTGTTGACAGTTAAGTTTATATAGAAAGTTTTCGAACTCCCTTTATATAACTTTTCAACAGAAAAAGGCGATTTTCTAATATAAGCAAGTTTCTGGCCGCATTGTAAAATTAAATTTTCTGCTTTGGTTAATTATGCACTTTGAAATTATATGCGGGACGCTAATTTTCGGATTTATAATGAAAACTTGGAAAAAACCGTTTAAGATAATTTAGCGGATTTTTCTAGAAGAAAAGCCCGTCGAGTAATAAAAATGGAATAAATTAAAAAATTCTTTTAAATTTCCGCAGTTTCCAGTTGCAAAAAAAATACAAGAAAATTCTTTATAGAAAATAACTGGATGTTCGAGATCTGTAAAGATTCTATGAAACGTTAAAATTATTGATCGCGCAAAAGATTATTCAACTGTACTATTTTCGATTAAATCGTTTGTGAAGTATAACAAACATTATTAAAGCGCTTTAACAAACTTGAAAATAGCAAATTAAATTTCAGATACTGCATGAAAGAGAGACAACGGAATATAGTTTTCTACTGTGGAACTTTAGATAATATTCAGCTACCATCTATAGTACAAGTAGCTTAAAATTACAACTAAGGTTGCATGCATACTAATGAATGAAAGAAATTTCTATTTAAAATATTTTCTATACGATTCTCGATATAAACCGGTGCAGAGGTGTTTTTAGATAAATCGATTTTTGATGGTATCATGTTTTAAGTGCGCAAATATCGAGAGCTGCTTGAACGAAAAACAAGACAACGTCCGTGGCATTGACGATTCCACCCATATCAATTTGTATAAAAACGTTCTGAATTTTCGTACAGCATCTTTGTATGTAGAACTGCACGTTTTAAGCAAAAACGTATTTGGTTCATCACGCACGCAGCCTAAGGGTGAAATCTAATAAAGACTCTAACACGTTAAATTTCTACCATATACCTATCTATATATTTTCATGTTTTTCAATGTTTCCATGTTCGAATTAAATAGCATTGAATATTTATGACACATGTAGTGCTATCATTTGAAAAAAAGCTCTTTATTAGTAAATCTCCCGGTTTATTTGGATATTTGTTTCTGAATTTGCATGCCTTTTGAACTTAACAGGTTTTCAAAACTTTGTTGTTTTGCTTAATAAAGTGTTTTTAGTCAAAAACAATCAAAAAGCAAACTTTTGACTGCCTTGTTGCTAGAAAACTTTGAAACAAGCTAGTAATTTATGAGTAAAACTAATTTAGAAACACTTTTTCCTTACGAAAATTATTATTCATCATTGGATCAACCTATTAATTTCACCACAACCGACCCGGTTGGGTTGGATAATTTCCTTACCAAAACCACCATGTGGAAACAAGAAAATCCAGGCAAAAAAAATTGGATCGTAAATTTTAGCTAGATTGCAATTGCAGGGCACCACGCCAGGATTAACAGTTTTACAAAAAAATTTCACGAATAGAACACGAAATAAAGGCTTTACATGTGAAGCAATATGGAAAATAAGGGAAAGGGCTTAAAGTTTTTATTATAGTGGACATTGAACGGAAATAATCTCTTTAACAAATATGAAATGCTACTACAGGCAAACGTGGATCCACACAACAATAGGCCTTGTTAGCAGCATAAGTTTGCACTCTGACGAATAACTTATGGAAGAGGATTTATATTGAAATTTACATTCGTCCATGTAGAAATGTCTATACATATTAATAAAATATATCATAAAAACGAGTCAGGAAGTTGTGGTTTTGAATTATGACTCGTTGACAACGGTGTTTCTCTAGAAAATTCGCCACTATATTTTTAAGAGGCACAAGCCTCTTAAAAAGCCGCCACGAAGTCTAGAAGAATGCCTACATAGGAATTGGAAAGGCAGTTTATCAATGTCTTCAAACGATTTCTAGTAATTCCTACGATAATAGTCTTTAAATTGTGAAAAATGGGCTTAATATGGAGTTTTTATAGAAAATTAGTCTTACAATAACTAATTTATGGTTAGAAAACTTTTCACACGGGTTCAAAGCAACTGGTTTCAATTTTACAGTTTATTTTTGTATATAGTATAACTGATTAATATTTTGACTCAATTTTACGGTTTTAAAGTACTGATTTCTTTTTGGTATTTGAAAACAGCAAAAGTTTCTTCGAGTTTTTCTTGCATCAGTAGCGGCGATGATAAATATTAAATACAACAAAAATAATTTAAATATTTTTAAAAATGAATAAACATTAGTGAATAGCATTGTTTGAAAATTTGAGGAAACAATTACTGAATAAGTTAATGTATTGTTCAAAACAATGAATATTTATGTATCAATATTGTATTAAAATTTGTTTCCAAATTAACAACATAATTTTCATTGCCAGAATACTCTAATAGATCATTTCTTTCCCTTAAACGTGGTATATTTCATTTTCTGCTTAGCTGAGTGGCAACCTACAGGTCCATGTAAAATCCAATAAAATTTGACCCTCAGAATGAGGAAAACAGAACCATTATACGGTCAAAGCTCTTATTCGGGTTTATCATTGAATTTAAATGAAGAAGGTTTTCAGGCAGGGGATATGTATTTGAAGTCCATTATAATGCAAAAAGATCATCTGCGCAAAAAAAAGGATCTCACTAAAAATGAAAATATTATTCGGAACATGCAAGGTAAAACCTAATGTTGTTTTAGTCTAGTATTCTATTTTCTTAGCTTAATTGAAATATGAAAGGTCTGTCTAGGCCGAATGATAAATAGTAAACAGAAGTTGAATGGTGACAATAGAGGTCGAATTATTTACTTAATTATAATCTCAAACATTAAAGAAAGAGCCTTGTAGGCCTTGGTTAAATATAAACATTCAAATAATTGTTTGTTTGTGTTAAGGAACAGAAGATAAATTTTTACATCATTTAAAAACCAAGAGTCTAGCCCTAATTTAAAACCTACTCGAGTTACAACCATTTGACAATTTCTACTTTCTAGTCAACACAGGAACTAAGGCGAATAAATTTAGTGAAAAGTGTCGTTTTTGTAAAATTTATTGTTTACAATTTTCTAGGCTCTCTCTCCCTATTAAACTAGCTAAACTTTAACAAAGTTGACGTATATTTTTTGTTTCTTAACCTTGATATAAATATTCTGAAACATACATATAAGGTCTTAGACATAATATGCGAAGATAAGGTATTTCAGGAAATGTACAAAACGACATTTTGAGGTCTAAAAGCGTTCTAAGTGCCTGCAATTTGTAAGAGAGGCGTCCGGAAATTACCAAAATTTAATACGTACCTTGAAAAGAGGAAAAGCGCTGCGGTTTCATTTGTAAGAGCAATAATAAAGTATGGTTTATTGATAAAAAAACGTTTTATTGAATGGTAAAAATTTTAAATACTCCTGACCTAAATTGCACTGGTATAGAGAAACTTTTACTGGCAAACTAATGGTAATGGCTTCATGAAAACATCAAAGTTCGATTGTAATAAAAGCTCAATTATAATGTAAAAGCATTGATAGTATTCAGTTATGTCATATAATTATTTGTTGTTGAAATGAAAAAATGAATTTTTCGACTTTAAATTATGATTGTTAAAATGGTTCTTGTAAAAGTTCATTTGTAAAACAATCGGTTTATTGGATTTTGCCTCTCCAAAATTTATAAATATTGCTTTTGTTGTAAAGTGGAGGCAACGCAGCAGATATTACAACAAAAAGAAAGCCTCGGAGAAAACATGAACTGTAGAAATTTTAAGAAATCACCATAACTCGATCTCGTAAAGTAAACCTTGGAATACAAAGATCGCTTGTTAGAATTACCAAATCCGTTTGTTGAACAAAAAGAGTAACAGATATAACAGAAATATGGAATGAGAAGAAAGCCTTCATTCTCATTCAGTTCAATAAATTTCATGACGAAAGTGTAAAGCTGTGGGCACAGAACAGTTAAGTGAACGAGAGGCGTTTAAGACCGAGCAAATGTTCGCTTGTTTGCATTCAATCATGTTTCCTACAATGTCGAAACTTCATTCATCATCAGAGATTTTAAGGGAGTACCGACTCTCACTCAAAATTTTAGAAGCTATAAAGAATAGGTTTTTTCCTCTTTAAACTTTCAATCAAATTTTCTATTGAATACCATTTTATTAACTTAAAAGAGACAAGTATTAAATTCCTTCTTGGCCTTCATAAGTTTGTATTTAACAAACATAGATACATATATTTACTCTTGTAAAATAGAATAGCATATTAATAGCTAAATTACATCCCTAACAACTGTATTAGAAGGAAGCTCAGCAGATTAGACTTTATATCCAGTCAGATTTAAGCAAATCTCGAGAAATCCAAACACTCGTCAACGCTTTTATAATTAAACATTTTTATTTGTCATAGTCACTGTCGTTGCATGATCATTAATAAAAACTTTATTTGTGAGGGAAAGAAAATTGTAAAGATAAAAAAAATTAAATCGCGTAATCAGAAAAAAACTAAGGAATATTCGGATAGACTTACCAAGTCCGTTAAGATCGTATTGTTTCCAAGAGCCCCTCTATGTTGGTTTTTAACGATGACTGGCAGTTTTTTAGACCACCAAATTATATTGTACAGGGTGTTTGGTTCACCGATGGATATATGAAAGAGGGTGATAGAGGGAGTCATTTTGAATATATTTAACTCAACTTATCTATATACCAAGTGTTGTAGTTTTTCAGTTATCAGAATTTTAATATTTAATTTTCCTATTAAGCTAATGGTAACGCGCTCGAAGTTTTTTACATTTTTCTTTGCTTCAGAATACTTTTACTACAGATCTTGTATTATTTCTGTAAATAATACAGTATGATAATGTTTTTAGAGATATCTTAAAAACATTGGGGTACTTCTTGACACCAAATGGACGACCCAACGTAAAGTTGTAAATTTTATACTTGAATAAACAAATAAGAAGAAAAAAAATTAAATTGTTCAAAAAAAAGTAAGTGTATAAAATGACAATTGAGTATATAATAGCATATTAACCATAATCGTAAATAAACCCAGCCGAATGTATTAAATTCTCAACTTTAAATTGGGTGGTCCATTTTGTGACAATAAATACTCCAATATTTTTTAAATTTCTCTAAAAACATTATCATACTGTATTATTTACAGAAATAATACAAGATGTGTAGTAAAAGTATTCTAAAGCAAAGAAAAATGTAAAAAACTTCAAGCGCGTTACCATTAGCTTAATAGGAAAATTAAATATTAAAATGCTAATAACTGAAAAACTACAACACTTGGTATATAGATAAGTTGGGTTAAATATATTCAAAATGACTCCCTCTATCACCCTCTTTCATATATGGATCGGTCAACCAAACACTCTGTATAAAAAGCAAAACTTCACTTAGCAATACTATTAATTTCACGTGAGGGGAAAAATAATAGTACTTCTTTGAAGACGATTAACATAATTCAATCACATTACTTGTTCATAAACGAATCAAGCAAGAATGCGCTGAAACATATCTGATGGTTTCTTACTGTGTTGTTATATTTTATATTTAAATAATAACAACAAATAATAAAATAAAAAAGAAATCGATATTAACTATCAAAAAGTACTGAAAAATGTCCATAATTGTCTGTCAATTGTCAGAAGAGACAATTGATAGTCAATGACAGTCACACCATCGGCATATTTTAATAAACTTCAATGGAAACAATTTTCATACTTTGTGATATAAGCTACTTTCGATCGCGATAGATTCCCTGATCATGGTTCATTCTAAATCAATCAAAATATGAAATTTTTGAAAACCCCCAATAAAATATAAGTTATTGGGATCATGATTACGAGTCATAGGAGCAAACAACAGCAGCTATAGGCAGGTGAATTTTGTATTTAATTTTCTTAATTGTGTATCTATAAAAACAGAAATAAACTTATTACCCTTAAAATTTTAAATATAATATTTTCTGTGATCGTTATCTAATTAAAGTCAAAAGTTATGAAACATTCTTAGTTACAAAGCTTTTGTTTTTGCACCTCAAATCTTAAAATCACCTTTAATTCACTATATATACTTAGGTAAAAGAATTTAGATTGGCTCGAAGAGAAAATTCAATTTGAACGCATACCTACATAGTTGGAAAATTTGCAGATAGCTGTGATAGAGTGAACAGCAGGTTTGTGCTTAGATAGATCCCGCTTTAGTAAAGTTAAATTCTCAGCGCTGTAAACCATTAATATTTCTCATATTAATGAAATGTCTTAACAAAATTGAAATTATATTCAAATAAAATCTAATTAGTACTTGCAACCATCTAACTCGAAGCCAGATACTCACGGGTTCCAAATTTAAATTTGCTCCACCAATATAGGCAACGCAAATTTTATTCTAACATTAATTTCTCAAGCCAAGCTTGAAAATGACATGATTTTAGTAGGTCGACAAGGTACGAAATTTTAATTAGCCCATGCTTTTCCAACCTAATAAATATCGATATAAATGGAGATGTAAGGAAATGGTACTTCTGACAATTCAGAACAATTAGCTCTGCTAACAATTCAAATTCTAAGTTTCGTTGGTTATCAAAATACCACAGGACAAAAATATGAAGAAAATTAAGTTTGACCAGAGGACAAACTTGCTGCTCTCAAATAAACGTTGCATCTACAGCGTTGTTTTGGAGAAATCATTTCGTTTAAGTCTAAATAGAAGGGGATTCGACCGTATGGAATAATTGGATTACCTTTTAACGTCCCCCTTTCACCCATAAACAAATTGCTATTCACTCTGTTGG
This sequence comes from Hypothenemus hampei, assembly GCA_013372445.1. Classification (NCBI taxonomy): domain Eukaryota; kingdom Metazoa; phylum Arthropoda; class Insecta; order Coleoptera; family Curculionidae; genus Hypothenemus; species Hypothenemus hampei. Next base: position 188,872 of record JABRWK010000022.1, on the reverse strand, counting down.
GACATTTCTAACAATTTCTTGCAACCCAAAGGTACATGCTTTTAGAAATTATTTATGAACTTTTAATTTTAAACGTTGGAATTTTAACCAAAACAAACATCTCTTTATCATAACGACTGATTTCGGATCATTTTTCATTTATAAATGGTAATTTAAGTGACGCGTCTCTTTAAAGCTTATTCCACATCTTAAAAACCATTACCGAAATTACTCCTAGGGTCCTAATTTCCAACATCTACAATTTGTCCATACCATAATTACCGAAATATGCAAGTAATTAAGACTATCTTAACGGGAACGTCTTGAATTGCCTGGCAAAACTTTCTTCTTGTACTTGAGATGTTAGATTTGGCACTTAAAATAAATGCTCTTTTCTAGGAAGTTTTTATAAAGCAATGAATGTCAGTAAATACACCACTTCTTAACATTTTACGGTTCTCTTAGAAAGGAAAGGAGAGCATCTCGTTTAATTAAAATTTGTCATAACTATGAAAACGTGTACAAGAAGATTGACTAATAATTTTTTTCAAACAAAAGTTATTACGTTCGGGCTGTAAACGAAAGAAGACTTTTGTCATAGTGAAAAAGAGAATAAAATTAAATTAAAGCATACGTATCGTAAAATACAATGAATTCATCAGTTTTTTCCTTTATATGTATTTCTGCGAACTCCATTGTAAACCAAGGGGAGCTATTTGTTATGCTCTGTTTCCCAGGGCTGTCTTTTAAGGTACCTAAACATCCAGAACATTTTTCTTGACTAATGTAATGGTTCGTTAAATTAAATCACAGTACCTACATTTTATATTCATTAGAAATAAAGTTGTAATTACGTTTTAATAATTTAAAATCTTTTGGCTACTTAATTAGAAAATGACAAGGGTTAGAACCTACCTTTCAGGCAAATAAGAAGACCTTCATTGTAAACGAGATTTTAAATTATCGATAAAACAACAAAAAAAATCGAGCTTTAATTAACTCTAATTTTTATTCTTTTTATATGAACAGGGAAAAGCCTGGAAGCAACAACATAATACATATATTTAGACAATATTATTTTGAGGCACAAACTATGGATTAGATAGATTATATAGAGGTGAGTCCCAGTGAAATTTGGGTTCAATTTTCGGATGCATGATTTTCCATACATATTTATATTGTTATCTATAATTTTAAAGAGATTCCTGCTAGCAGGGAAAGACATATTTAAAGACACTGTACTAATTCAAGCAAGCTATTACAACTATTGGGAAATTGAAATACTAAATTTGGTTGTTGATGGTACTTTTTTTAGGAAAGTTATGCTCATAAAGATATTCATTTTTCATTTTCTAGCCTAGAAATGGGTGTGTCTGTTTATAATCGATGTAGCTAATATGTATAATTATGAATTAGCGGATAGGATAGATATAGTTGAATTCAAGTATAACACGTATCGAACGTTCCAAATTAATTTATTCCAAATCTGGCTGGATAGAGTCAAATGGCAGAAATCAGGTTGAAACGTTTTCCATGCGAACAATTATTGTTCTACATTATGAGAGAGTTATAGCTTTAGAGTGATCGTATGCCGATTACGATATGAGCTTCGGTTATGGAAGTTTAAATGACATACTTTGAACGGTAATAGATTTTAGGTATTGTGATGTTAATTAAGATCTAATTTATGTCAGCTTTGTTAGAACAGAGCTGTACTCTGCTGTAACCAATTGTACTATTTAGAACTATCTCCTTGCTAGTGTTGAGTTATATTGTGATTTTTAAATTATATTGTGTTCATGATTACCGTGATTTTTTAATAATTTCGTATCTGGCGTACGATAATGAAAAATAAACTTTTTTATAATTAAAGTATAAAATTTGGCCATAAAGATAATTCTACATGGGTGAATTCTGGTGCCAAATCGTGTCTAAACTCGACATATGATCTTGGCTCATTGTATAAATGTAAAAAATTGATTATTTAGAAAAGTATTGCAGTTTGGAATCATGCTGAACTAATACGTTATCATAATTCTGTACCTAAAAATGGGCCAATGTCCATTTTCATAGTTATGAGTAAAAGCTGGTTAATGATTCCAATATTTTTAATTTTTTGGTAGCAAAAAGTGCAGAACATAAAGCAATAACATTAATTACCATTTATTCTTATTATAGAAATATGCAGAGGACAAATGTGCATTTTGACCCTTTTAAAATTATTATAATTTTGATATTGGTCGTTTGAAAATATTTCTAACTTAGAATCTATTCAGATGAGAATATTGGGTCTTATTTTATTTGTTCCTTTTACTTTTTCGCATTAAAAAATAATAATCTCAAAATCGGTATATTTGGACATTGGCCCTTCTTCTATCAAGGTACAGAATAAATAATTAAATTTTTTTAATAAAAGACAATCGTATTTCCTTAGGTTATGAAAATACTATTTTTTTTTATTTAAAATTCAACAGTTTCTCTTTGAAAAATACAAACAATACAACCATCTAATATTTGAAGCAGATCATTTAATACAAGATAAATAAAGAAAATGATACAAAAAAATTAAGAAATCAAAGTGGTCAGCAAATGAGAATAATAAAAACTTCTAAGATGTTTTACCAGTTGTATTTCAGAGGGGCTTAATTAACTAATAAATTGTTGATTTTATAACGATTTAGTACGAAAACTTCTTTTTTTTCTTCTAGTTTAGTTTCATAATCCGGTTACTGTGCGAGTGAAAATTTAATAACGAACTATAAAACGAGCGAGGTAAAGTAAATTTTAAAACGTTATTTCCAAAAAGTAGAATAGGAAAATGCATTGCGTGTTAGACGAGTTATCTCCGTAATTCTAAATGTAAAAGGGAAATGACTAGAAGTTCGAACACTCCAAAATGCAGAGTCCATCAGAAACGGTGAAATTTGTAACTAGAAATGAAGGAAATTCGAACGGAATCAAGGTTTAATCAACACAAAGTGCAGATTGCTAATTTATCGGGGCTTTCATTACCTTAATTGAGGCATTGTTGATGTGGCCTCAACAAGGCGTTATTGCGAGCATCCAACCTATTTATTGAATACATTTAATTGCTCTGTTACATTTAATTAATCCATCACCCAAATTCGCCGAGTAATTTACCATTCCTGATTGCAATATGAGTATAAAACTAGGCAAATTTATTTTATAAAGCGTGTCAGGATTCATTTGCTTTATATTGCACCACGAACCTAACAACAAGGAATCGAAAATAATACGGTTTAGCCTTTACAGAGATGTCTGTTATTCTGAATGTCCTTTTTGGGGTTGTATTTGTTTTTTTTTCGTAAAACAATCAGATCAAATGAGCTTATGTTCCCTGCTGTTGCCTGCCAGCTTTAATCGAATAAAAATCAATAAAGAGTGCTAACTTCATTACCTGGCATGTACATGATGGATGAGCCTACCTATGAGCGAGACGGCTGCAATGATTTAGCTTATTTATACAGGGTATTATTCCTAAGGGGAAATAGTAATACAGTTTTTATTGTTTTTGCACGGTACGATTAAAATTTTAAATTGTCTCGTTGAATGAGCAAACGCTAAAAACATTTTCAACCGAAACCGAATAGAGGTAAACATTTCGATAACATTTTCTGAATTCAAAACATGAAAGCAAGGGATCTGAATGAAAAAATTCGCAATGTTAAAATAAAATTCACATTCCATATATACCTACTGTTCCCGGAGCATCCGTGTTTAATTTACTCTGACCGGTGATTTTGAACACATACAGTATCGGTGAACTTTCCAAATAGCTTACATGTATGTAAAGTTTAGGATTTGATTTATTATTATGGTAGTTTAATAAGTAAAACCCAAACTAATCCCATAAATAAAAGTCCATAGCTGGAATTGTCCTAATTCAATAGAGAAAATGTATTTTAGTATGATTTGTTTTAAAATACATATATTTTATTAAAAAAATTTAATGACAATTTTATTTATGTCGTGCAAAACTTTTAAGAAATATTGCATATGTTATTTAATCTTTTCCTGTAATAAAACTTTTTATAAAAACAGAATTTCTACGTTAATAAATCCAGACAGGGAAAAACGATAATACTCGTCCTGCCATATTACACCTTCTGAAAGAAGTTTGACTCTCTTGAGAAAGTAGTCCCCTGACTGAACATCACGTATTCCCACAAATATTTGTCAGGTTCCAAATCAACTTTTTCAGTAGAAGGTTTTGCTCAAAATCATTCAGCTTTGGTAGACTGTAGATAAACATTACAAAATTGAGAATTATACTGGCATGTCTGGTAAATGTTGTTTGAATGCTGTTGAGTAAAGTTTATCTCATATAAATCTATTGTAGAAAACCGATATTTTATATTGAATTTTTATATGTTGCCGTATTTTATGAGGTGTAAAATTTCATAGAGATTTTCCCCATTATTTATATTTATTAAAATTTATTCATTTATATTAACATTAATAAACACAATTATTATGGTTTATCACCACAATAACTATTTTAAAAAAATATAAATACATGCAGTTGATGTTATTGGAGATTTGTAAGCAATAAAAACAATATTGGCGTGCAACTAGCAACCATTTATAGAAAACTGTTGTATTTATGAGAGTTTGTTTTTCTGTTGAAGAATTTTAATGATATTTCAAAATTTTAAAAGAAAATAACAACTCTGTTATTTTTTATTATTTTTTTATATAATATTTTTCCATTTTAGTTGTGAGAAAAATATGAGTAGTAGAAAAAAGTGGATATTTCTGGTAGTTGAATCAACACCCACGTAGGAGCAAATTGTTAATAGCAACGATAAATCTTCGATATTGTAGGCCTACCCAATGTACGACCCTTACAAAATGTCAAAGGTGGAAAATTTATATTAAGAAAAGAGATAGATTGTAAGTGTACTTGAGATGGTTATTTGTTGTTGTTGTTGTTGTTGTTATTGTCAGGAACAAGGTTATTAGATATAGATTTACAGTTTATCATTTACTATTTTAACGCTATAAATTTGCAGTTTCAATCATAAATAATTCCCTGAGGATTTTTCATCGTTCACCCTAAGGAAGCATCGTCAGAAATATTGTTAAAGCGTTCCCGATGCTCGAAGCAATAAACGCTTCGAATTAGATGGGCTCGAAACTTTGCCCATTTTTCTGGACTTTCTTTCCTCCAGGCTCTTTTCAATTGTCTCCCTTTTGTGACTTAAGCCGTTTGGGAAAGTCGATGCGAATTAAACGTTTCATGGGATAAACTTTTCATTTACAACCATCTTTTTGATTATTTGACGACGATGTAAAAGACGAACTAAAATATGATCTGAGAAAATCATAATTTAATAGTCATATATGTATAAGCAATTACTGTTTTATAATCAAAAGCCTTTTTATATTTCTTAATAAAACTTACGTCTTTTCGTAAAAGATAAAATCAAAAGTGATACTGGAAATTATTAAACATTACACCTTACATAAAAGGAACAATGAAATTTATGATCCAAGACCGAATGTTTATGCACTATAAAACCAACTGGCATCTTACAATTAAATAAAACATTCGTTGCCTTAATTTGGTAATGAGAAAGTAACGTACACATTTGATAAAATGCCGTATACATATTTTTTTTTAAACTCTACATTAATTCAAATCAAACAATGACTATATAAAGGCCTACAGAGACATGTCGTCGGCTGGGTTATTTCAGAAAAATAACGTTTCTCGTTGAAACCGTAAAAATCAAAACTAATTAACATAAACAGCAGTAGATCCAATTATCGATCAATATATTGCATTAGTTGACGCATTTATTTCACCTTTGATTTATTTTTGTAGAACGATCACTCATTAGACGACTGATGGTATTTGAAAATTGTTCTAACAAGTGGTTGTTAATCTTTCTACTTTTAATTATATCCTTAATCTTCTTAAGTGAAGCGAACAATCTTGAAGTTCTACTTTTCACAATTAACAGGCCGAAAGTTTAAACTTGATGATTTTCTTTTTATTTATTTTTTTTTTGGCTTTGAAGTAACATTACTTGAATCATTTGAATGTAAGTTATGATTGCTGTTTGTAAAGTTTAAACAATTTATCTTTTACACGGGGGCGATAAAATTCTTATATTTACCTTTACCTACCTGGCAGTATACACCAGAAAACTTTGAATATGTAAGTATCTAGAAATGAAAACCATTTTTGCTATTCAGAAGCATAAATCTTGTAATAAACTTATTTTTCTTTTCTAAAAAAGTGTTTTTTTTCTCTCAAATTTAATCTTCTGAATTTTTAATGAGATTTAGACGTTTTATATCAACAACAAAAAAGCTCTTTATTGGAACATATTATAAATTCTGTTCAATAACCAACAAATTTTATTTGCTGAATAAAATATCTAACACCCACATAATGTTTATTGATTAGATATTTTCAGGTTTTCCTAATATTATATTGTTTTCTTTACGGTGGGCTTTATGTATTAAATAAAAAGCACCTGCTGTTATGGAATATTTATTGCGTCATGAAAATTCAGGATATGAAATTTCACATTATGAGAGAATTGTTCTATAGAAATACTTTTTTTAAAACATATTCTTTTAAACCGTCGTAAATGGAGTTTTCTTTTAAGATTAAGGAAAGAATCCAATTGTTGCACAAACCTGTAGATTTCCTGCTGGTAAAATTCTTGCGGCTGCTTGCAGAACCTTTCTCTAACCGAATTGAACCCCTACCCTTTTTGGTGATGTCTGTAATTTCCTAGGATGTGACAATCCAATGGAGTCAAAAATCGAATATCTAAAATTAATGTTATGTAACATTCGACTTTATGCAATTATGCATATTTAAACTACATTGGGATTTAACATCTTACAATTAATATAAAAGAATGACGTCATTGGTGATTTTCTTTTAACTGGATACATGTAATCATAGAGGCTTAAATAGAAATGTGCCTGCAATTAAGTTTAGAGCAATGAAGAAACAATTTTAATGATTTTTATGGTTTTGTTGTATCGAAAAAATTGAATCTATTTTGAAAATCACTTAGCCCGTAGCTTCATCAGTTGCTAATTAACTATATTTTGCAACTATAATTGAAATTTAAACATTTCTTATAGTCTAATGTATGTTATGAAAGTTCAGTGTTTAAATTATTAAATAGAATGTAGGATATTCATCGTTGTCAGATATGAGACATGAAGAAAATGCGGTATATGTGGTCAATAATTCTCACTTCATTGATATATTGGACTACCACAGAAAAGTTGCGCCTCATGGTTTATTCATTTGTGTCTGCTGGAGCAGCAACAGCAGGTACTTTAAAGGCGATACAAGCTGCATTATATGTCTTAGTTATTCCGCAAAAATAAATTCTTGTCGATCGATTAAGTGCAAAACATCGCTTATTGAATAGAGTATATAGATTTCCTTTTTATTATTTTTTTCTTTTTGATTTATGTATGTTTTGGTTCGTTTCTTTTTTTGAAACATGAAAAGTGTTTTTTTAATATAGAAACAGCACTGGAGGCTAAATTATCCTGAACTCTAACAGAAAAATAAAAAGTAAATAACATATAAAAAAAAGCAAGCCGTTAAGCTGTCGACGTCCAATTTCACGGGTACAGCGAAATGCGAAAAATGACAGCTTTCCGTCTAATAAGAGAAAAATAAATGTGTCAGCAGTGTTAAATTTATTCGAAAAGTCCAAGAAGAATTATCGCTTCTAAAACCGTCTCCAGCTTTTAAGTATTATTCCTTTCTGTTTCGCTAAGTTTTATTTAGCTCACACAGACAGGAAAAGTGTACCCATTTTTCAGCCCCAGCTTTTTTATATTTTTAGGAGATTAGCTCGCAATTAAACTTAAAAAAAATGAAATTCATCGCAAAAGAAAATTTTTTATCACGCCTAAATAATGGTATGAAATTCAAAGGATTTTCCCGAATTTATTTACTGTTATGTAGCCTTTAAACACGTATGATGTCATAAACCTTTCCACCGCGAAATCCCGGTCGTCTGCAATAAATTACTTTTATCATTCCAGCAGGTCCTAAAATTGTTTATTTAAGCGCTATTTAAATTCAGAAAAGGTACCGTGAAAGATTTGGCCGCGACATTTTTATTTAACGTCCTCGCTGCATTGAAGAATTTCGAGTAAGACAAAGATAGAAAGATAGATAAAGAGAGAGAGAGAGAGAGTTGAACATAAGAAGAGAGATGGAGAAAGAGTGAGAGAGAAAGACAGAGAAAGGATTTAAAAAAAACACGGTTAGTACTAAAAATATGTGCACTCTAAAAAAAAGAGAAAAAAAACATTAATGACAATGATTAACACGTTGCACTCGTTTTTCGGCATGTAACATCAGACTTGATGACAACGAAATTCCACCGGTTTTTTAATGGGAAATTAACTTACCCTAATTTTTTTTACTGTGGAACATCTTTGTTTAACTGAAACCTTACAGTTGAATTCCATGAAGTTTTCGGGCCGTAAGGTGGGTACAAAAGAATACCAGAGTTTCGAAAAGAGAATTTTCAGTTAGTATTGTGATGCGAAAGTAAATCAGGCTAATGAGTGTGCAATTATGGTTTCTATACATTTCACGAACGTCGATTAATTTCAGTAAAATCACCCTTAAGGCTCCTATACACGTACCTGCTTATCGGAAGGCTAACTTGTACTCTCAGCTCTGCCATAGATCCTACTTTTTATTTGTTGGATTTTATTCCGTATAACTTTATTTAAATTAATTCATGTTTACTGCTACGAAATGGTCAACTCTCAGTTTGTACACACTCTTCACACATATGTACGTATGTACACGTTCCGACTTTTCAACAAAACCGGAAGACCAAATTTCAAGCACAAGCCGTTTTTCGTCTGGCTTTGCGACAGATACGACCACTAACGCCACGATTTGTCTTCCGTTAAACCAGTATGTGTATTTGTATCATATTTTGTGTTACGTACTTAAAACTTAGAGTTAAATGTATGATTAACTCTGAATGCAAAAAAAAACAATTAAAGCTTAAACAAAAATGTCAGTTTTCGCATTGTGCCCTATTTTAAACATACCTATTTATACATCCCTTAAAAATATTTAAAAAATGATTCCACTATACATCTTCTTATCTATGGCCAACAAATATGTAGGATATTTATATATATTATTTATATATATGTACATTCTCGGAAAGGGTTTCAATTAAAAGAAGCATACATCAAAGCAACATCAGTTGTCAAAAAAAACTATTATGAACAAAACCTATCAACAATTGAATGAGTGGACCGATCAAGGGTGCATGTTACATTAAAAAGCAAAATAACATAGTATACCCTTGTTCGGACCATCCATTCAATTGTCACTGACATTCTTATGAAACTTTGATTTTTAAGTAAAACACAATTTGGTGTTAGGAATGTTTAAAATGCTATTTCTCGTTGTTATGTTGAAGAAAATTATGTTTATTTGTTTGAAAAGCTTTTTTTCTTATTATTCTTGTAATTTTGTATTTGCATACATAAAAAGTTAATGCTTGTTTGTTTGGCCTTGTTTTAGTTATTTTTAGTTTAGGTATGACAGTAAAAATCTACAGTCCATCTTAAATCGTCTTAATTACAGTATAGAAAATTTTGTGTTAAACTCTCCAGAAATTCGGAAAAATTTATATGAACGCATCTTATGGACAGAGATTAAAATTAGACAAGAATTTCGTTTAAACATTTTGAAATTTCTCAAAACTCATTTATCGATTGGTCAGTAAACATTACTCAATTAATGTAAGTGACATGCATATTTCTAGGACATTTCTGCTGATATTAGCGTATTGATCAGTGTGATTTATTGCAGTATAAGATCTTTTCGCTGATTACAACATAACGACAGACAGATACAGTTAACTCTTTGAAAAATTTTAAGAAATAAATGTTGATATCTGTTAACATTAGAAATAGAATTAAGTTTTAAACAGTTCTTGGTGTAAATATGTTTAATTTAAAATAATCGGTCACGTTTTATTTAAAATAGCTAGGGATATTGGCTCAATAATTCTTTATCAGTTAGACATCTGTACGGTTCGCATCAATTGGTTCTCAATTACGATAAAAGCTAAACTAAAAAGAAAAACTGAAACTCTCATTGTTCCCGATTAGAAGAACAGGTGTAGAATGAACAATTCAAGAAGATCCAAGGTTTAATTACAGTAACCACACAAAAGAAAAATAAACTTCCTGTTCTTTCATTTGGAGGAAGATTATCTAAAATCCTTGATACACATAAATTTCCTTTACAAATTACCTGTGGAAATTCAATTATCTTCCGCATACAAAAGCCATCAAGCTAAAATACACCCCCTACGAATACGAAATTAAGATTCAGGACCTTGAAAGTTTCAACGAATTGTAGGATTTCAGGTTGCGGACGAAATTAATTCGCATTGTTTTGGAATTGAAAATACCGAAAATATTTATTTTATATAAAATATGAGTATTGTTTTTCGTTCAATTTGAAAATGTAGCTACAAAAACCGGCGTATAATCTAAAAGAAAATATTTACAAAAGCTTTACATCAAGAATAGCAGTTTTATTTATTTTGAACTGATTGAATGCATGTACTAGAAAATAAACAATTACAGGGATTAAGCTATTTTATATAGATTCCTGGAAGCAAAAAACAATAAAAAGAACTT
>JABRWK010000022.1:0-178059 GCA_013372445.1 Hypothenemus hampei | reverse complement strand
TATTAACGAGAAAGGTAAAAAATCGTTAATTACGAAAAAAACGTAAACAATAGGTACAGGAAACTCTAATTAAAATCGATTCATAACTAAATTAAAAACAAAGATAAACAAAAATGTACACAGTATTTTATTTAAAATAAATGACGTTTTTCTTTAAAGGTTTTTTTTATATTCAAGATTAATTTCTGGACACGTGGGATGCTATTTATTAAAATTCTTCCAGTTATCTTCATTTATCTGGTTAACGTCTCAACAAGGTTTTATGAAACATTGACAACAGCTAAGATTTTCAGATTTTAAAAAATTATATTACGAAAAGAATTTTTCATAAAACCCACATTTTTCGAATACGATTTGGTTTAGGTATAAAGCAGCCTAATAAGTATTTAATACAAAAATATATCGGGCATGCCATTTAAAATAAACAAGTTGATTTACCACTTCCTAGAAAAACATCTTCAAAATATTTTTAGTCGATAGAAAATGTCAAGATTTCTATGTGTGCACATTTTCAAAATTGTATGTACATATTTCTTATTAGTGCGTCGGCTAGAATTGATATTTATTCAATTTTCGATTTTAAAATATCAAAAAACAAAAAAAAATGCAACTTGTAAGAAATAGAGTTTTTGAAATGACGAGAAATTTCGGAGTCATTATTTTAAGGCTAGTCGCTTACATGCAATTTTTAATTTTGCAACTAATTACGATATCACTACAATAACTTGATTTCTTAGCGGCTGAAACCCGCTGATATATGAAACTAAACAGTTTTCAATAGCCTATTCGCTCACATGCAATTAAAAGTTCAGTTTAAATATGGATTTTAACGAGGTGCCTGTTGTGTGTACTTTGGAATTTTAAAACAAAACGAACAAAAAAAAATATTGGATGTAAATTGTGAATCAATGGGGATATATTTAATAAGGTGTAACACAAAATCAATTACACGACTGCGAAACTTAATAATTAGATAATTAGAGTCAAGACATAAACCACATACTTGCAGAACTTCTTCGTGACACAAGAGTTATATGTGAGCGTGTTTTGATATAAACGAATAGCAGTAGCAATCGCAATCAAGCCGTTGTTTGACTAAAGATTGCATGTGAGCGACTGGTCTAACAGTTACAGCCTTTCACGATATATCCCAATATTATAAGGTGTCATCAAAGAGAGTACAAAACAATTATACTTAGAATGGATCGCTGGAACGGGGATGATACCCTTTATCTTCTTACTGACTCAGAAGAAACCTGGATGAATTATGCAAAGAATGGTGTTCTCATTCTATGTTAAAACTCGAGCAATTTTGCACGCAGCTCTCTCAATAAAAAGGTTGTGCTGACCTTTTTATTGGGAGACCAAAGGGATAGTTTTGAACGTTTACATACCTAATGAGGTTACTGTTGCTATACCCAAATCAATTTAGATTTGCAAAATGTCAAAATAAATAAACGTAACTTTTTACAGGGTCGGATTCAGAAAATTTGGAATACTAATATACTTTCTGCTTTCATTTCTCAGGGGACTAAAATGCTAATCAAAAAGTTCGTCTGCAGTTTCAGTGCTAAATATATTTTTTTTCAATAAAAAAAATTCCAACAAGAATCCGGACTATAGATGACCAATCGAGATCACAAGACAATGTTTGTTTACATTTACTGTAAATCTTCGGCGATTTGAGTCTAGCGCTACATAATCAGAACTCTGAAAGATTGGTTTTGTATTTTAAAGTAATGATATTTCTCTATAACGTAGCGAAAAGAACTTAATGGGTTTAGTACGAAAAATGACATGCAACTTGTTTTTGACATTGCTGTAATATATTTTGTTTAACATCATTTATAAGGGCATTAGAAACATAACATAACGTCGTTGATACTGCAATATCGTATGTTTGAAAAAAATAAATTTTTGTATATGTAATGTACGTGTTTTTTTTTTGCTAAAAGGTACAATAATTAAAAATTGACTTCTCCCTTAAAATCAAGGTTAATTTGGTTGTTGAAATTCGAATTCTCAAAAATTGGAAATTAAAAACAACCATACAATTATGTTTTTTCGCTCTCCGAAAAATTTCACAATTTTCATATCATATGATGTAAAATTTTAGAATTATAGTTGGATGTCCCAAAAACACATAAAAGATCAATACGATGTAAATACCCAGTACAAAGTTATGGTCATTCTTGTATGAAGATGACCAAGAATTTACTACTTGTACATTTCGGATAGACATGAATGATATATCAAAACAAGTATAGTAATGAATAAATTCACAGTGAATTTAATTGAAATTAATTGACGCATTCTCCAGATTTAACAAGAAACATGTTTTTTTTTCAAAAACTTTGACCATCAATCATTTTTTAAATGATTGTTGGTCGAAATCATTGTTAAGCCAGATTTTAATGTTTTGATTCAAAAGTTACGATGGTACTATTTCGGACATGTATTTTTGGGACGCCCTGTACTTAAGAATTGTATAACCTTGATCGGTACGAAAATAATAAATTTCAAAAATTACATTACAAAAATCATATTTCAAAGTTAAACTCGTAGACATCGTTCGCATTTTTGCTGAATCACAAAACTCAGTTCTCACATAAGTCAGTGAACTGAAGATATAGATATAGATGAGATAATATCTCGTACAATATAAGAGCCGGAACATATTCAAATTTTGAAATATATTTATAAATAATTATATAGTTAAAAAAGCAGTTATGATCTATAATTGCCCAATTAGTTTCTAGTAAGGAAAAATCGACCTTATTCACATGTTCTTTAAATTCTAGTTAATACATATGTTACAGACTGTTTTGTGAAATGTGTACATACCTTAACGTACCTAATTTTTAAGGTGCTACAGTAAGATTTGTAATATTTTATGGTTAATATGTAACTGTAACATACGATTTAAAAACCAATTGTTGGTATGTATGTGTATGGTCTAGTTTGTATAAATAAGGTTTATTGTTGAACTATAATATATGTACTAATTTGACAGATTTTAGCATATCCTTAAACGTCATATAAACGAAATAGTATTAAAATTCATTTCAAATTAAATTCAAACTTCGTATAGGAACTTCCTATAGAAAATTTCATTGGGTCCGATTTCTCAAGTTTATTTGATTACCACCAAATGCTTATGTGTTTGTAAAGCTATATCAGGCTGTCACTCTTCACATTTATTTCCTTCCACTAAATTAAACCAAATGAGTTTTTTTACGATAAAAGAACAAAGCGTTATTTTGGACAAAAATAAATAATCTCTTTTAATTAAACTTCGATGACTTCGACCTCTTTAAAAACAACCTTCGCAACTTAACGATTTACTTTCAAGTGATGAATCTCGTTAAACTACCGACAAATAACTATTCTATGTACGTTTTATGTTGTGACAGTAATCATCGGTATGAGGAAAAAGGAATTGCCGTATGTAAAACGCGTCCAGCATGAATGAATTACGTATTCAAATCATTCATTGAGTGCTCGTCAAAAAGTTGAAAATTTCGACGTGCTTGTTGAAGACCTTATTTGAAGAAGTTTTATAATTAACAGCCTGACTTACTAAATTACTACAATTTCAGCTTAAGCGATACAATTTTAAAATGAAAATAATTAATATGGACTCTCAAAACGGGGGAAAATAAAATGTTTATTTAGCATAACATAATTAGCATAAGCTAATGTTGAAAAAATACTTAATAAGCAAAAATCTGGATATCTAGGTACCTTTTCGTTCTGAGATTTATTTAAAGGTGATATTTTAAGATGTAATCGAAAATATCATTAGTTTCAGTGTTCGTTGAAGACGAAACAGAAAATCAAGCTTCTGAAAATAGCTTCGAGCCGAAATTTCTTGTATTTACGATTACAAATCTGTTCAGAGCGTCGCATCTTAACTTTTACGACTTTGAATTTGCGGAAATTGCATTTCATTCCGAAACAAACATCTTTTGAGAGGTCGTTCAATTTTATTGAGTCAACGTGAAATTGTGCCTGATATCACAATTAATGTTATATGAAAGTTTAGCTGCGAAAGGTAGCTTAAGGAGACAAGATTTTCGAAAATGTACCATCAGAGATCAATATTTTAATTTATTGAATTATTTGCGTGTTTCATATAGATACCAAACAAAAATCTTACCAAAATGATGAAGTTTCAAAAGGTAGAATTAATAAAATGAGCCATTATTAAGTACCTACATTTGAAAGGGTTACGACCTAAGGATATTCACGAAAATATGTTGAGTACCGTTTAAATTCCGGTGTCAAAAATTGAATTGTTTCCTTTGAAACAGAAACATTTTCTATTCAAGGTGACGAGATATCTGAAAGACCTATTTTAGTGTCAAGTCCAGAAAATATCGATTCAGACCATGATTTGATATTATCAGGCCGTCGAATTAAACTAAAACGAATAGTTGAGACCCTGGATATTTCATATGAAGGCGTCCATCATATTGTTCATGTTTATTTATGAATAGCAAACTTTCTAAGAAATGGACTCCTAAATGCCTGAATCCACACTCTGTGTCTCTAAGGAAATTTAGGAAAGGAGATTTCGAGCTCAAAAATCTGCGGGAGAGGTCTTTGTTGAAGTTTTAGGTATATCTATGATAATTATGGTATATATCTGTGGTATCTTTACAGGTTATTTAGAAACGGAAATAAGTGTCGCAGGAGAGTATTACCAGTTACTGAAAAAGACACAAAATAGTGGAAAAGACAAGAAATACTTCCCATAGGATTTTTGTTTTTGATTTTTATTTTGATCAATGCCAGGAATAAACTGTATGATTTGAGGTTGGAAATGATGGAATCATTTCCTTTATTCATCTGATTCCGGTCGTTCAGATTATTACTTTTTTCCTAAATTCAGGAAAAATTTAGAAGATTAAATATTTCCTTCAAACGAGGATCGAATACTATTATGTAGTAAAAAGAAGGTATGAAGATGAAGAGAATTCTTTTTGGGAAGACCTAGAAACTCTACGGACTCATTATATGAATTTTGTTACATATATAAAAAATGAAACATTTTTACTCCAAAAATGTAATTGCTTCCACAATAAATTAAGAATTCGAATTAATTCCTCCTTCTTTACAGCTTAACTTCATTGTGTTCCACTATTTTTTTCTTTTTATAAATGAAAAATATTATATCACATATTTATTATTGAAAAATACTTTATTTGAAGTTAATATGGAATTTTCCTCAAGATAGNACAAGTTTTTTATTAATACATTGAGCACGACGTGGCATTTTAACGGATGCCTCACTATCTAGGGTCCCTGGGATAGCGAGGTATCAATGTCTTGCTATAAATATCTCAATAATAGAAGGTTAAAAACTTCCCTTCCCTTGGACACAATTTTTTTTGGTCTCTATACTCGTGCTTAATGTGTTAGTGGCGTCCTAAATATTAGATCTAACGCCCATCGTTCTCGATATACATACGTAACGTTTCTTGAGTGGCTAAAACAGAAGATTTTTTCTATGTTATTAAAATACTGTATATAAATTCCTTTATTCGTTGCACCAGTAGGCTCTCGTAGTAGGCATATTAGCGTAAACAAATCCTTTTAATCTTCCCCATAAATAAAAATCTAAACCTGTCAAAGTGTATATGTCATTAAAGGGAGAGTTTCGAATTGGAAAGCAATATCTAGGTGGCCGTGGAATATGCTTCCTCTACTTATCCAGCTATTTGGGAAAGTTACATCCAAAAGTTCCCGAACATCTCGAGAATAATGAGCAGGACATCCGTTGTTCTAGAGAAGCATGTTTTGCCGAATTTCTAGAAGCACATCTTTTAGTCGTCCGGATAGAATATTGTAAAGAAAATTTAAATGGATCTGGTCATTCAGTCCTTACTCAAATCTAAAGGTCCGAATATTTGATCTCCCAAAATTCCGCACCACACTTTTACTTGCTTCTTTCTTTTATTCTCTTTCTGGGCTTCATGTCAGTGAAGATTGGTTCGAAAAAAATAATGACTATTGCACAAGTTGTTCAACACATTACATGCCTTATTAGTCTATAATACATGAAATAAAAGTCTGCGATTTTCTCCTACCACATTCATTATCCATTGACAATGATCCAAATGACAATGAAAATCTTGGAAGATTAGGTCAGTGAGACTTGGTTCAGGTTCATATGATATGGATGCAATCTAAGTAATGAATATTACATTTAAACATTATTGCTATATTTTACCAATATTAACATAGCTTCAACTCACAGCTTTCACCTATGGTCTTTTAGAATTCTCTGAAAATTAATCGAAGAAAGTTCTAAGTCTCGGCCAATTATTCTTATGCTTAAAAACGGATTAAATTCTATATAAGTTAAACCGTTTATTATATTCTCTTCAGTACATCTTCTATGCTGACGGTATGTAGGAGGAGAGATCGTACCGGTAGTTTTAAACCGGTGAGGTAAACGAATAAAAGAGCGCTTCTCATATCGATGTCTTTCCGGATACCGTATAGCAAACATTCTTGCAGCTGTAGTCGCATTTTCCATTATTTCAAAATTCACTGCTAACATGTCAATGGCATTTTCCTTAGAAATGCACTTTTTAATTATTTAGTAACTAATACCAAACAAAACAAAAACAACTATTAAAACTTAGGTCATATACAGAGTGTCTCATAAATTTCGCACATAATGTTAACCTGATTCACTTCTTTAAAACTTAAATATAAATAATGAAAAATCGTTTCTCGTCTCTTTTGTAAAATTCATAATTTTGAATTTTGTAGTGTTTCCGGCGATGTGATTTAACCGTAAGCTTAAAAAAGATTATCACACAAAACGTAGATTTTTCTTCAAATTAATAACTGATTATAACAAGATTACTCATAAATTGAATTATGACAAGAAAAAAACAAGTCCTTAAAATGCTTTGTGACAAAGAATGTCATTTCTTTGGTATTTCAAAGCCTCCTAATTTTTCTTAATCAAGATTTAACAGTATTCAAAAGGAAAAGGAGTATATATTTTAAAAATCAAGCTAGTATAATCAGATTTTCACTATCTGGAGTAAAATTTTATTTTCTTTTTGCCTAATTTAATTAAAACATACCGTTCTATTTGGATTATTCAAGAAAATCTCCAAGATTTAATAAAAACCTAAAAAGCGTCCTCTAATTGTTTTATTGTTACATAAAATAATATATTTCATATTGCGTTAAACAGGGTATGAAAATACATTTTCAATGAGCTATTATGTTTCAAAATCTACCTATTCTTTTTCAAGATATTAAAAATTTCATAGCAAAATGTTTACAGAACCCTGTACGATAAATTTCCATAGATAGAGAAGAACTTTTCGAAAAAAAAAATACGGAACAGTCTTAAGAATTTTTCTGTAATATTTTTAGCGTTCCTCTGCTTTTTTTTTCTTGAGTTTTCCATATTTTTTCATTCTTACTATAATTTACGCACTCTTGCGGTCGAGTTAGAAACTGAGAAGTTTTTTTTAGCATTTTCTATTGGCCAATTTTATAATTTTTTTTTACCGCTCTATATCTAACATTTTTCAAAATATGGCCGATAACCTCTGTTAACGGTACATCCTGTACATTAATAAAGAAAAATAACAACAACAAAACATAAAAATTTTGGAATAAGAAATGACAACTTAAATAACACGTTTTGCACATGCTTTTTTATAGACTTGTTTTTCCAAATCAATGTCTAGTCTTCTTCCTTGCAATAAAAAATGTAATTTACTGTTTGGTACCTTAAAATGTAGTATATTTTTACATAACAAAATAACAGTTAGAAATTCTGTGAGATTAATTATTATCCCGATGTGCAATCAGTGTGTTTTGACGTTGGTTAACGGTCAAAAATATAAAAATATCTAGAAAGAGACCAGTGAAAAATTCTTATTTGTCTTTAAGATATTTTGCTGAAAGTCTATGTATAGGGCGTTCCACAAATATGTATTATAGAAATATACAGAGCATTTGGAAACAATATTAGAAAAATTAAAGTAATACATATAAAAATAATGCGAATCCTCTAAATTTATATGTTATATCAAAAGCTAATAATAACAAAGATACAGGGTGGCAAAGTTGAAACAATAAATTACACTTTCTTCAATATCTTTCGGCCTCTTCTAGATAATATCACGAAAAATTTTTTAAACGAAATTTTTTCCAGGGTTTTTTTGCAATTTTGCAAAAAATTTCAGACTATTTTGACCAAAAACTTTGAAATGTTATTAATTTTTTTGCAAACCCTTATAATAGCTTTCAATTCACTATGGTAATTTGCATGTATCATCAGTTTAGATGTGTTTTTATTGTATATGGTTACTTCTAACGATTTCAATAAGGTATACCTTTTTTAAGCAGAAAAGGTAAGGAAAAAGATTTTGCCATATCAAAATGATGTACACCGTGGCACAAAAAAACGTAACACCTCATAGATTTTATATATCTCTATTTTTAATTAAATGTAAGTTGCTACTAAAGTATATCGATGGTCTCAAGTCAATACCTCGTAAGTCCAAAAAAACGATTTTATGGTTTTAGCTTACTGAATTTCACTTTACAAGCTGCACTATTTAAAGGTCCATACTATATAGTTGAAAAAAATCACTTTGCCATAGAATTAAGTAGAAACCAATACCAGATGAATCAAATTCCAGATTATTAATCAATTATATTTATTATCACTAGTCATTTTTGACTTACGTCGTATTGATTTGAGACAATCGATATTGTATCTATTTATGAATAACAAAATTCAAATTACTTCAAATTTAATTCAAATCAATGAGAATATCACGTATTTTGACAAAAAACATAGATTGTTTTCAAATCCAACTAACAATAATATAATTCGAATTACTATTAACGAGAAAGGTAAAAAATCGTTAATTACGAAAAAACGTAAAACAATAGGTACTAGGAAANTGAAGTTTTAGGTATATCTATGATAATTATGGTATATATCTGTGGTATCTTTACAGGTTATTTAGAAACGGAAATAAGTGTCGCAGGAGAGTATTACCAGTTACTGAAAAAGACACAAAATAGTGGAAAAGACAAGAAATACTTCCCATAGGATTTTTGTTTTTGATTTTTATTTTGATCAATGCCAGGAATAAACTGTATGATTTGAGGTTGGAAATGATGGAATCATTTCCTTTATTCATCTGATTCCGGTCGTTCAGATTATTACTTTTTTCCTAAATTCAGGAAAAATTTAGAAGATTAAATATTTCCTTCAAACGAGGATCGAATACTATTATGTAGTAAAAAGAAGGTATGAAGATGAAGAGAATTCTTTTTGGGAAGACCTAGAAACTCTACGGACTCATTATATGAATTTTGTTACATATATAAAAAATGAAACATTTTTACTCCAAAAATGTAATTGCTTCCACAATAAATTAAGAATTCGAATTAATTCCTCCTTCTTTACAGCTTAACTTCATTGTGTTCCACTATTTTTTTTCTTTTTATAAATGAAAAATATTATATCACATATTTATTATTGAAAAATACTTTATTTGAAGTTAATATGGAATTTTCCTCAAGATAGAGCTCATAGCCCCAAGCTTTTCTTACATAAACAGGCCAATAATTGGCAAATATTTTTAATACTTACGGCATTTTTTTTTCAATTAGTTAATATTAATAATTAAACAAGAGTAACAATTTTTGGTATAATATTGTAATTAAATTATTAAAGAATATGACAAGTCGGATAAAATCAAACTTCCTTGTGATAATTAGACTTATGATAACGAGCATATCCGTTTTTATTAAAATTTAAGATGCAAATTTTCAAGATCGCAACATGCAAATTACTACTAGATTACCTTTCAAAAAAGCCAGTCCCTACCGTTTTCCCATCGTCTACCGAAAAAAAGTTTCCTCCTCACAAACTCACTCAAGTCTAATTAAAACTTTTTTCCTCAAAAAAAAAACTTAAAATCCTAAATTTCAAAAAAAAACGGACTTAAGTATTCATCAGGTTCCAATGTGTGTATCTGTTTTTTCAATCAACCTGATGGAATTCCGATAATTTCGAAGCACGTGCCGTGGAAGAAACACGCACGAGAGGGCCACGTCGCTGTCCTGCCGAACGTTGCAGGACTGCAACGGAGTCATGGAAGGAACTGCGAACGTGAAGCACACCGCTTGTCCCTGCGGAAGCTCTGCAGAAGTAGGAGAGCCGATGCTGCCGCAGGAATGAGGAAGGATCCGGAGAGAAGTGATGGCAGTAGGCAGGATCGTACACCCTCTCCTCACCGGCGCTTTCATTCATTAAAATCGAGAATGTGTGTGAGAGCTTTCGGGGGTCTTCCTACTGAACTCATTATGTGTATTGTCTAGAGGAGAAATGATTTAATAAGTTAATTTAAGGGTGGCTTTAAATTACTGTGAACACAGTGAAAGGAACAAAGATATTTGAATATAAGTAAGGTACTGCTGGGTTTCAATTTAATTAAAATTTTATAAAAATACGATCTTTTTACGCTTAATTATTTTTCTTTAAATAAGAAGAAAACTTAAAATTAGTTTTAAAAAAGATATGACTGCTTCCTTATAATTCATGCAATTTAGCTATATGCCTAGAAGTCTATGGGATGATAAAGAGAGATCTAATATAAAGATACGAATTTTCTAGAAAACGTGCAATCTAACCAGAATTCAAATGTATTCACGTTCTTTGGTCAGATGATGAAAATCCAATTATTTAGTTACACATTGATTTTTATTCATGACATAAACCCCAATAACACCAGTCGGTCAAAGATATACGATGATCTAATAAACAAAAACCCGTCTCGTTGGATATCATTTGATAAAATCAAAGGTAGTTTATGAAAAATTGCATATCTTGTAAGTTAGAGTAGGAATTCTTAAGCCCATTCTCATAATATCTTCACAAATGTTATACCTCCAATTAGTTTTACAATAGTGTCACGAAATTTGTTTCATTGTTCCTAAAGTGATTTCTAATCTATTCTAATTTTATTCAATATTGTCTTTCAAGGTTTAATGATTTACTGAAATGTCTATAATAACCAAGAACTTCTGCATAGATAAACGATATTATCAAAAGCAGGAAACAGCTATGAGTTGATAAAGTAGGTAATGGAATCTCGGACCAAATTATGGTTACGATAACTTGAGCGTGAAGCTACATCCTCGTTCTCCATATGACCGTGTCTCCTCTCCCTATCGAGGGTAACTGACAAAATGGCGGAATGGATCGTGATAAAGTGAAAATTGGGTCACAGCAAAAACCTTTTTACTTGATAATGCAAGAAACATATGTTGTGATTCGTATAAAGAGAATAATACTTTTTCGTTTAATACATTCAATAGTTAAGTCGGTACTTACTTAAAAAACGTGCATATATGAAGTTAGTGAGGTAAGTGATTCTTTTTGTGAAGATAGATTGGCAAATGGAAAATTTTATGATTGTAGAACTCGTTGATTTATGTAAATACCCTCTACTTGGAATAAAAGGATGTGCAGTTCAAGAAAACTTTATTTTTCCAAGGAGAAAAAGAGAAATGCAGACTCTGTGAAATGATATGTCGCACGGATACATGCATATATACTTCCGTAGGGTTACATCTGAAATGCCGCTTTGTATCAGAAATTTTACGACACAAGAGGAAAAGTGGGGGAATGGTAAAAACTATTATGAAACTTCTAAAGAAAATTTGAATGCGAGGTAAAATGCCTTCATTTTATCTAGTTTTAGAGGGTGCAAAGTTGCATTTTATCGACTTTCTTCAGATTTTAAAAGAAACAATTGTTTTAAAGTTTATCTCTTTCGGAGAAAAAAAATTGTATTTATTTCAGCGAAAATTTTGTCATCCAATGAAACGGAGAACATTTTTAAGACTACAAAATTCACTAACATTTTGCTTAACAATCTCCTACGCAAGAAGGTATTGCTGATGATTCACGGTACATACATATATGTTTTATGAAGAAACTGCCATTCACGTAATCTATAGATGCGATGTTTTGGTAAGAACCTTGAATACGAATATTTGTACTTAGGAGTCGTGACCTATCAGGCCTTTAAGAATCTGCTCCTTTTTGGAGTGTATATCGTCGGTGACGTTTAACTCTGTGATTTGGCTTACAATGGGCTATTGGCCTAAGTGTTACCCAATAGAGCTCCGAACCTACAAGTATTAAGAAATTTTCACCATCACTTTTCCAACCCTTTACCGATCTTTAAATTTCTTTGGGATTGGTCTATCCTTCAAATGCCACTACTTTGACTTTTTTAATTCAGTATCATACTAATTTTTTTCCAGGCAATTTTTAATCATTTAAATATTTGTAAAAGTCTATTTATACACTGCGACTCTAAAATGTACCCTTTCTTTATTTTTGATAAGGGTGACATTTTATTTGGTTACAAGAATAAGGAGAAAAGTTTGAACACCTTTTATGGTGGAAAAGTAAGCCATGTTTGTTAATACTTGTTTAAATACATTTTAAAAAGCTTGATTTTCGAAAAGTATAATATAAAGCATATACATATAATAAAAGCACAATTTTTGCGATGCTTTCCAAATACTCTAAAAGTTTCATATCATAATCTACTCGATAAGATCTTTTAAATAATGTTTTAAACACTTACCAACTAATTTTTTTCTAAAGCCGCGCTCAGCCGCCATCTTGAGAGTCACGTGTATGAAATTTACGTCAAAAAATAGTATTTGTTACCAGTGTTGCCAGAACCAGTACATATGTACTGTTTTCAGCACTTTTTGGTCTTTATGAGTACCACAGTGCTACTTTTCGCGAAACAATACTTTATTACGAAAAAAATCACTTCATTTTATTTATGCAGTTATTCTCATTGTAAAAAAACATTAATGTAATGATTTGATCTATAGATTGATAGTCAGACTGTCTAAAACAATTGCAATTGTCTTTTTGACGTTTTTGACAGACGTTTAAGTAGGTGTTGGCGCCAAAACTAGTGGCCGACACATTTTAACTTTTCGATTTCCTTGTTTTTTAAGTTGCCAAGAAAGTGATTATATTTTGTTTAAGTGAAGTTTGTTTATTGATTTTCAATAAAATTCAAAGAGGTTAGATTGTGTAAACTTAAAAAAATAAGTTCAGATTTTAATACAAGATATAGATTATTCATGCACGTTTTTTAAGTTTAACAATTTGTTAGTTGGTAGTAGTAATTAATAAGGTGGTGGTGATTTGCTTGATGGTGATAATTCATTTCGTTCACAATAATGTCTAAACGTCAACAATGTAGTATTAGAAAGTAAGTTACGGGTTTGTTGTATATGTATTATAAGTTGTAATATCATTTTTAGCTTTATTCCATTTTCAAATAAGAAACTATCCTAATTCTCGATATAGAAGATAAAAGAGACGATTTAGGAGATATAGACTCTCCCGATTCGCTTCCAAAGTATTTATTACAATCAGAATTTAGAACACAAGAATTGCAAGATTCTGATAACAAATTAAAAGTTGCTAGTGATCATGGTCATGAAGATGCAGCCAAAGAAACTTATATTTAAAAATGTTTTGACAACTATATTTCCCAGTTCAATTGGTTAATTAGTAAAAATGGCTATAGTTACTGTAAATATTGTCAGAAACATATTTCTGGAAATTATACCCATCTAAAAAGGCACGAAAGCAGATCGATCCATCAGAAAATGGCAAAATATCTTGAAAATAATGTTGACATTAGAAATTATACACAGAAATGTAATGAGAAAAAAATATTTGAACGGCAAGTTAAAGAATGTCAGTTGAAATTAACCATGCTTGTAATAGAGCATAATTTACCAATGGATCATCTGTCCAAGTTGATGACTTCAGCAGCCCCAGATTCTGAAATTCTTAAAAAGATTGATTGTACTAGAACTAAAACTACTTGTTTGTTAAAAAATTTTCAAGAAGGGAGTGAAAAAACTATTGCAGCAGCCTTAAAGGACAATTATTTTTCTATCATAGTGGACGAGACGACAGACGTATCTGAGACAAAATGCTTGGCAATACTATATATTTATATTTTACAATAAAAGCTTTAAGAGATAGATTGCTGACAACGATTATGTTGACAGTTTACCGTTTTTGCAAGTAAACGAACTGAACGTGAGACAATACAAACCTTTACATAACTTGTATTTAGGAGTAAACGTTGATTTATTTCTAAAAAGTCGTACAGATTTAGATAAAAATGACAGATCATTTTAAGTTAAAATGTTTGGCTCTAACGAACTAGTATTTAAAAAAAATTAATTATAGGATGTAATAATAAAGATAATTATGTTAAGATATATTGATTTATAATTTACACACTTGATGCCATTTTATAATAAATTAAAAAATAACAATAAAAACAATTCCACAACACCAGTACTTTTTTCTCTAGTTTAGTACATTTTTGCTGTGTTCAGTACTTTTATTTTCACGTTGCTGGCAACACTGCTCAGTCCATATATTTATAGGTCCATGATGTCCACCACGCTAATCTATCAAACAAAAAAGCAGATAAAAAGATGTTTTCTTTTGCTCAACCTGGCAGATACAATGGCATGTACGTATACTTTTATCTTGTTTTTTCAAAGCAGTAATTTTTTTTATTTACAGACAAATCATTAATTTGTGATTTTAAATTATTCCACAAATTGAGGTGGGCACAAAACAGAATAATGTCAAATAGTTACCAGTGTAGCTTTCACAACGTGAATCATACAATATATAATGCTATATTATCTTTTTTTTAATGAAATGGGCCATATAACAATTGGTGATGCATTATTTGTAACGATCATATCCAGAAACAATTTGGTAAGCTATGCGGAAGAGGGAAGGTATATCATTAATTTGACTTTTAGAATCAACAATTAACTGAATCTTGCAAGTTTAACTTTTGGAAATGAAGGCATGCGAAATATTGTACTCACTCAGTTAGA
Organism: Hypothenemus hampei; assembly: GCA_013372445.1. Classification (NCBI taxonomy): domain Eukaryota; kingdom Metazoa; phylum Arthropoda; class Insecta; order Coleoptera; family Curculionidae; genus Hypothenemus; species Hypothenemus hampei. The sequence continues at coordinate 163,080 of JABRWK010000022.1, read as the reverse complement.
AAACTTCGATAGGTAAGAAAATAGTAACCTCATTTTATACACAGTACATCTAAACTCTCTTTTTTGATTTTGTGTACTAATTATATAAATTTATTTCTAGAGAACCAACAGTAGAGCCAACACCACGGACCAGCAGCAGCAGCAGTAGTAGTTCTGATCCTGACTGACAAGGGAACCGTCCGAGGTGCCCTCCTCCGATTTGGATGAAATTTGGCACAGACATAGTATAAACCTATCTAAGAACACTGGCAAAATTCTACGTGCGGTCATCAAGGTTTAAGGGGGGAAACCCACCTCCAAAATTTCGCCCANTTATAACATAATAAAAAACGAATAAAAAAATTCGAAATTTGTAAAGACGGGAGCGAAAAAAAATTGAAAATTTTGAATAAAAAAAAAAGAGATATTTTTTCGAAACATTGACAGGTCGATGGAGAATTGAAAGAGGAACATTTTGTTTTTTATTTCATTGTTCTAAGTCACCTGGATCAAAAGTTATCGGCAAAAAACGAAAAATGGGCGAAATTTTGGGGGTGGGTTCCCCCCCTTAAACCTTGATGACCGCACGTAGAGTTTGGCCAGTGTTCTTAGATAGGTTTAAACTATGTCTGTACCAAATTTCATCCCAATCGGGACCTTGGATGGTTCCCTTGTGAGTCCTAAACTCCACTTATTTTGAAAAGGGATGAAGTGATTAAGGATTGTGAATATTTCTTGTGAAAGTCCCATTTTAAGGGAACAATTTTTAGTTTTGCAATTTTTTTATTATATACAGGGTGATTCACAACTTATGTATAAAAAAAATTGGAGTGTTCCGAGGGTTCACACAAACACATTTGTGCAAAAAAAATCGAAATGCGCACTTCGAAAATCAATTAAAAATAAAGAACTGTACAATACTGAAAACTGGTCGTTTGTAAAACCTGACGTTCCCCATATTAAGGTCAACAATAGATATGTTAGAAAAAATGCAGAACATAAACACATTTTTGTCTCTTCTTTTCTACAGCGAATTCAATTCACTTTGTTGACTCTAATGTTAATTGATCAAATGTGATTATGGTTTAATTACTTAGAAAATTACCTTACGTGATATTAGAGCAATTGCTCAAAATTTTGTCCACCTACACGCAAGCACATTTGGGCACGTCTCATCCAATTTTCACGAACTAAAACGAATGTTTCACGTCTATTTTGTTCTCGCAAATTATTAGCAGTAGCTGTAATCCTTAAATGTAAATCCTCGATTATATTCACTTCTATCTGATAAACCTGATTTTCCAAATATCCCCATTAGAAAAAGTTCTACGGGTTTAAGTCAGGAGATCGGGGTGGCCAGGCTACAGGACCTCCTCGTCCAATCCATCGTTCCCTTTGGACTTGATTCAGATATTCCCTCACATTCTGCCTAAAATGAGGTGAAGCACCATCGTGCAGGAACCACATTCTTTGCCTAACATCTAAGGGTACATATTCTAGGATTTGGGGCAAATAATTTCTTAAAAACTCGAGATAATGATCGTCATCCATTCTATTGGGTAATATGAATGGTCCAATCAAGCGATCATCTACAATTCCTGCCCAAACATTCACAGAAAAGCGGTGCCGAAAATGATCCCTGTGAATGGCATGTGGATTTTCAACATCCCAAATATGTGTATTATGAATGTTGTATATGCCATTCCGAGCAAATATCGCCTCATCCGTTACCAATACATCGGCACTAAATCGCGTATTTTCGCCATTTTGCTGGAGTAGCCACTCTCAAAATGTCACTCGCAAGGGATAATCTGCCGGTACCAAGGCTTGAACACGTTGAATGTGATAAGGGTGCAACTGGACTTGGTGGATGATCCGCCACACCGTTGATTGAGATAATCCTTGTGATTGCGGTGTGATTTGTCTGGTACTTATTCGGGGATTTGTTTCTACCATATTTAGTACTTGTTCTTCAGCTGATGATACACGTCATGGACATATCCGACCTACACCTCTTCCCCGATTCAACTGCAAATTTCCCGTATCCCGCCCGCATTGTACTACCGCGATAAAAGTATTTGCATTCGGCACATGTCTATCAGGGAATCGTTCTCGGTATAAAAATGAATCTGCAAGAGCATTTTGTATGGTTTTACCATAAATTAACACAATATCCACCAAACTTTGAATTACTGTAAACATAAGCCATTTTTAACGCGAATAAATCTAAAGTAAAACTAACGAAATAAAGTATTTGTCAAATTCCATGACCAAGGTCACTGCTCGTAAGTGGTTAAACTTTAATAATTTTTTTCTCAAAAACTATAAGGATTTTCCAAAAAATTCTCTCAGAAAATCGATTTGATTTTTCATGACGCATTTACTTCTAAAATTTTATAGAGTAGTTGTGAATCACCCTGTATAATAATTAATGGTACCGGTAAGGTAGAGTAATGTTATCTACGAATTTGAATAAATTGAAATATGCATTTAGCCAATTATTTTATTAAAGCAATATGCAGTGTCCGGGTAATGCTTTATAGCCAGGCAACTATGTAAATTTAGTGCCAAAAAAAATTCAAGATTTATTAAGGTGCGTCTCTACCAAACGCGCAAAACATTTGCGACTGTTTGTAAATGTTTCCAATCTCAAAGACTTTTTTAATAGAATATAAATCACGAGTATGCATCTCCACCAAGCGTACAAAATGTTTGTGATTGCTTGCATACTTAAAACATTTTTTGACGGAGACGTAAATGAAGGGTATTCTCAAGTGTTTGTAGTTATTTGTGTGTTTTCCGACCGATGTCGGTACTTCAAAGAGATTTGTTATTGTATGGCGAGTCTAGTGGACACAGAATGCCACAGACGTAACGTTCAAACGTATTCGAAGTAAAATGAAATAATATTATTTGCATTGACTGTCTTGTTTTTAAATAATTGGATTATCCAAAACCTTCTTTTTTTCTTTTCATTTATTTTTTTTTTACTTGAAAAAACTTATAATAATAATTGAAGCGGCACTGATAATGCGTTTTCTTCTTGGGGCCATCTTGGACAATATTTTTTGTAATAATCGTAATGATAACGAACGTGTCTGGGAACCTACTGTTGTTTGCGAGTATGTAACTAGTGGAAACCAACAAAAGCATTGCAGTTCATAAATGTTTGAAAACGTTTGCCATTATTTCGAGGAGTTAAACATTCGCACATAGGTTTACAAACATTTGTTATTGTTTCGATAAAGTTCCAAAATCGATCGTAACCCGAATAAATCATTGCAAACGGTTGAGAATATTCCTCATTTACATCTTCACCAAAAAATCATTGATATGAAACAGTCGCAAATGTTTTGCTCGCTTGGTAGAGACGCACCTTTAAGAAAGTTTAGATTTTAATTAGGCCCGATATTATAGGTTCGAGTTAACCCTAGGGTTACTAAGGTTACTTACTCCAGGATTAAATAACTTTCAGGTAAGAATTAACTCACGGGTCAGATTGAGTAAATAGTATAATGTAAATTCAGTACTAATTTTTTAATTTAGTATTTTTTTGTACGTGCATTTAGTACTTTTTTTTCATGTTGCTAGCAACGCTGTTTGTTACAAAAAACGCTTCAAATACTCTATGACAATAATGACATTAGTGACAGTATTGATTAATGAATTTCGTTTTTTAATCGTTCAATTTCTTGCTCAGAAATTAGAAATTCTGTTCTTTTACGTAACTAAAAGTCCAAAAGTTCATCTATAAACTACTATTTTGATAATATACAATTCAATAAAATGCCTAGACGTGGACGATCATCCCCATCTCCTTCAAGGTAAAATTCTGTCGTTTATTGTCTCAAACGTAGATAACCTTATTTTTTTTATCAAAATAGGCATACCAATTTGCCAGCTAGAACTGCACCAGCTCATCCACCAGCCCCTGTTCAAGCTGCCCCTCCTCCAGCTCCCTCTCAGGGTCCAGGACTTTTTGGACAAATGGCTGCAACTGCAGGAGGTGTTGCTGTAGGATCAGCTATTGGACATACTGTGGGACATGCTGTTACCGGTTTGACATTTTTACTAATATTAATTGATTGTTTTTTTACATATAAATAATTTTTTCTAGGAATGTTTAGTGGAGGTTCCAGCGAAGCAGCTGCCCCAGCGCCTCAAGCACAAGCAGCACCAGTTCAGCAATATGGTCAAGAACAACAACAGAATGAAGGCCCATGTGCATGGGAAATTAAACAATTTTTGCAATGTGCGTCTACTCAGTCTGATTTAACTCTTTGCCAAGGATTTAATGAAGCTATACAACAATGCAAAGTTAGATACAGTAAGTTCATGTAGTAGTTTCTAGAATACATATCTGAAATTAATTGTATTGCTTTTTTAGATTTAGCATGAAGTTTGGGAGTTAATGAAGAAAATAAGTTATAGTTGTCCCTTCAGTCCAGGTTGATTAGTAGAAATCAGTAGTAAAATAAAAAAAACTAAATTATGTATATTGATTTATCTCATCCTGTATATTAACCGGAATTTCCTTATAACAGTGTTGTTATTATATATTGATCAATAAAAATAAAAATGAAACATTTTCTTATTTGATGCGACATTTGGTATAGGATTGAGGAAAACTTTATTTAAATGTCGATTTTTAATTCAAAATTTACACAATAATAAATTAATATGAACACATCTGATTATATTGAAGTTTCCTTTGTGGTGTTCCTCTTTTTAGTCCCTTTCCTACTAAAAAAAAATAAATTTATTTTACAGGTTTCTAATACTATCGATTTTTAGATCTTTATCGCTTTTAGGTACCTGATTAGTCTCTGTCATTAAATGTCAAAATGAAAACTAACCGCACTTTCAAATAGTAAAGACTGTGGCATAAACTCTATTTGAAGATGAATAATTCTAATATTACTACTAAACAACCTATCTTGAAAGAACTTGAAGATGAATACCAAGATCAGTTATTAGATTTGAATAGGTGCACTGCAATATACGAACATTTATTACTACAAAAACAGATTTTACAGAAAGAAGTAATACTCTAGTAATGTTGTCTGAATGTTAAAATGCAAAAACTTATTTCAGTCCGATCCTTCAAACCCAAATGGTCTTATTGGAGCAACAATAAATGAGGCAAAAAGTATACTTGTTCAAAGTCAAAACGCTATTTCTCAAGGTGTAGAATTGGTTCATTCGATTGGAAAACATTTAAAAGAACTAGATGAAGTTCGTACAAGTTTAAAGTCCAAATTTGAAGAAGTCAATACCTATGAAACCACTGTACAATATTTAAAAGTCATTCAACAAATTGAATATTTATGGTGGTTATTAATTCATTATAAAATCACCCTGTACTAACAACTTTCATTACAGTTCAGAATTAAAATCTGAAGTTACCAAGAAAAAAGATGATGAGAAATCAGTTACCCTTTTTGCAAATTTAACAGAAATATCAAGATTGTTAACTGATTGTCCTCTAGTTAGTTTAAAATGCCACATTAAAGAAACTATATTCTATTGGTATAATATCATAAAGGAAAAATTGACAAAGTAAGTTGGTAAACAGTTAGTACCATTATTTAATTTTAATAAACTTTATTTTAGAGATTTTGATGAAGTTTTAAAGTCAATTAAATGGCCATTTCTAAGTGTAAATATAAATTTTGTTGCTCCGTTGAAGACTAATATTGATAAATTACAATTATTAACTGAATATTTATTACAAATTGAACTACCTTCTGATTATGTTGTGTCTTCTGATGGCCATAGGGGTAGGTAATAACTATAAAAAAGATCATGTTATAAACATTATTTTTTCTAGGAATTATTAGCCATTTTCAACCACCATGTTTGCCAATTGAACTATTAATTCAACCATTACGTAAAAGATTCTTATACCACTTTTATGGAAATAGAAAAACAAATAGATCAGACCGACCAGAGTGGTATTGTTGCATATGTAACAAGAGTAGATAATTCATATTTTTCTTATTTTAGGTATTTTACTCAAGTTTTAACCTGGATAAGGGATAATCAGGACCATGTTAGTACCTGGATTCAACCAGTTATAGAGAAGTTTGGGTTGCATCATATAGATGCTAGGGTAAGATTCAATATTTTTAATTTTAGTAATATTTTAAAAATTCCTTTGCAGACTGAATTTATTAGAGGTTTAGTACAGCTTGCTGCTGAAAAGTTAAATTCTGAATTACCTTCAATTCAATATGACGATTTTACCTTTTCCCATTCGATCGATGAAGCATTAGGCTTTGATAAGGAACTTAAAGATATTTATAACTATCCAGCAACTGAGCCTAGTATTGTAGTTGTGTTAACACAGGCATCTATTTTGGTTAAATGGCTTACAATGGAGAAAAAATGTGAGTTGGTTATGTCAATAAACAGGAATCTTAGTTAAAATTTTTAGATGCTCTGGAAAAAATGGATGCAATGCTTTCTCAGAACTCTCTTGATGCATTTGATCTATTAACATCAGACGTGGAGGACTTAAAAATTACAACGTGTGCAGATTCATTTATTACATTATTACAAACAATTGCAGAAAGGTAATTTTACGTTAGTCAAGTCTTAATAGCTAACTCTAGCTTTTTAGATATGAATGCCTTCCTCAACCTGGTCATCGATTACAGTTCTTGGAGTTGCAACTGGAGTTATTAGATGACTTTAGAGTCCGGTATGGTAAAGCTCTTGTTATTAAATAAATAGATTCTTGATTGCGATAAGTTAAAATCGGTGTCTCTCACTATCATCTGTTTACCATAATGGTTTTGTTAACTTTCTCAATATTTGAATTCTTATTGAGTTAAAATACAAGGTAGCCCCAAGCCTAAGATTTTCGTTGCGTGTAAATCTTACAAGAAAAATGATTATATTCGACATTTTTTTAGTTTCCGATTCTTGCTCCGTTAACGAGGTCCAAAATATAATTTTAGTTATTATAGTAAAAGCTGGCTTTGGTCACATCAAATCATTTATTTGCCTTTATAAGTCTAGCTATTCTTCCAATCTTGCACGGAAACTATTAATAAAAAAGGTGAAAAGTTTCAAGTAGTTAATTTTATGTTATGAAAATGCTCCCCATGATTTGACATTTTGTTAGATTGGTCTATTTTTAATTTTAAGTGGATAATTCTAAAAACGCTGATCTTAATTCGCGCAATTAATTAATCTGTTAAGATGAAGCTTGACCCGAAAACGTCTACATAACAATTTTTCAAAATACTGTTTAACGGGTTATATTGAAAAGAAATTTGTTTTTACTTATTTAACGATTTATTCGTTGAGCAAAGTGTAAAAGTGGCAATTAATGGCAAACTTTACGTCGTGGATTTTGAAGACTCTGTCGAATAGAAACATGGTCAGTGAGTTCCTTAAAAAACTATTTTTCTCATATAACTGAAAAAATACACTTATAATTGCTTCAATATATCAGAACTAAAATAAGTGTTTACGTTCCAGTTTAATGCAAATAGTCCATGCAGAAGAAGGCGATTATATGGAATCGAAAGTTCCTATGATAGCCAATACTCTTTATTACATTGAAGGAGTTTTAGTGGATTGGGGAATGATGCTGGTGAGAGTGCATGTGCACTAAATATGTATTTAGTCAACATATTGCAATTTTTTAACTTTTAGCATTATTTAAATCTATATTATTACAAAACAGTCACTATAGAAATTCAAGAGTCATCGTCACCTACATTTCATTCTGTTCAATTGAAAGACCTTGAGGAAAATGGAACGTTAACTGTTGAATCCAATTCAGTATTTTCAGAAACCATTTCTTTATATAAACATTTTCGAAATGATATTTTGCTAGGCATAGCAGAAGCTGTAATTATGGAAGTTAAAAAGAAAAGTTGGGAATACAGAAGAGAAAAGTATGTTCAAAAATATACTGTTCAAAGTCTTAAAGGTAAATGTTATTTTTCAGATGGGCCTCCATGAATGTTTCTAAGGATTTTAGAAGCTTATCTCTGACTCCTTCAGCTTGTCCAATCTTTGAGATTCTAGCCAAAAGATTACATCAGATGAAGAAAAAGTTCCAAAGCAACTTATTTATTATAGGTATGTCTAAGAGTAATTTACACGATTTTTTTCTTTATATTTTATACAGTTCGAAGAAATATTGCTATGGAATTCGATACATATCTATTTGAGGATCTAGTCATGGACAATAGATTCAATGAAGGTGGAGCTTTACAGCTAAAATTCGATATTACCCGCAACTTGTTGCCATTATTTGCTCAATACACAGATATGTCTGCAAATTCATTTATTCGGTAATATTATTTATTACCCAAGGGGGACAATTTTAATGATTTTCCATTTAGATTAATAGAATCCTGCAATCTACTAAATTTAGCTAAAGGATCAGCTTTGCTTTTGAGAGAAACCCTTCTGGCTTTGGAAGAAGCTACAGGTGTCGAGGATACGAGAGAAAAAATGTTAAAGGAAATTGGTGTGAATCATTTTAGCCCAAAAATGGCTGTTAAAATTTTAAATCAAAGAGTTGACATAACGGTAAATAGATTAAATGTTGATTAGGTTTAAAATTTATTTTCATGGTATTTTATATACATATTGTATAGGTAACTCTAAAAAGTCACGTGAAGGTTAATAGGAAAATAATGTCGATTGTCGTTTCACTAACCAGTGTGGCTATTTAATTGTATTAATTGTATTCATAGTTAGTAATGAACAAAATTTTATCTATTTGAATACTCTCTTGAGCTACACTTAGGCTAACGGCCCATTGTTAAAATCCTGAGTTAGGTAACATTGATGATGAAATCATTTATTGAATTTAAGTTGATGCCAAATTTTATCAAGTTTAAATCAACGTTGTTTTCCTAGCAACTTAATATTAGAAGTGTTCAATATGTCCTTTGTATATTCTAGCTGTGATATATCTCGTTCATGTACAGAGTGATCCAACGAAAAGATTGCATTTTTGTTGTGAATTTTCAAAAATTAATTTCTGGAACAAAATTTCGTGGTATAGGGGGTATTCGAGAAAAGCAAAATTGTATTACACATTTTAAAAAACAAATGGTAAAATGGAGAAAATTGAATTTCAAGTTAAAAGGATCTCTTTTTCGTTGAGCTACTTTATACTTGCGTTCGTTTAATAATAAATTTCTCTGTTGTCAACAATTTGAAAGTTTTTGTATGGAAATTTTAACAGTTCAATTTTTATATTTTATAACTTAAAAATTTAAACTGTTTAATTTGTGTGAATATATTTCGTAAAATCGTCGGTAAAGGGTTGTTAGTCAATTTTATATTCCATGTTAAAGATTTATTTATAAACAGAAAAAGCTATTTTAAATAATGTTATGATTATTTTTGTACTAATTAGACATTTAAAAATGTTACGAACATATTTAACTTCTGCAGTAAAATTAAAAAGAAAAAAATCAGTCTTAATATACATATGTAATCTTAATATTAACTTTCTATAAACTTTTTACAGAAATTCATTTTGTCAATTTTTTTAACGACCCTAATAGAGTCTTCCAAATCTTCTATGCTCCTATTCAAAACTTCAATATCACTTTTACTTTCCAAACATAAGTTTTTCGGTGATCTTAAAATTTTTTCAGCCCTTTCAATAGCCTCCAGTATATCTTCAGGTTCAGAACTAACATCTAATAATCTTTTCCTGTTATGTGTGACTTGATTGTTGTATTCTATTTCTCTACTTAATTTATTCGCGACTATTTTTTTGAAACATTCTATGGTCGGATTATTTCTATAGAACCAGTCGCTAGCACCATATTCATTGATCACATCAATATTATAAACCACTATGCATCTATCGAAAACGTCTGAAAATAATGGTTTTGGAAGTTTCAAATCCTGTTCCTGAAGTTTTTCTTGGGCCATTATCTGAATAACTTCGATCCAATTAACAAGGTTAAAATTGCCTTCATATGTTTCAGCCTGGTTGCTCAAGATATTAATTAGGGTACTGCAGATGTGTCTTGGATTTTTGAATACTTTGTTACAATAAGATATTATACTTTCTTCTAATTCAATTCGATTTGTTGGAGGCCAATTTTCAAGAAATGACGGCAATTTTAAATTGTTTAATATTAACTTTAAGTGTTCTTTATAAACTTCTGAATACCAAAAATTTGGGAAGTATCTTAAAAATTAATTTATGTTAAGTATTTATATTAATATACTGAAAGAAAATAATTACCTGTAATCGCATGGCAAAACGTCAGGTACCTTATTGGGTAAATAATCCCGAAATATGCTGGGAAATACTGCATATTCTTTAGAAGTCTCATCAAGAACTATTTTAGTGAGCAGATTTAAACCTTCATTATAAAGACTTATTACTATATTGGGGTCTCTCATACAAAAGTTGTACTCATGATTCCATCTCGTGTAACTCCCTAAAACAAATCGTTTTATAAAAATTCATAGGGATTTAACAAAGTTTTGAGATTTGGGAGTTAAAGTTTGTTTTGTTCAAAATAGTTTTCAGTTGTTTGTCGATTACACTGCCTTATTAAGGGTCAGATAGAGTTTGTAGTGCAGTACAGGGGAACTCTTAGTTTCGAATAATCAAATTTTTTGTTACGAGATTTAGAAGCAACATTGACGCAATGCAACAATGTTTGTCATGTATCTCGGTATATTTATTTATATCATCACGAGTTATAAGTTGCAAATCTTGAAACTTTTTTAGGCCTCTACAGACATATTATGAAGTTAACAACAATATTTTTCAAATTTCTTACCAGCTTTCTTCCATATTTCAGTACATAAATTGGTTTTTATAAAGGAGTATAGAGTGTCCATTTGAAGTGGCGGATATCTTTCTACACCTTTTGCCAAAAATATTAGTGCGTTCTCAATAACTTCCAGCAATGTAGGTGAATAGATATTACAACTAAAATATTAAGTTGCCGTTTAATGTTAAAAGTGTAACATTACCTTTACCTGTAAATTAAATATTTTGAAACAATCTCGGTACTTTTTAAATTTTCTAAGTAGCTCTCAGCGTTCGTTGTGTCTTCCAAGATCAATACAATAGGCATTTTCATGTATATTCCAAAATTTTTTAGATTTTCAAAAATTCTTTTCTGCAAAATTTCATTGAAATTCTTAGCAATAAAAATGAAAGCAGAAGAATCATTGCTTTGCACATCAATGCCTTGTTGCTGTTCTACGCAATATGTTACAGTTTTATGTTCTTCAATATAAATTATGTTTCCGTAATGGTCCAATTGCCAATTGATGAATTTTTTAAGTGTTTCTTCCAATCGAAGAAGACCAGTAATCATTTCATTTATATCTAAAATCGATGGATTACATTTAATTTTAATAATTATTGAAGCAATAAAAACCTGGAAGTGAAATCACCACTTTCCAATAAATATGCTGATGCCATTTTTCTTTTAATTCGCACAACCTTCTTCGAAGAGTCGAATAAGTTAAATGAAATAATTCGAGACGTCCCAATGGTTGTTCTTGTAATATTGGAATACACAAAGGTCTTCCATATTTGTATCTATTAAAAAGATTAGTTAGAAAATTATTTAAAAATTCGATTTAGAACTAAATTTAAACCTTTTCATGTTGCTTAAAACTAAGTCTTGTGTTTGAGAATACAAATCCTGAGCACATTCAGTGACACTCCTAGTGTGAACAAATGTAGGATTACAGTCCAAGGCTTTTCGTTTTTTCATTCTTTTTACTGTTATGCTATGCCACTTCCTACAAAAGCGTATTTGAGTTCTTTTCTTTATATTTTCTCTTATACGCTGTAAAGTCTGCTCCCGAATATTTAGCTCTATAGTATCTATCTAATGCATAAATAAATTATAATTTGAAGGCTAATTCAAAATGATCTTAAATGTTACCATTTTATTGACCACAACCTTAACAATTTCTTTGATCTCAGCGTTTTTCTTTGTTTCCTCTATTTGTTTCCTTTTCCTTTCCATTTCAGCTAATCGTTTCTTCATTTCTTGTTCTTGTCTTGCTTTTTCTGCTTTAAAAAGTTCTTGTTTTATTCTCTCTTGTTCTTTTTTATGAAGTTCCTCTTGTTTCCTTTTCTCTTCTTCTTCGCGCTTTAATCTTTCGGCTTCTAACCTCCTATTTTTTGCGGCTTCTTCATTTTTACGTCGAATTTCTTCATTTAATCTTTTTACTTCTTCTTGGACACGTTTAATTTCTTCTTCCTTCTTGGTTTGGTCCATTTTTATTTCCGACTTATCTTTGGCGTCGTGGTGACTTTCACTTTGTATAGCGAAAATATTTGGCACCTCAGTTTTTAATGGTCGATTCAAAACAAATGTAAATCCCCCTCTCTTAGGGAAATCTCCAGATTTTTTTAAATCTTCCTGTCTTGGAAATATTGACTTTTCGATGTGTGAATCATCCATTTGCTGAAAAAAATAGACTTCAAAAGGTAACTAAAATTTTCTAGGTGTTTGCTTACTTCTTCACCAATAACTGCAATTCGTTGTTCAGTCTTAACCTGAGAAAAGACTTCATCACTACTTGGCTTCTGACTAAAAATATTAGGAATCCCTTTAGTTTCAGAGCTTCCCATAGACGAAAATATATTTTTTTTGCCTTGAGTTGAATCGATTTCATCTTTAGGTTTGAATAAATTTATGGGATCTTTGTTGGTGTTTGGAAAGTCTTTGGGATCTCTTTTATACAGGGGTTGAAAATTCGAAAATGTAGTTGGAGTAAAAATACTTGTTGTTTCAAGTTTCTTTTGATGAAAAATACTTGAAGAATCAATCTTTGGTTCAACTAATGAATTTTTATCTTCCTTGATTTGGGAAAATCCGATTGGCGACGTACTATTTTTTAGTGCGAAATTAGCTTTACATCTAGGAGCGAAAATGTTTGTTACAATACTTTTACGTTCTGGTGTCGACTCTCTAAATAAACAATTATTAATAAAGGCAATAATAATATATCAATTAACGAAAATAATAACGTACCTACTGTCGCCATCTTCAAGTAAACTGTCTTCAATATTAAGTTCAATTTGTTGAAATAGCTCATCTCGAATAAGATAACCATTTTTATCAAAACTGTTATGCACTTGATGTGTTTGAACTTGCATATAAAGTTCAGCGGATATTTCTTTGCCACATACAACCGTACCTATGTCACAAAAAGCATCACTCATATTTTTAAATCTGAATATTAAAAATTTCATACGCACCTACGGAGGAATTTCTCTTAGTTTCCACACCTTTTGACCTGTCAAGAACATAAGGAAATTCTGGTATCAAAAACGAACTACGTTCAAGCATAAAATTTGTCCTGCTATTGTTTAAGCCTATTCCATAAGTATTCATAAAATCTATGGCAACTTCGTTATCGTCAAAAAATAAAGAACGAGTCAAATCTTCAATGGGATAAAAAGATATGCTTTTCGGAGGTGTGTAACATTTAATGAGTAGTTCGATCGCCTGTACCCGAACTTGTACAAAGTATCGCATCAAAATGCAAGCATTCAAGTAAGTTGTAGACTTGATTAACTTGAAGAATTTCACATAATTATGCTTTTCAAAGGCCGAGTAAACTTGTAGTGCAAATTTAACTTCGGCTGAATTCTGAATGTCTCTTGACAATTTTTGTACCTGGAAAAATGGAATTTTAATAAATCCGTGTACCAATTAACTTGCAAACTTACCTCCCATAAGAAATTTGCGTCACTTAAATTCAACAAAATAATATAGGCTCGAAATTCAGCTTCATTAGGACATTGTTCACCTTTAAGTTCCAAATCATGATACATATATTTCAATGTTTGTAGACATTTGGTTAAATTTTCAGTGTTGATTTTTTGATCAAAAACAGAGGGATCTTCGCCCATCAGTCTGTAATGCATTGTTAGTTTGTAATAAATTATAAGTATTATTTTTTATATACAACAACCTTGCCGAACAATGAATGTGAAATCTTGCACATTGTTCAACTAATTCCACAGATTTTTGACAACATAAAGCTTGTTGCGTTATGTCTTTTCTGATGCCTCTAGTGCGATCCCATAAAAAATGAAACCATTCAGCTATGTTTACCTAAAAAGCATAGTTCGCTTTACATATATTCTTAATACCATAAAAGAGTAGCAAAAGATTGCAAATTCAGGGCTGCGAATTTGTTACAAAATTTTGGAAGTTCATTCTGTTTCGAAACAAGAAAACAAAAACAAAAAAATATTCGAAACAAAAATGGGAAACCTAAAGAATTCACCCACAGTTCAGATTTATCACCTGGCGATTTCCGTATCTTCCGTAGGTTCTGAAAAGAGTAATAATCTTGGTACTCACTTCTGAATCATTTTCAGGTAAGTCCATAATATTATACATCAAATATGTCATTGTCATTTGTAAAACTGATACTGGTCTTAACTCGTGTGGCAATGGTGCCTCTTGATCAGCCGAACTTCGACTGTATTGTTTAACTGCTTTACTTGCATCCATACAATGTCTGGTGGCACCATCTTGTTCATATAAAGAGACCTAAAGTAATTAATTTATTTCCTGTTTCTCGAATATAAAACTTGTTAGTACCTGGTGTTGAATTTCCCTGAGTAGTCGTTCTTTTTCAGGACACATGTCTGGACAAGTTCCGGCCGTTGGACTGGACTTTAAACGATATTTTTTACTATTTTTTAAAGTAGATCTGAAATTACATTAAAAAGTCAAATGTTAAGGAAAAACTACAGAAAATACCTCAACAGCTTGTCTCTAGCATCTAGTATTTTATATTTTTCTTCTACACTATTAGCTTGGGACTTGAGACTCTTTAGAAGTTCAAGCTGTTCACCTGTTAATCTAAAATATTTATTAATAATCTGAATATATCTAAATAACACACATTACAATTTTGTCTTCTCTTTAGTTTTATTCTTTACGACAGCTTTTGTGATTTTCTTTTTTTCAGTTGAAGATTTCCCTTGATCAGTTAGAGGATTCACAAGTTTGTTTTCAGAATTTTTCCATACGCGTTTTAATTTGGGAAAATATTTTGCCTTTTCTTGTGATACAAGAGCAACATCTACAAATTGAAAGACGATTAGTTATGTACTTAAAATTTATATAAAAAATTCAAACCTTCATTAACATTAGAATAGCCGCTCATTGCAGCAAGTTCTTCATTTATTTCATTGCTATCCACATAGGGAACTGTTTTCTTGGGTAATTTACGTGATAAATAAACTAATTTATGTTTTTTAACTACTTTATCTTTAGATTTAGTTCTTCCAGCTGAAGATCCCATTTCATTCCTAACAACTGGTTGAGCCTTTGATTCAAACTACAAATTTTGTTGCTATAGGTCTTTTTTTTATACCAGTGACCTTTTACTTACTGGCTCCAATTTAAACGAATGCCCATTGTACTCATTGGGACCTGCTAACGCATTTAAATAATCTTCTTGATTTGTATATTCAATAACAATAGCACGACTCTTAGGCTTAAATATAATTCGTAATAGTTTTCCATATTGTCGAAAATAACTTTTGCATAATGATTTATTTAATTCAAAGGTTTCAGGATATAAGGTGCATCTAGAAAAAGGTCCTCGTATTATAATAAATAAAATTCCAGTTTGAAATAGTATGAATAGTTATGCAGCGAAAAAAAATGTTTTTTAAAAGAGAGTTTTTGCATGAAAAATGAAATATAATCTTCTAAATGGAGTAATGCTAAGAACTTACACTATTTTGAAGGTTTCATTAGGCCGTTTTACTTCTTGATCCATTTTTTAATTCATATTATTTCATTTTATCAGTTTTATTCAAATACGATTCATAACCTAACTTCTAACTGTCAAATATAGTCGTTAAATGCCAACGTCTAGTAATTTTTTTAAGACAGTGCTGAAAACTGCGAAGATATGAATGAAACAAGCAAACACTGCCAGCTAAGAATAATCAATTACAGCTTATGATAGCCAATAAGAACATAGTCGAGACAATATTAAACAATTCAAAAACCAGCACATGTTCTCAGCAGTTTCCAGGCACATGCCAGGATTGCCAATGTTTCCGGAAAACTTAAGGATCTGTTGATTGGTTGTAGTTCAAATCATATAAAAGTAGTTCAAACGTAGCACAAGTAGTTATTTTTATGAATGGTATAAGTACATTTAGGTATGTAGATACAATACAATTACACTTACAATCAATCAATTAAACTCAATCTTTAATCGAAAAGATTAAGTTTAATTTGTAAATTTGATTTCTCGTTTACATAATTATTTATTTTTTGTTTAAAGTGTCCGTGTTTCTACAATTTTTGGAAGATAATGGCATAATCATGGAGCCAAATATCCAAGAACAGTTGGGGCTAAACAGTAAAGATGCTCTAAACAAATTATATGTGGAAATTGAGTCTGTTTTGCAGCAATTTAAATATTCTCAAAAATCTAGGTAGGAAAATATAATATTCTATTAAGCAGTTTATTCTAAAGAAAATCCAATTGAGCAAATCTGCACATACTTGCATATACAGAAGGAATTAAAGTTCAATAGAAACACATTTGAGGCCTGTAAAGCGTTTTATATTTAACAATTTAAAAAGAAGTTTTCCATCAATGTCCTAATGTTGCATCATAGACTTCTTGCAACGGTTTTGCACCGAAATCATGATAATTTTATTGAGACAACTTAAAACTATGAAGCCTTTGATTGTGAACATCAGCCTCCATTAACTTAATATCAAAGTGTCTTAATGTCAACTCAATTATTGTTTCAACATGATATTTCAACAAATCTACAGAGGCTCAGTATTCTCTTTAATATGACAAATTGATTGTCTATACAATTATATATTACCCATGAAGTAAATGTCGTACGATTTGTTATTTTACACTGCTGGTTGCGAGATCTAGAGTGATCTAGACTTTATGGAATTGAGCATTAACATGTAGAAAAATGACTTGATTTGTGAACTACACAAGAAGTTTATTCGTAATGCCAACCCATAAGCGATTTCAGGGGCTTATATATCATGCAATGTTGATGTTAACTTTGTGTTCTTTAAAATCTGAGAATAAGATGTTAATAAAAAATATGGCTGTCATTATTTTTCTATCGAAAGAACCGAC
This sequence comes from Hypothenemus hampei, assembly GCA_013372445.1. Lineage (NCBI taxonomy): Eukaryota > Metazoa > Arthropoda > Insecta > Coleoptera > Curculionidae > Hypothenemus > Hypothenemus hampei. The sequence continues at coordinate 145,971 of JABRWK010000022.1, read as the reverse complement.
ATTTTCTTCTTATAGTGATTCTTTGTGTTCTAAAACTGATTCTCCTATATGCCATTAAAGAAATTTCCATCCATCTCACATTATCGTCTGATGTTGCAACATCAGAATAACATCTCGAATCCAGAAACATTCCTTTAGACTATTTAATATTTCATACATTTCAGGAAAAATAAATGGACATTGGTTAAAAACACATTCAGTGTTAATAGCAAGCATACAACAATTAATTGGATATCAGTCATATTTCAAGTATGGGCATCCACAGCTCTGATCTTTGGATATTTGATGGATGGTGACAATGTGGAGTTATATGAGGCACTAATTATTTTCTTACTTCTAATCATCAATATAACTATAGAGTTTTGTGACAATAAGTTAAGACATAACGAGGTTATAATCACCCTAACATGACTGTTATTTCAATTTTAAACATTTAATATTTCAGATACCCAACAGGGTTCAAATGGTTTTGGACCGAATCAAAAAAGAAGTCAATTTTATCAATTGGCAACCTGAAAATTATCCGAATTTATTTACACCATACTCGCCTTGTATTACATTGCAATGGGCTTATCGAGATGGCAAATTAGTTAACTTACCGTGGGCTCTCTTGGTTAAAGAAGACATTATTTTAGGTTCGTAAATGAAATTATTTTTATTATTGACTTTAAAATAAATATCATTTGTAGTAAGACCTGGCCAAGTGAGTCCAGGCTACTGTGAAGCTCTAGATAAACAATCCGAATATCCCATTTTACATGCTAAAGAAGTATTTGCACCATCATTAAACAACGCTAATGAAATTTTTAGTGCCCCTAAAACAAGAAAGCCCCTAGAGGCAAAAAGATACAGGCAAGGAAAATACTAAATGTAAACTCGAATATTAATTTTTTAATTAATTGTAGAATGCTAGAAACGCCTTACTTGTACAACCTAAAATTATCATTGGAAGAAGCATTGGACCGACCTGTAACTCAGCATAATCAACATAGACATTTTGTTATGGTTAGAGTAATTGAGTGCATTGTTTTACCCGTTATGTTTATTACAGTTTTCGTGGCCAATGCTTTTAGGTAAGTTTAAAAAATATGAACAAAATGAGGACGATGTTGTGAAAGAAGAATGCTTTTTGTTACCATGCGGGTGGTATTCCTTGCTTGCATTATGTAGGTCATGATGGAGAGGATAGGTCCTATACGGCTCTCTGGAAAAGATACATACGGGCTTTAATTTCAGTTCCTAGTAAGGTTCCCCTTGAAATTAGGCTTCTCTTTGGTGGTTTCAGTTCATATTTGTGTTTACCATTCAATTGAAATAACTTAACTTTGTTTATGGTTGCACTAATCTTTTATTAGGTTGTCTATGTTATGGTTTTGCGTTATCGCTTTATTAAGCTTAATTGCCCCCACAAAGGATATAATTTGTTGGGAACTGGTTATCATTGGATGAGGCAAAAGTAGTTTATTCCTTTGTTTTTAGTTTATTGGTGAATTCAGTTTGATTCTCCCTATGATAATGAACAAGCAGACCGGGAGGCCCCTGTGCATGGTTTTCTCCGCCTTTGTTACAGCTTTTGTTGGTTGGATCTTCGTTGTCATTTTGATAGACTTTAATTGTTATAGTTTACTCATCATGCTTTTTCAGATATTTCTACTTCCAACAATATTTGGGCCATTATTCTTTAGCCAATATGTTTTTCATCAGTCCGAGCAATGCAATTTTACCGTTACTACCGATTGTTTTCCCATTAGTGTGGAATATTTCAAATTATATCGGAATGGCAAGATTTAAAGCAATTTTTGATGCGAGCAAGAGAATTGAAAATAAATATAATCCTTTAGAAGAAGATCCTGATACACAAGCAGAATATCCATGCGATTTTAAAGTTAATTACAAGGACTTATATAAGAATTTTGTGGATATTTGCAAGGGTAAACCACATATTCTGTGCAGATCTACGAATATTCTGCACGTTCTAGGTTCAGTGTCTGTAAGTGTACAATTCTTGAGTTGAATTTTAAATCTTTAAAATTAGGTTTTCTAGGCTCTAGGATGTGTTGACAAAAAAGGAATACTTTCATGGCCTAATCCGACTGCAGAAAAAGTTTTTTTCTTAAGAAGTCCTGACGATGATGTAACTGGTTCAGAAACAAGGTAATTTCAGTAAAAATTAGCTGATAACCACTCTAATAATACATTTTAGTTTAAACAATATAAACGATATAAATACAGATCACAATGAAACATTTGGAACTATTCTTTCTGGAGTTGATAGTCCAGTTTCAGCGGTGGCGGAAGTTCTTGACCTTACTCACAATCTCAATGATCCATTTCGTTTACATTTTGACGATCAAGACTGGCAAAAACATTTATCTTCTTTAAAACCTTTAGGATTAGCTATCTTACTTAACACTTGCCATATCGATACTCAGGTTTGGCTAGGTCTCTTATGTAATTGGATTTCATATAAATCACATTTAAATTTTAGGAACACTATAGTAATTTTTGTTCCCATATTTCCTGTGAGGCTATGTACAACGAAAATTTAGTGCCAGTGTCTAATAGGAGATGTTTATGTGAATTAGCCAAAGAAATAGGATTTGTAGATCAAGCGGAAAAGATATTTCAGTTGGAACAAAAACTTTCAGTTTTTAGACATTTGGTAAAAAATAATATGTTTTAGTAGGTTTAAATATAAAAATACATTCATTGCAGCAACCCGAAATGGTTCGAAGGGACAATAAATACGCCAGAACGTTACAATTATCTACAAGACTTAAATTTCCATTTCCTCATGCTTTTGCAGTTGTTGTTAGGGAGTTATGTAGTGGGAATATTCAATTGCTAAGGTGAATTTTATTTTTCTTGCAATTATGATAAACAGTCATCGTTATCTTAGTGAAGGGACAGCCGATATTATTCTTGATTGTTGCGTTGATTATTGGAACGGCTATGATTTGTGCCCTTTGTCAAATTCAGATCGAAAAAAGATTCAGGACTTTTATCAGAGGAGCAGTCTAACAGCCTACTGTACCGCATTTGCTTATAGGTAAAGCTTTTTTTTTCATTCTATAACATTCTAAAACCCAATTTACAGGCCTTTGTCAAAATCTGTTAGTGAAAAATTAAGTCAAGTGTATTTAGAGCTTCCAAGCGATAGTAGACATCTTTATATGAATCATAGAAGTCCCACGCCAGCTCATTGGGATTGTAAAAGTGTACTTGAGCCACAAAATTAATAAAAATACTCAATTTTTCAGCACCGGTAAGTTTCCGTACTTTTTTTTGGTTCTAAAAGATCATATTAAGAATATTTACTTAATTTATAAAGTTTATTTTTAGATTCTTTATTGTACAATGATTTACCTGCTGGAAGTAACATTTCTGGTGCCGAAAGCTGCTTTCAGATGCAATGCAATCAAATTTTTATCGGAATGGTTACCATGCAGTATCAAGCTTTAGCTGATATGGTAATAGTCGTGTACAAATCTCATATTTGTTAACAATCGTTTTCATGCTTAGGTTCATTTAATAGAACAACTAGAAAGGGCCTGCATTAGATTTGTGCATTTCAGCAAAGAAAATGAGTTGAGATCGAGGGTATTTAATGAAAAAATGGGTCTGGAAAGCGGTTGGAATTGCCACATTTCTCTGTTAAGTGATAGGAATAGGTACGTTATGGAAATGTACATGTAATCGCCTTTCTAACTGTCTGCATGAAGCAATAAGTGAACAATCTCAAAAATTTTCAGTAATTTTCAGTTAATATTTTATTTTTAGCCATGCATGAAGCTACTCTTATATGAAAAACAAATAATTTATTTTAATTAAGATATCTTAAGTCGTTATTATAATATAACGCATTAGATATCTTAATTTAATAAATCTGTATGATTTAACCAATTAACCTGTGATTTTCTGTTCCTCTTGCTCTATCATTGGCTCTGTGTACTATCTATCTCTCTCTTGGTGTGTATGTTGGATATTAATCGGGGGTGGTAGAAAGGAAAGCTTCACTCAACCCATTAGTTTGGAATCGTCGCCAGTGAGCGCTGAAGCGCGTAGAAATCAACGTTTGACCGATGAGGTTTATCAGGGTTTTGATGAAAAATCCCGTCTAATTGATAGGTATTAACGTTTAATACTGGCTTAAAAATCTATTACTATTCTTTAGATCACTAGTTCATATAGATCTATACCAATTTTTAACAAAGTAGTTTTGCACATACACGAGATGATAAAACCAAAGGTTGGCAAACGATTACAATACAAATATAGATTTAAAAATGTAACAGAATTAGGCGAGTGCTTATTCACTTTCGAAATAGAGAAAGTATTTCCACTTATTTCCAAACATTTCCAAATATATTCTCGGAATTATATGTAGATATATTCGGTACTCAAAAAAGTTAAACAGCATACAGATCTTTTGGTTATTTCCGCTTCTTTTCACCTTACTTCCAATATTTGCCAATATTATTTATGAAATGATTTCCAAAGTGAATAATCCCTCGAAATTAGATGCGTTTAGATGTGCCATGTTGTCTGATTGTTAAGAAAACTTTTTTTATCTTTAGTAATTCCTGTTTGAGATTGTTATAATAGTATAGTCAATTTTTGTTAAGTAATTTTTTGCTAATCCTTGGTGCATCTTAACTTTTTATTGATTCAAGATTTTTAATTTCTTTTAGTAACTTGGAATCATCACGTACAATGAGTTTTTCCGCTCCAAGTGCCATCAATTTGGATCATTCCATTGTAAAATTCGATACGGAAATTGAAAAATTTCACGTTGCTCGTCGCCAAAGTGAAACCCAAGATGATGGGACAAGCAACGAAAATGTGCCAGTTCACGCGGATAGTATCACACATGACTGGCAATCATTGAGTTGTCTAACGGATAGCACTGAACAAAGTGCCCCAATTAATTTTGATATGAGTAATAGAGTAAGAATATTCGATATTCATCTTATTGTATGCCATAATTGTTAAGATTTTAGGCGAAATTGCCGCGAGGAATAGATAAAATTCGACCTCACATAGAACTAATCGATAATGTTCCATTGCTTGTGTCGTTATTTACTGATTGTACCCCTTCCGCTACCAGAGAAATGTTGAAAATCATGCAAGATTACCATGAAGTGGTGTGCATTTTGGGATCGTCCCAAAATTGTGATAACGCTGGAATATTTATGCAAGCTGATGCTGCGTAAGTATAGGTTATTTCAGGTAATTTATCTTCAAAATAGTTAATCAAGAACGCTACAAACTCGTTATGTTGATTGTTTAGGAATTTACGCATTATGCTAATAATATTTATTCGGTGGCACACTATTTTAGTTTTGAAAAGAACAGATGTTTGTCGTACAAATTAATTAATTCAAAGAACAAAGGTTTAAAACGTCAAAAAAAAAATAAAAAACTAACAAAGGCTTTAAAAAAATCAGTTTTCAATCAGTTTGACACAAAAACCCAGAAATTTTCAACTACAAATTGAGAATAAAAGATTAGAATTGAATTCAGAAATACGAGAATATGTCTTTTCCGTTTTTAATTCATTACAATTATGAGTTTTCATTTTAATCAAGTCCATTGCCAATCGTTACATTATACGACGTGAATAAAAAATTATCTGAATTAACCATATATATATATTTTACCATATTAATTCAATTATTACAATACATGTATGGAAATCTACTGCTATTTTCTACTTTCTAGTACTATGAAAATCTACTATAGCACTATGGTTGTTCAATTCAAATCTCTTTTTGCTACGAGCACCTTTGATTGTTACTTCTAATAACGCAAATTTCACCTAAATGATTGTAATTTATTCCAAGGATGATTTAATAAGTGTTTCAATTGAGAAACCCTTGTAGTGTTCACGTAACAATTGCATATATTATTGTTTTTAAAATAGGATTTCTGTTGAACCACTGTATCCTCAAGTGTGCCAGAAAATGCAAGTGCTCAAAAAATGTAATGGGTTTACACCTACACATTTGTCATCTCTTTTAAATTCCATTGCATGTTCATTGACAATTAATCGTTCAGATCCAATATCAATTTACCATTTAATAATGGAAGCGAGGAACTTCGGAGCAACTCTATGGAGTTCAGGTAAATTAATCAGTTATATTCACAATAGAATCAGTAATAAAAAAGTTTTTGTTTTAGTGCAATACTGGTTATGTTGTTGCGTTATCTTAAGCCTAATGCAAGTGGCAGCAGTTGTATTTATGCTTCCTGAATTGATGACAACTGGACACAATTTGTGGTTAGCTGCTATTGTGGCTCCTTCTATCAGTATTGCATTGTCGATGACTCCAATCGATCCAGATGTTATGAAAAAGCCACAGGGAAAAAGCCAAGCTGCATTTCGTTTAGACGTAAGCATAATTTAAAAGTATAAAAAAAAACCATTTTCTACAATCGTTAATTTTTATTTTAGACAATTCTGTTTATACTTTGGTGCTACGGTACCAAGTTTCTTCCGACTGTTCTAACAGTTCTAATTTCGTATGCGGGTGTTTTATCTAGTCATTGTAATCAAATGTGTTCAGAACCTTATACTGAATTAGGACCTTGTAGGTAGGTTTTTTAATTACGGGGATTTTTCAATAGGAATATATTCATCCATATGTAGTAACGGTAGAATTCATACGTTGATCTTGTTCAAGAGCTACGTGGGGAACGAAAGTGAGATATCATAAAATACCCGCCTTAGAGCTTCGACTTCTCGTGTTTGGCGTCTCCATACGATTTCACATTTTTCTTTCATTTTTATGAATAGCCTACAGATATGGGCAACAATTTGATGTCTTAATGAAAGTGGAGTTTTTTAAGTCGTTAAAACAATATAAAATTATTTGCGGTGTCTAAACGTGTTTATATTGAACAGTCGTTGTATGTACAGGTTTACTTAGCTGTACTTGTTCTGTGGTTTTTTTTCTTATTTTTACTTGATTCACTATATATTTATATTATTATAGATGTGTGTTCTTTTACAATCCGACTGGGTATAGAAATATAACTGATGGAGATGATGTTGGAGGATTTGAAGAAGATAGTTGGACTCTTTTAACTGCAAGACTGATTGTTATTTTCATTGTTTTATTACATTTTGGTAAGACTTTCATAATAAAATATTTTTTAAATCATTAATTTCGTGTGGTTTTCTCTTTCTTAGTTGTCATTTCCATAGGATTTGTACATAGAGATAGATTAATATACAAAAAGTTTCCATGGAGCAATTTAGTTTGGCTTGTCACCATATTTGTACTGTATGTATGTACTTTCTTCAATTATAAACATTTATAATAAATTATTTTAGAGTATTTTTGCAAAGTATATACACTTTGATGTCATATAGGAAATTCATCCAATCGGAACAATTTAAAAATACACGTTTCGAAATTCCTACATGGGTAATATTATTTGGATCGTTATCACCTTTTGTAATATTTCTGATCAACGAATTGGTAAAGAAACAGGAAATTATGTGAGTTCCTTTATGCAAATTGGTCTTCTATTTAATGTTGAGACTTTTTAGGTCAAACAAAAGGTTTTTGAAACGTGCTAGACTGGATTTTGGAACGAAATTAGGAATGAATTCGCCGTTTTAATTAATTGTTGTGAAATCTATATGTGCCACAGAACGTAGATTTATGATAGCTTAAAAGCATATAAGACATATTCGATGGAGTTTTAAAAGTAGTGCCTTTGAAATAGAATTTTATGTGTGAACAGCAACAAATGTGAGCAATTTTACATCATTTTTTGCAGTACAGAGAAATATGGAAAATGACACATTGCTCGTCTATTGGGAAATAATTGGAAGTGGAATGAAAAAAATTATATATTACTTCCTAAATGACCTGTATTTGATAATAGCTTGTTGAGTATCATTAATATTGCTTTTTGCATCCAAAACTTCATTTCATTACCTCAATTGTGTGTTATTTAAATAAAATTGGAATGTTTTTTACAACAGAAGTTATACCCATAATTGTCAATTTATATATTCCTATTCTAAGAAAAGAAATTTTTATATTTGTTAAAAACTTTACATCTTTATTAATGTACTTGATGCTTTTAAATTACAATGACATATTTTGTGCAAGATTTAAATATATTTTCTATGAAGTTCAAAATTATTGAAAATTCACGAAGAAAAATTAAAAAAAATATACAAAACTAATTATTTTTTTATTTTTAATGGGATATATTTTTGAAATCGTTATTTTCAATTAGAAAAATTCTAATTTTAACGATGAAATAAACTATACAGACATATGAATTTCAAACATTTACCACCTGCCCTGTTGGTATTCGGCCCGCTAAACCAAACTTTGCAGTTGACTTTTATCTGGTCATTATAGTCACGTTTTAATTTTTATCCTTTTTGTTTCAAACGCCCCCGTAATATTAATGGTCCATAAATTTCGTAGGGTTTTAATTTCAGAACGCGTTCGAGAGGGTCTATTTACATAAAATTTATTTCCCCTCTATGTAATATCTAACTTTTATCAGTCTTGTTATGGAATTGAGCTTCGTTTAGCGACAAAATGTCAAATATATACATAGTATTGTATTTGTATGTTTATTTCATAACATATTTTTTTCTTGTTTTTCTATAACTCCTGGACTCTTTGTAGCTGGCCGCTTATGCAGTTTTCAAGCGCGTCCGCAAGACAGAAATACAATTTCCAGATAATTTTGGCAGGATTCTGGCAACTCCAGCCGAAACTTTCCGTAACATCTGACAAAGTTACGGAAATTTTATAAACTTAGACACTGGCAGTGTTAAGATGCATAAGATTTCTTACATTGACCATAGAAATTCTTGATACGCGAATGTCAGAAAACTAGAAAAACCTTATATCAAATCCATATGTAGGTCTGTGTTAAGAACACAAGCGGTTTTTGCATCGAGAAATGATTATTTCGCAGCAGCATCGCCATTTATTTTCTCATCTCGACAGTTCCAAAATAGAGTTGTATAAGCGAAATATTTATTCGCAATTTTGAGTGCAATTAATGATTTTAATCAGGTAATAAATCCTTGCTTGTAATTGGCTGAAAGGATATCGTCATGATATACGGGGTATCGTGGAAGGTAAAGCGCCAGGGTTGAATTAGCCTTAGTACGAAAGGAATGTATTAATAATAATCAACAAAGGGCTGATACATATTGCCGTGTGAATATAGGCAATTGAACAGGTACCTACGTGAACAATAGAATGAATTAATTTTAATAAGTTTACGTTGGAAGTTTGATTGCCAATTCCGGATCTGTTAGGTGTACATGTATTCGTTTCCTGTTTCCAGAATCCAGATATTGTAGGTTGATTGTTTTAGCCGTCGTACACAAAAGAGCGATTATTAATTTTGATTTCCGTTACAGATCGGATGAAAACCGACAAACGATTAAAAATAATAAATTTAATGTGATCATACCCGGTTTATACGCGACATTTGTAATGGCGCTCGAAAAATTATTGCTCGTCTGCTACTGAATTTGTTTTGAATTTTATATCAGGCCGTGTTTCCGCTCTGGTGCACATAAAATTATACTAATTGCCAAACACGATTTTGTTTTACTTTTGACAATTTTTTAATAAATTACTTTCAGTTGCACAACGGCCCTTTCCGGTTTGTAAAAATATTAATTTTTTATCTACATTTAATAAACAATGAAAAAAGTAATAAATAATCGTAAACAAAATTTGGTTGTCTATTTAGAGCAGAGCATTTGAAATTCAGTACACTACGAAACGTGTAGAGAAATTTTTCGTTTTAATGGAGCTTTATAAATATGACAATACCAACTTTATATTATGATCCATTGCCTTTGCGCCGTCGGCATAGCCCCATAAATCTTCTCAGACATTCGAAACTGTCTGGATTTGGCGAAATAAAAGCTTTATTACTTCACCGGCACATTAGCGTCAATTTTGCATGTGAAAGCTCAATCGGGGCCTGTTTCCTGGAAAAATGTAAGACTCTATTCCTTTCTGTTTTAATCTTGAATAAAACTCAAAAGAAGAAAGTCAAATCGTTTGGTCAAAATCATTCAGTATTTTGTATATAAAGGTGTCACTCGGAAAAGGGAATTGAACGATTTTTTAAAATAACTAAAAACTTTGATGTGACTCACCCATAGACCATGACCATAGCCAAACTATTACCTAAGTATACATATGTCTATAGATAAAATTAAAATGTCACAGGCCTTTATTAATTTTCGCATAGATATTCTCATAAAATGCCCATGGGAATGTTATTTTAGGGGAGATACGGTATGCAGACCTCAGTAATTATTTTATATCACTTGGCCATTCTCCAGACGACAATTTACTGTCATAGTTAAAATTAATATATTAAACAAAGCTGTTTATATGTTATATCATTCTACTTGAGAAATGTGCCCTTTAAGGACAGATATGATTATTTATATATATATATTCATATTTCTCTGACCCAATACATGCATATTTATATACCTGCATATACTGGGTATCCTGGAAAGTTCTGTCCGATAATGTTATTTCAAGTTTCAACACGCATGCACGTATTCATTTGTGACATATTTGGCTGTCTCTCTCACTGAAACTTATCTTAACTGAAACAAATGTGTCGCATATCAGTATTAAGTGAGACGTGATCGTGTAAACATGGCAACCGATAAAGTTCATTTATGACCTGTATTTTACCACTGCATTACGAGCTTTTGAAACTTAACGAAAAGCTCAACTCGGAGAAATACTGTCAGTAAATGGATGATTTAAATAAAGCAATAGCAAAAAAGGGGCTGGCAATGTTGAATAGGAAGCAAATTATACTGCATCATGATAAGGCCAGGCCACATACTGCTTGGGCGATTCATCAGAAAATCGCAGAGCTAAATCGGGAAATTCTAAAGCATACACCATACTTTTCAAACCTAAAATCCTCTCATTATCACTTGTTTCTTCTCTTGCAAAATTTTTTAAAGGGAAAAAAAATACAATATTAAAGCAGATGTCAGCTAAGCACTACTTGAGCTCCTCGCCTTTAAAGACAAAACATTTTTAAGAAATGCTATTTACAAATGATTATCACGCTGGTAAGAAGTAACAGTAACAATAGGAAATTATATTGTACAATAGATGTCATTGGGTATAAAGCATATATTATTTTCTTTTATTTTTCGAACCGACAGAATTTTCTAATAGACCTAACATAAACCTTAATATTTATTATATGAGGTCTATCAATTACAAGAAGTGTGGTAGACTAAAATTTTTTTTTTAATTTTATTCTAAAATTGGAAAATTAAGAGTTGCTTGGTATGAAACAAATTTGAAGTATATTTTGAATTTTTGAAAAACAAGTCGGTCTTCATATTGAAGTAAAAACTATTTTCTTTTCAGGTAGAATGAGATTTTTGTTCAAAATACGGAAAAATATTACTAAGAAAAATTGCTTAGAATGAGAAATTATGACCCTATGGGAAATTTCAGAAAGATCTGCATACTTTGATTAAACCATCATTTTTTGAGATAAATTAAAATATATTGTAGATATTTAATCGCAAATTATATTGTATGAAAATATTATACAGGGTGTTTACGAATTATTTATTTTAATTTTAAGGGGGATTAACTATTTTAAAATAAATTAATTAAACCCAAAACCATTTACCGAAAGATGAATAATAATAGAAATATGATTTTTTAAATAATTTATTTTTGAGAAATTCATAATTATCGTAGATGTAAATTGTTTAAACAATCTTATCTTTTTTATTATGAAACTTTGTTAAGGTGTTTTGGTTTTAATCAGCTTCTTTTAAGGTGGTTAATCAACCCTAAAAAATAAAGTCAATAGATTGTAAACACCCTATATTTTAAATATTTTCTTTTTTTATTATATCAATTATGTTATAGTATATGTTTTGTAAATATAATATACATATATATTACATATACATATTCAAGTTAATAGATTTTGTATGCAGATCTGTATATTTGATTAGGAAATAAAATCCTGTATATACAAACTACAAAATAACATTTGATCTGATCCTTTAATTTTTTTAGTTTCTGAGAAAAATTGTGGAATTTAATTTAGGAAAGTTCACTGTTTTATTATTTGAAATAATAAAACAGACTGTGTGACGAGCGTTGGCGGGTTCTGTGGTCGGTGCAACGCCACCCCCAACAAGGGGAGCGAAATAGGCGTTTCAAGCTCCCATCCATCACAAGGTCCTTCCTGCCCTTTCTCTGCTACTAATATCAGGTCCAGACGGAGTCCCTTTTGTCTTGTATTATTCACTCTGCGACGACTGCAGTCGTTAGTCGACCAGCTTGGGTCTAACTGCACTTGATTTGTAATTTTTCAAAGTCACATGGTCAGAATTTGCGACTCTTTGGTCGAATGGTAGTGATGAAGACCCTCTTGGGTCTTAATGAAAAAGTAATGATGTGTGGTTTATAAGGTTTTCGTAAACTGATTATGATTCCCTTTAGAATTGCAAACTTTCCTTCAATAGTGTTTCTGGGTCTATCGAATATATTTTAGTATTTTTCACAAAGTTACTTCGAAATAGCTATGCATAATTCCCAACAGTAAATTTCATTCTCGCGTACCGGTGAAAGTTTTTCTGAAAAAACTTCGGCTCTATAATTCATACAGTACGGCACAGCTAAATGGTAACTTTGGCAGAGAGAAATACGCCTCCAGATTTTTCTGAAAACGCGTTATTTGCAGCGATTTGCCTCTGGTTTAATCGACCGGCAAGGCATATTTAAAAAAGGATAATGCGCTTTTGTTAAGAACGGGAACTGCGGTTATCTTTTCTGTCGAACGTGGATATATTTCGTCGCTTTGTATCGGACCAGGAGAAGGAAGTCTTTTTGTACGTTTAACACAATTTCGACTTGAACAAAAAAGTGAATTTTTTCCTAACATATTTGTATGTACCTAGGTATTTTTACATTAAATGAACGCATTAATGGTGTGATTTGAAATTTGACTGAATTTCATGTTGTCACACATGGAAAAGCAACAAACAAAACGACCACAAACCGAAAATTGTCACCCTTTGCAAACAATACTATTTTAACATTTTTTTCTCGGGCTGTGTTGAAAAAATTCAAAGAATCTAGTGAGTATATTTATGAAAACCCGTCTGAACAAGCCTCTTCAAGTAATGGAACAAAGCGATTAGGAAAGCTTTCATTTGATGTAATTCTACTTTACGGCTATATTTGTTGATGGTGGACTTGGTACCGTGTGAAATAACAGAACTGGATGTTTTTGGAGTATCTGCTCTACACTTCAGATTTTATGTTTTCTATAAACAGTAACGCCTTTTAGGGTATGAAGTTGAAATACAAAATGTTGACCAAAAATTCTTCATTCAGGAGAAACAAGTACTCTATAAGCGTCCACCAAATATTAATTAAACAATCATATAGGTAGAGTACAATTGATCGGTTTATAACGGGTGTATCACAATTCATATCAATAACGAATTTCAATTGTACAAATACGTATGTTTGTGTAATAAATTATTGTCCATTTGTTCATTTTAGATAAATATATTCAAATTTTGAAAACTTGAGCTTCCCTAAATTATATATTTTTTCATAATATTTTTATTTACACACGCCTCGTGTAATAAACGATAATTTCAATTCTTTTTGTATTCGTTAATTAATACCAGCACATGGTACTTCAGTTTTCATTATTAAATCCCTGTTATCTGATTGTTTACAATGCTACTATAACGTTAAGCCCAATTAATACTCACGTTTCAATATTAATGTTTATCTAAGCTTCCATTTTTCCTCCGGGATCCTATAATTATAATTAGATTATTATATGTATTGTGCGGTACGTGAACGTTAGTTTCTTGTGTAGGTCAATGGGTTTAAAAACTTCTAAGGTAATGAAGGAGTTTCATTTCAAAGTAATATCATTTTCAATTAGAATATATTTTTTAGGATAGAGTAGCAGTGCCAGAGTCCCTTTTAATCGGTTTTGAGTTGAATAGAAATCTGTATTTTTACATAATTTTATTTATAACAGTTATAGCCATTCTAGGAAATTTACTAGTAATACGAACCATTTTAACAAGGTATTGTCCTACACAGTTTGATCAAAATTAAGTGTCCAGCATGGATAACTTATTTAATATTCAAGATATGAGTTCGGTTAAATTAGTGAACTTTAGTTCAGTTAAAATAGTGAACCAGTAGTATAGTACATTAACTAGAATGGTACATTCGGAAGAACATTCAAAGCTGCATTCTCGATTTATTTTATAAAATTTATTATTTTTAAATGAAACATACACATTATTTCTATGGATATTAATCGGAAATTATTTTCTAGCTTTATTCCAAGAGAGGTTCAGAAATGTTCCGGAATTAGTTTTTCCCTAATGCTGTGTTATATCGTAATTTTTTATTAACGCTATAAATTATTACAATGATTACACCGTATTGTTGTTACGATTCATACATATAGTTTGTCTCAAATACTAATGTAGTTACGTCTTGTGTCATATGTCATCATTTGTCTCTCTCTTTCGTACTGATGAAACGCTTGACAGTTTTAAACTCTTGTTTTTGATTAGGTCGTGATTAGTGACGTAACTACATTAGTATTTGAGATAGACTTTATATATAATAGTTCCATGTGCTTTCAGTTTTTTTTTGCCATTCATTGTATTACTCGAAAATCACAATACGGCTTAGCACTAGTGAAAAACTAGTTCTGGAATGGTTCTGAACTTCTATTGGAACAAAGCTGCTATTCAAAAAGTTTCTTATGTGCTATTATCCTAAAATAAAAAATAATACAGATAGGCTGTTATTTATACAATTTACTAAAGGAAATTAAATGATATTTTATATCGGTTAACATACAAAGTTACCATTAACAACCGATTTAGTCTACGTCCAATTCGGTTTACGATTAAATTTTGTTTCTCGTATATCTAATAATATGTTTTATAGAATATATCGGGAACGCTGCTTTGAATTTTTTTTTGAATTTTAATCAAAGCACAAAATACTACCAGTTCATTAATTCAATCAAATTTGTATTTTTAATTCTAAACAAGTCAGTAATGGTCGACATTTAATTTTGTTTAGCCTATATGCTATATGTGCAATAGTTACTTTTTTTTTACCTTTATTTGGTTTTCAACGTTTTCAATATCTTTTCCTTCCATTTTTTTTGTCATTTATCTAAGTATTGTAATACAAATAATCAGTATACGTCAGCCGAAAAAGGCTCCATATGTTTATTCATAATGAATAGTAAATTAATAAAATATTAAGAAAACCTCAATCTAAAATTTAGCTGAACTTTCGTTGTCTTTGATAATTTCTTTCAATTCTTTTGATATCCCGTAAATGAGTTTATTTGCAATATTTGTTGGTATTCTCTCTGCTTAAAATGACCTGTTTTTAATTCTTTTTTATTATTTCTCTACTTAAATTTTATTTTATTATTCAATGTGACATATCTATATTCTTTTTTCGTGAAGCTAATGCTGACACTAGACCCAAAATCTCTGAACTTAGTTTCATCACTAAAAATAATGATTTTTCATAGGAAAATATAAACCATTTCTGGAGATTGATGGAAAAAAGCAACATTTACAAATTGTATAATTTCTGAGAAAACTTTGTCACTTTGTTTTCATCAAGATATTTTGATAAGAAAACTAATGAAGAGACAATAAAATAATAGTCTAAACATAAAATACAGGATTTTAGAAAAACATTTATTGTTATTGTTTTTTAAGAATATTAGATGGGGTTGCCGCCTTTTTGAATAGAACTGTATAAGAAACTCTTAAAACAGTAAATATTTTATGAACATGATCATGCTTAAAATTGAAACATTGCATTTTTACATTGTAGTATTGAGGTGTAAAAACCCCATAGAAGCAGATAGATCTAAAAATAATTATTTCAACGTTAACCCAAATAATCGAGATGCCTACAAAACATCAACTATATGATCAATTTACTCATGAAATAATCAATAAAGTATTGAAATAAAGCAACGCTCTATTTTTATGATATTTATTATATTTCTTGAACAATGGACTTTCTGATCGCTGTTATCATTTTTTCTTTCAATCGTCAATTGTTCAATTTACACGTTCCATTGTTAAAAACAGATTAGTAATTTTATGATGTCTAGTGAGTGTGACCCAATGACTGGTCTTCTATTATCGAATCCTCTTTCACTAAGCCTTCTTATGACCGTTGATCTGGAAATTGCTACATTTCGAGTTGCTCTAGGTCGTATTAGAATCTAAACTCGGTTAATTCTTATGTTTGGGATTCTGAGGTTTTTCAGTAACTTTAACAAAATTTTCCTGATACTCTCGTGTTTGTGTATCTTATACTGGTTAATTTAACAATGTATATTTCCTATATTGTGTATGTTTCAAACTATGTACTTCTATCTTATATTTTTTAGGAAATATAAATACCTTCAAAAAAACCTGTATAATATCTTTAGCAATATCAGATATTATGACAGTGGCGCTATTTGCAATGAATAATTTGAGCTTGCTCATAACAAAACCTATGATATGGGTAAGTATGAATTCGTAAGCAAATTAAATGAATATTGAACATTCCTAGATATATGGAGAATATTTGTGTCATTTTATACCAGTCTGTCAAGTCTGGAGCAATTTGACTAGTTCAATTGCTCTGTTGGTTATTGCCCTGGATCGATATCATAACGTGATTCACGTTCTGAGTGCTAAATGGAAACCATGTTTATGGAAGTGTTTTGGGGGAGCTAGCTTTTTATGGGTGATTTGTGGCGGTATGTACATATGTAAGTATAAGCTGTGGCACTTGTTACTTGAATAAACTTGTTTTAGGCTTGTCTTATCCAGTTGCAACTTTTTACATTTATATTCCAATATTAATGGATGATAAAGAAACTGCAATGTGTACCGCGGCTTCTGTGACGAAATCCACAATTTTCCTGTATTACATTTGCATGAATAGTCTCTTTTTTCTTCCAATAGTTTTAATGTTTTTCTGGTTTTATTACAAAATCGCTTTGCTCATTTGGAAACACCGAAAACCCCCTACGGATGAACATTTAAGTCAACAAGAAATCACAGATACTTCCTTTGCTACGAAACAATTCGAATCGCATACGTTCAATGTAAAAACAGGTGGAAAGAAGAGAAATGAACAAATGGAAAAGAAAATCCGAAGTTTTAAAATTGTTGTAGCTCTGATTATAGCTTTTATTGGATGTAGGGCTCCTTATTGGATACATATGCTTTATCAACAAGTGAATACTGTTGATAAAAATTTATTGTGGAATTTCCGGTTTTCCGCTATATCTTTATATTTACTAAATTGCGTTCTAAATCCTTTGCTTTATACGTATTTGAACGTGACTATAAGTATTTGCAGAAAAATTAGTAGTTTCCTAACTCAAATATGTTGCTGTTGGTTTTTTGGATCGGAATTTGAGGAGTTTGAAACTGGAGAACATATTGTTGAAGGAATTGTTGGTGTCGATAACAGGGATGAACTTAAAAACGATAAGTCGCCCAACAAGAAGATAAAAATTCATTATGTTCACGTTCCATTTTCAAAATATTGATTTTTTAATGTTTACAGTAATATATTACAATTTATAAAAGTAAGTGAATTCTTGTCGTTACATGTCATACATGTCACGTATAGTGAAATATTTGCTGACCTAAAGGTCTAGTGTTTAATTCTGATCAGTTACGTGAAATATTTATGTCGACAGGTTCAGATGTTAGGATTATTGCTGTTTTTATGTCTACAAAAGGAGAAACAAATTAGAAATAAAACCTTGTCCTTATAAATTTTTCAAATAAAGTCTCTTAAATCGTCTTCAATAAAAAATAACATTAAGAATCACTGCAAAATTGTTTTAGTCCATTTCTAAATACTCGGTGAACCTCAGGTAGAATGCCTTGAGGATGTTTTATACAAAAGGAAATCGGGGACTCTGGCAATAATTTTGGCATATAAGCCTGAATAGAACTTGAGAAGGGTCTATTTAGAAATGTCAACAGATCAAGCTATTTAAACGGTATTTAGAGCGGGTACATAGTTTGAGGCCTTTAAGTTCCCAATATTATTCCCAATTGGTAAACATGTGAAATTCATTTTTTGATATCGATTATTTTTCTGGCATGTTCAGTTTCACTAAATAATTCTTAACGATACTGCAGTGCATTTCGAAATCTAGGTCGTCGAAGAAGTCTGCAATTCTCTATGATTTAGTGTGATTTTGAGCAGCAACTATTTTGCAATTTATTTAATGGAAAATAAATTTCTTTTTGACAAACTAGAGAGACGTTCCCTTCGTCTCTGCATGTCTTATCTACGTTTTTCGTAAACACATCTTTGCCAGCAGAGACCCTTCTTATACGTATACCTGTACGTCAGTCCCTCCTCGCGGAATGCTTCCTACAAGCGCATAAATATCTTCTTGGAACGGTCTCCATATTGATTAATGAAATAGTGCTGGCGAGGGCTTTGGGTCTTATGGGTCTGAGATATATTTTGGCATTGATATGGGACTATTTAGCATTTTCAGCATAACTTCTTCGAGAGGAACTTAAATTAGAAATTACACTGAAAGTAACAAGCAAGTTTAATTACGTTAAAAAGCCCAATTTACACTAAAATGTCTTGCAAGACCAGGATATAAAAACAATTTATTAAGCACATATCACCCGTGGCGGGAGCTTCCTTCGATTGCCTCCTCCTCTTTTAATTTGGCGCGTTCCAAGAACGCCCTGATTGATAGCTATGGCCATCGATTGTCAATTGTTCCATTTAATAGGCGAGTTCCTCGCAGGATAAAAATCTTTATCCGGTTCGTAATTGCCGAAGCACAATGCTGAAATCAGCAACGACAAAAAGGATAAATAAGGGTGTATACATTTGAAGGGGCGGAAAATCTGGAAAATGTGTAATTATTTCTTGTTCTAACGCAAATTGTTTTATGCTTTTCTAGTCTGAAAAAGTTCCATCTCAAAATTATCGAGAATTTTTTTTATTGCAAGACATGTATTTCCATTTTTTATTAATGGATATTGAAGTAGAGTGATTCTGTCGCTGTCTAATTAATATAAATGGATTCAACCGAAAGCAGACAAATCGACTATGGTTTGACAGGCGATTTTCCTGTTTTATTCATAGCTTGTTCCATGTAAAGAAAATGGTAACAGTCTATTAAAATTAACATAAAGCGATTAGTTTTTCCAGGGGCTTTAATATTTCGAACTCGATAAAATCTACAAACACCATAATCGAGAACGAGGGAATTTCAAAAGTCCGCTTTTATTTAATTATTCGAAAAATTTTTTGTTGTTTATCGATTGCTCATTGTTTCCCGATTTCGGAGAGTTTTCAATCATAAATTAGCGATGCACGCTATTAAGCTGAACAACAGGACAATTTTCGACGGCGACTTGTGGCCTTAGCTCTTTCAATTGAAATTCAGCTGGAATACAACGTAAACGAAACGCACTGAAAATATTTATGCAAATCCGTATCTGAAACCCATTGTTGCCAAACCGAGTGTAAGATATGAGCCCGTCCGAGGGGGCATTTTAAAGGGGGCCAAGTTGAAAACAAAAGGATGAGAGAGGGGTATCTCGCTGTAGAATGAAAGCGAATCCGGGATGTGAATTATAATTAATATATCTTGGTCTAAGGGACCGTTTTTATATTAAACCCCATTGTACAGTCTGATTTACAGTGCAAGGAAATTGGTTTTTTAATTTCTTTTTTTTCTGCAGTAACGTGAACCATTTATATGCAGTTTAACCGTTTAAATGCCCTTCGAAAAAACTGTCCTTTGTGTAATTTTATTAGTGACGTAATCTAACGTCAAAATATTCTACCATTAATGGTAAGCCATGGGCAATATGTAGTAAATTCCTGTACTTCTAAACAGTGCAATTTTAGCCGCAAAAATCCTCGTATGTCGGTCAGTAAATACTTCCAGAAACGGCACATTTAGCCGGGAGTTTAAAACGAAAAAGTATTTCGGGTCGGTGGCGCTTTAAATCTTCGTAATGGCTGAACGGTTCTGAAGTATGCGGAGGTGAAACGGCCTACGATAGTGAACGTTATTAGTATTTGAAAAGCCAAAGTGATTTAGAACTTTAACCAGTCGAACAGTTTTGATAAATCTATTTGTTGGGAATTTCTTGATCGAAATGTTATACGAGTATTTGAATATTTTCTAAAATACATGATTAATTCTAATAGAAATTAGAAAGAAATTAGGCAAGACACTCTTGATTAGAAATAAAATCATTGACAGTTATTGTTCAAAATCAGTCTTTCTATCCCTAGTTTAAGGATAATGTATTTTATATATTGTATTTTAATATTTAGAGACAACAATGATAACTTTTCGATGAAAAAGAATTCTTAAATTGTTTTTAAACCATTGAGAACGTCCTCATTCACTGAAACCACTTTCAAATATTTCACGGCATATCTTCGTTTGTATTGACTCATATGTAGCTTTTTTTTTTTTTTGGAGTGGAAAACCTGCATGTCTGAAGTTGACACTTCTGTTTTTATACAATTTTAACAACATTCTGTTTTTCTTGTTAATTCTTTAACCGTCTAAATACCAGGTCTAAACTGTTAACATTGAAATGCAGATAACAATTGAAAATATTGTTACTCTTAATTACAACAGAATAATAGCTAATTAAAAAACTGGGAACAATTTTCAAATTGATTAATAAAAGTTTAAGTTAAAACTTATTTCGTAATTATTTCTGAAAGCTTTTATCCTCAACTTTAAAACTGTTTGAGTCAGTTTAATAGAACTTCTAAGGCGCTTTTTAAGCACTAAAACCGAGCTAAATCTGTTAATAATATGTTCAATTTTATTGCATAGTTTATACCAATTTTTTACCTCATCTACATATTAAATTAATATTTCGCTTCTAATCTTCACTGAACAATTTCAACTTTTTCAATCTCATTTTTTTTATCTCTTAATTTGCTTCATCCCAATTCTAGAGCTTTTACATTAGCCTTCGTAATTTACATTAGATGAAAATGGAGTAAAAAGGACGAATGGCACACACTTGTTCGGCTGAAACAACAATGCCAACTGGAAAGAGACTCATTGAATCCAGGACAAAGGATACAATCAAGAACACCGCCTCCTCCCTTGGTTGTATGCTTTTAGATCTCGATGCGAGGCCCTTTGGGAAGGTTTATTCAACTCTTTTTAATATCAACATTATGGAAAATGGCTGGAATTTCTAAGACGTTACTTACGATTTTCAAACATTTACAGAAAGTTGCCTTTTGTGTTGAAGTTCTCGCGTGAGCCGTATATGATCCTCTGATAAAATCCATTATCTCTACGGTTGAAAGTCCTCTTCGATGACCCAGAAGTGACCCCTTACACTTCGATTACCTTACATGGACGGCCATTGTTTGACAACGATAGGACCAACTTTGTCATTATTCACTACTCGGTTATTGTTGAAGCTTCTGCAGCACAGATTACAAATGGCCTCATCCATTTTGCTCGAATGTTTGCGGTTCTATCGTTGAAGCTGAAAGATAAAAAGTCCGCTTATATGTATAAAAAATCATTTTTCTCTACATTTGGCTGGCGATTATGGTATTTTTATTAACTAATAAATACTTTTTTTATTAAAGAGTTTTATGTTTAGTAAATCTTATATTCGCAAAAACCTTTTAGGGGGAGCTTTATATTTAAATTTCTCATAAACCAAGGAATTCCACCCTTAAATGAACAACCCCTAACTGAAAACAGCAGGAGCAAATATCAAGCCGAGACTCAATAGATTACTGACTACTGACTTGTCGAAGTCTTGAGTAAACGCATTATTCACCCACGCATCCCATCAAGTGCGTTAAAAGCAATAAAGCCCTGTAAAAGAATTCTTGCGGGAGCCATTTCTCGTCGACTCCCCAACAGATTTCTTTAAGAAATCAATTCTTTTTTCAAATATTGCTAATATTATGTTAATAGAACCTCAATCATAACATATAGGGACATCAAAGCTCATATTGGATAAGCAAGTTTCTAATAATGCATTAGGGAAGTTCGTCCCTTTTTGGGGACGAATTTTGTTACACGCGTCTGCAATAAGAGGCTCAATTTAGGATTCTTTTATATCTATCAGCGCTCCATTGTAGATTCGGGCACACGCATAGATACGTCAGCTTCAATTAGCTTTTTGAGGGGGAATTTGACGCTAAAATACTTCGCTTTACGGTTAGTTGGGTCCTGATCAATTGCAATTTATTTCACGAACCATGCAGAAGGAACTTTCTTTCAATTTTCTTTGAACCATTTTACAGAAATTTAATCGAACAGAACAAAATGCAAATTTTCTAAATTAATAAGTGATGGAAACAATAGAGTTAACATTTCAATTATAAAAAAATATAAACAGAATTAAGTATATACATAGGTGTATAGATGTTTTTTCAGTTTTTACTTCTCATGCGCCGCATCCGAAATTGAGGAAACTCATAGAGTTTAAGCGCTCCAAAAACGACGCTCATTCGGTTTCATGCCGACGCTCGCGATAGCAGCGACGACGTCGCGACGCTTACGATAAACGACGAAGAAATCCGACGAGAAAAGTTGTTATTTTTTTACACGCGCGGGTACTTTAAAAAAAAAACTTATGGACTTTGTTGTTATCGATTTTTCTATATGCTCAATGAAGGAATTTTTTACTCATAAACAAAAACTTTAATATTCACGTATCAACATGAAGAGGCGCATATCCTTTTTCTAAAGAATTTAGTGACATATTGGAATATATATTCTTAATAAATATAACGAAATTACAATTTTGTATGTGTGAATTTTAATTAATACTGTGACGTAAACGTATATTGTAACGAGATATCAAAAATTGTGGTTCATTTGTAATTTATGTATTGACTTTTGTAGTGTTTTTTAAAGTATCAAAGACAAAATCAAGTAAGTTTGTAACATATTATTAATAACATATAAGACAAAATTTGTTTATAGCATATAACATTTGATTTAAATTAGTTAATGTATTCAACAAAAAAAACATTTTATTTTAAATTCTCATTTTTAAAATTTTTCTAATAATGTTTATTCATTTCTCTATCATTCAATGTATAGCGTGAAATGAGCAAGTTTTCACATAACATACGTTTCCATCTGTTTCTATTGGAATAGAACGGATTGAAACAGGAAGTCAGCAAGTTGCTTTTCCAGCCAATTTCCACGTGTTCACCAATAAGACAGTTTTCCAATGTTCTTAATAAAAATGCAAATTTTCGAATTGCGAAGTAAAATTCACGAGGAAAAAAAGATGCGAATCCTTAATAAATAAAATTACATACAAGATGTTCTGAAATGAAATGACCATGTTTACCCTCTAGGTGGGAAATATTGTCT
This sequence comes from Hypothenemus hampei, assembly GCA_013372445.1. Lineage (NCBI taxonomy): Eukaryota > Metazoa > Arthropoda > Insecta > Coleoptera > Curculionidae > Hypothenemus > Hypothenemus hampei. Next base: position 122,484 of record JABRWK010000022.1, on the reverse strand, counting down.
TGAATGAAAAATGTCTAATAAACATTTTTTCTACATTAAAATAAATCTTGTTGTCAGGAAACTTTTAAGTTGCGGCTATGTGTAATTCTTCAACATGTACCTATTAATATTTATGTTTATTTTTTATGTGACATTTAGATGTTTGTATTGTTACATGTATTTTATAGAGAAATACCGATGCATTTCACTTTAATGCGTTTAAATATTAGAGAAATTTATTTGTTAGATAAAAGTCACGTTAAATTATTATTAAATCTTTAACGAAGAATCTTTGGATTTATACATGTCCATTGGACATTTTTTAGCTCAGAACAACATTGTTTATCTACAGTCCAAGTATGGTTGAATTTATTTCGGGACATCCTGTATTTCAAATGAAATTTGTGATTATCGCGTTTTATAAATATCCAGATAAAAAGAGGCAAATGTCTTGATCAAATTTTTCTTCAATTTTCCACGTCTGGTGAGGCTTTTAAAGCTACCGCCTCTTCAATTTTTATAAAGGAAAATATAACACGTCGCCACAAAGCATCAATTTATAAACACGCATGTGAACACTCTATCACCGAAATTGCCATCTTTATGATACAAAATTTATTTTTTATGTTGTGTCCCTCTCACTCTTTCTCTCTCTCTTTCTTGGAAAAGAAAATTTATTGTTGCCCTATTTTAGTGAGAAAAATGATGTAATAAGACACGGTCTACTGTGTAAAAAGTTCCTTTAACCATTTTATTGGATAAAAAATGAGTTTTATTCTTTTTTTTTCCTTTCCTACTAAGAACAATGCCATTAAAGGTATTAAAATATTAATAGTAACGAAGCACGCATTTTCAAAGCATCCACATATCACTCTAATAAGATTTATGTGTTAAATAAACGAAGTTCGTTTTCCTTGGAATATCTCTCAGGTAGGAAATTTTTTAAATTTTCCCAAGCTCTCATTTCCTTTCCATTTATTATTCCGGCCGGCTCTTACACCAACAGAAAAATAGACGAAAAAGCCCCAAAGCCAGTCTGTGGTAATATAAATATTCGTAAAGCAATAAAGATTTTCAAACGAACTTTCATATTTTGGCAAGACAACTTTTCAAAACTTTACAAATAATAACTCTCCTTAGAAACTTTATATCTTCCATTTGAGTTCAGGTCAACCATCTACCCTAGAGGGAAAAAAGTTAACTTGTGTAAATTAATAATTTAACTTCACTCAGTAAAATTTTTACTTGACTCAGTGCTTCTTATTTATTCTTATGACCGTCTATTTTCTGCTAGACTACCATTTCAATTTTCTGTTACGGTCTTCTAACAGTTTTTACGATCACTAGTTGTTGCCCATTTTATACTCCTCCATAAAGAGTGGATATAGTGAACAACACTACACTATTTTTCTAGCAATTTAACTCGAATCTTATTAGGTCCCGTTAAAATATCAACATCATAAAAGTATTCAAGAAGTTTATTGACATAAAAAGCGCAATGTGCAAGATTTCGTCTTAAAAGCCCTTCGAAAATGTAAATTATGTCTGTATTATATGCGTCTATGAGATTCCAGAGTCGAAATTGCAGGCTTTTGTATTATTCAGACATTGCCACACTATTATTGGGCAAAACAAGGGGATAGCACTCTATTCAGTTGGTAGCTGTAGTAAAACATTACTGGATTATGTATAATTTTGTACTATCTACAGTAATAGTTGTTCAACTGGATAAATTAAGTTTCATTTTTACAATGGCCTATGAAAATTCCTTTAAATCAGATAATATTTATGAACAGACTCTTCGTTGGTTTTTATTTTCATTGCGGCTTTCCGTCCCATAAAATTCAACCGTTTTATACACATACACAAATCCCTTGTTCGAAAGTGTGCCTCTTTAATCTCCGAGCATACATATTCGGATCCTGGACCAAATTTAAAGCCTCTTAAATCTAAATCCCTAAATTCTATCATCCGTTTTCTTATCTTTTTTGCCTTCTTTTTGGTCCAGCCTGGTGGCGACTAGGTAATAGAATTCTTATCTTAGAAAAGTACTCTTAATGAGAAGTTAAGACCATCAAATTCATTTTCAACTTCCTTTTTGAGGGTAAACTTTAAAAGGTAAACCTCATCTGAAAGAGACTGAACCTGGTAAAGAAAGATATCATCGTGGATTTAAAGTCCAACTAGTCAAGCGGAATTAATCGAATTGGACTTAATATAAAACGAGGAGCAAAAGTTCAGGAGTTTATAGCATTAGAGATGCAAAAAAAAACAAGTTACTTCTAGTAGGTATATACCTCCGTATTAGGGCGAGGCAAAAGTTTTCTGTTTTTTCTATGTTGTTTTTAAACTTGGATTTTTATTGAATAAAATTTTTTATTTTATGCTTGTTTTACATTTCTATGTATTTCATGAATATACAGGGCATTACATGACGTACTGTACAAATTTAAGTGGCGTAATCCGGAGATCATTTTAGGCCAAAAATGTTTTATAAACATATGTCCAATTCTGTAATGACATCTATCCAAATAGATGGATGGGACGTGGAGGGCCAAATCGTTGGCTACCATGATCTCCAGATCTTACGAATGTGGACTAATACCTATGGAACCAGGCTGAAAGTTTTGTGCGAAACATAAGTTACTACTACTAAAGCTGAACTACGACACCGAATTATTAATGCATGTCGGCAAATAAAAAATAATCCGAAGGTATTGAGAGCAGTGACACAGTTTGTTCTTCATCATGCTGTGCTATGTATTAATGCTGAAGGTGGTCATTTTGAACATTTAAGGTAGTTCTGTTCATTTTGTGATTTTTTTAATTCTAATTTTATAAAATACTGTGAATATTGAAGGTTCTATTTTAATATTTCAACGCTTATAACTCAGTAACTACAGCAAATTGGACATATGTTTATAAGACAATTTTTACATAAAATTCGTACATGCAACACTCTATATCATTATATTATATAACACTACCAACTGCAAATAATCTTGGAAAGAATAATTTTCATGTCGTTATGAGAAACCGAATTTGAATATTACCTTAGCAAAGGGAAAAAATGCAAAGTGAAGGACGGCAATTTAGTTTCAGTTCATGTAGTTGCGGCACGTTGTTAGCAAATTGAATTAGGAGAACAACGATATAAATGCAAAACAATACTAACCTAGAACAGTTAATTCTGCTATAAGTTCTATCCAAGGAAATTGTGTGTGAGTGATCACTGCTCATACACTACTCGGTGTTTCACAAATTTCAGTTGTTAAACACCATCATGCTCTTGGACATCATATATCAAAGTGATGGCGAGAATTAATGGTCATACGGTACATGTTCCAGAAAGATTTTATAGTGTATTTATTGGAATTTTGAAAAAGTAGAGTTACTTTGAACTAGTTTCAAATGGTCAGTACATCAATGTACCGGCAAACTTTGGTCAATACCTACGACAGAAAATGGAATTTTCTTCCTATTGTAGCATATAACTTGGACTTGGCGACATTTTTCACACTATTTGTGTGTTAGTTGGAATGAGTTTACTTTTCCAAAAATTAAACGCGGTACTGCCGCACATCTATAATAATAAACTCGAAAAATCTAATTTTAATTATTGTAAAATGACATCTTAATAACATACATTTAAGTATTAAAATAAAGATTTCTATTGGTCAAAAATTTACTTAGTAATGTAGAGAATTTATTTTTTTTTCACTGAGAGACCGAGAGGAATGATTTTTTCAAAACATTAGTGTCCTCATTAAAAGAATTTAATTTCCCTTAAAAAGGAACGAAGGAGAGTAAGGACGCTTAAAAGTTTTAAATATCCACCTGAAGGGCGTCTCCAGCGTTTTTCATTTAATTAAGTGTAAAAATGATTATGTTAATAGAGCGGATACGGAGATTAAGCGTAAAAACCAGTGAAAAACGATGGGGATTATTGAAAAATATTTTTAATTTTGTTCCGCGAGAACACAGACGTTTTTACAATGACTGTAAAGCTTCAAAAGGAATTTAACCAGAAACAGTGTAAAATTATATTTAAGGTTCAAATTTTATCTCTCGAGTATCGCACATATATCTCTTCTTTCCCCAGGTTACAGTAAAGCAATAAAATTATCTCCACTTCCCCATACGCCAATCAAGTAGAAACGCTTCTTAACTTAAAACACCGAAATTTTGCTCCATTTCGTCTTTATCTCGCATTTTATAACCTCCGGGCACCGAGTAACAATATCAACGCTTTTGTTCTATCCGTTGTTCTTCGTCGACTTATTACTGAAACCACCTTGAACAATACTAATGACTTACATCGATTCTATAAATTTAACTTTTCAGATATCAAAAACATGTGCGAAAGCGCTTACAATTCACCGCTTCCAACAAGAAGACTGACCACTGAATCGTGCTGTAGTAGTCCTGCTAGAAGTATACGAAGTCACAATATTGAGCTTTTATCGGATTCGGACGGAGAATTTGACGATCGCGACTTGGCAACTGAAATTCCTGGGACCCCCGATCAAACTGTCATCGCTGGATGGCTGAAATTCCGGGACAACAAGAAGGTAATTGAATAAGACAAATAATTTTTCCTGCTTAAAAATCCTTTTGCTACGAATCGAATATGTTAAATGTCTTCCAGACCTTACAATTTCTTAGGTTAGTTGTTTTTTTTTCGAAACACGCAACTTTTGACTAGTTTCACATAAAAAATTTACATAACAATTCTTGAGTAGCTAAAAATAACGCTTTAGAAAAAGACTTTCCTATAATTATCCGGATGAATTGTAAATAATGTTGAGGTCCTTTTTCATGAATTTTAGATTCCACATGCGACAAGCCCTGTTATTAAGTGAATTAAAAATGAATTTAGGAAGACCTTACTATTATTTAAATTTATTAATGAACATCTTTATCCCATTTTTTTGAGACTTTAATAAATGAATCGTTTTATTACCTTTATTTCTTTCATTTAAACCGAATAAATGGTTTTAACTCAACTTGACACAACACAATTTCTTTGCATGTAAAACCACTTTTGACAGTGAAAATTAATTATACGTGAAATCATTTCAAATTCATCATAATATTCTAATGTTGCGTGTTAAAATCATATGAAAAAAATGACCTCAGTTACCACAATTCTTTCCATTCACTGCAATTAACGCTTGTAGATTCATATCGTGCCATGTTTAATCTTTTTAGTTTGTTTCGAAGCTGGTTGCACGCTCTCAAAGTTCGGAACGATCTTTTTATGGTCGCAATATATCCCTGATAGTTGTTACATTTCAAAGTTTTAAGTCCAAGTATTAATTCGTCCTGGGTTAGCCGCCGTCTTATCAGACTTTCTAAACAATCAGCATTAAATTTGAATTATTCGCAACAGCGAAGAAGAAAAAAAAACAGAAATCAACACTTAAACACGTTCCGAACATCTTAATCTGTACAGCTGACGCCAGCCTCTAGTTTTTGTCTCTTCAACTTAACTTGCGGTGGTAACTTTAAAGCACATGAACATTTACACAAACACTAGGTTTTCACATGATTAGGGAAAACTGGAAAACTGGAAAATGGGAACAGAGTATCGATTTCCACCTGAAGCAACTTGTTCAGGTTGGGATTTAAATTGTTTCACAATGATACTTTATTTTAGATTTCTTCTAATTAAACTACTTTAATTCTTCTGGATTTTCGAATTTTGAATTGAATGAAAATGACAAAAAAACGCTTTAATTTACAAAGATATGAGCAGCATATTTTATGTTAGATATATGAATGTATTGAGTCTTCTTGAAAGATTCGTTCCAGAACGGCTCTGGAAAGTCATCTTATTACTCCAAACCTAAGTGAGGTACTTTATTTGGTAGTTTGAAAAGTGGGCGGTGAGATATAAGTGGTTGAAGTTTTGCCCTTAATGGTAGTTGTTTGAAAGCTTCCTCGTAATGAGGTGAAAATGAGTATTGACTTTGTTTTAATTAGGTTTAGCTCGCGAGTTTGAAGCATCTTAATGTGTCTATTTAGACAATTAGAGTAATTTAGACGGCTCCATCTGACGACGTGTCTGAAACTTTGGCTATGAGAAATTTATGTTTGTACATTCACTTTATATTACGTATTGATTGAGAAAGCTAATGAGTTGAGACATATTTGGTTTCGATTCGATTTCGTGTTGAAATATTTCCTTAAGAGCCCTATTTGGGGCTTTACGATTAATTTGGGGTCTTTGAAGTGTCCTAAATATTTTCTAATTTTAAGTGTGTTACTTTTAACGACTGCTTCACTTTATTGCTCGCGAACGTAATTAAATCGTTACAGAAATTCGGAACAAAGACCACTTAAGCACGAAAAGGACCCCGATTGCCGTGAAATAAATTCAAACTTTTCCAACTTCAATTAAAATTGAGTTTTCGACAAAATTTTCTCTTCATTGTTTCTATTTCGATTATATCGATGTAAATTCTTCTAAAATACTGATGAGAAACCGTCGACCTGTTCGGTTTTCAAGTAAGTTTCATTAAAATTCATAAAATTCCGCTCATTTTTTCCATTTTCTTGTCCGCCAAACCATAAAATCGACTTAACCCCCATCTCCAGGGACGATATAAAGGATTATGCGTGCGCCGGGGTGCAGTAATACACAATAAGGGTACGAGTTTAATGCCATTTGGTTATTTTATCCCGTATCTTAAAAGGAGCAATCATTTTTAAGACGCACCCCCCTCATAGACGCGAGCGATTGTGTTTTGCTGCAAAACTAACAAACTTTCGAGGATTTTGAGGGATTATGACACCCTCAAGTCTGTTACAGGAAGGGAATGTTTTGATTTTAAGTCGGTATTTATCGTCGAAATCGGATTAAAAGTTACCAAATAGATATAAATCAGTTTCATGAGATCTGATTTGGATAAAGTCATTACAGCTAAAAGGGTCGAAAAATATCGTTCGCCATTTTAAAATCTCGCAAGAGTTTTTTTTTGGAGATACGATACCGTGGAGAATACGAATTCGTCCAGAGCATATATGCTATAAAGTAGCAAACAGAACGTCTTTGAAAATTTCTCCCTGAAGAAACATAAGGGTAAATTATTGAACATTATACTTTTCCTAAGTACCGATGCTACAACTTTTAGGAGTTCAAGAAAATCGCCTTCAGGTGCACCAAATAGTCATATCATACAATAGTCTGTCTAGAACATAAGTGAATTTGAAATTTTAATAAAACCATAGGTATTCAACAATTCGTTCTCTAGAAATTGATCTGGATAATTTTATCTTTGCCAAGTGAAAACGAAAAGGCCTTCTTTAAATCCTGGCCTTGATTTCGAAAATGTTGTGGTCGAACGAGCCGAGCTATTGAAAGCCATTGACCACACACATACGATTTGGGATTTCGAAGTCTGCCCTAACAAGCCTAGATATCAAGAATTACAGCTACGGGAACGCTTCCTGCAGACTTCAAAGCTTCGCAATAGACAAAGACCCGACTGGAAAATGTTCGAAAGTTAAAATGGATGTTGCCAGTTTGTGGAGAGCGGCGGACAGCGGAGTGACAATGATGCACATCATTTTAAATAATAATACATTTTTCGAGCGTAAAATTTATGCAGTTCTACGGTTAAAAATTGAGCGTTCCACCTGAATTTTGTGGAAAAAAATAATAGAGCAATTGCGTTACCAACTAGAGTGGTACAATACGAGAGAAGTAAAGCGAAAAGTTTTAGTGCCACGTTAAAATATTGAAGTCTTATTTCATATTCGGATAAAATTAAATGGCCTTATCGTACATTAATTTCAATTTCATGAGCAACAAAACTTTATTTCTGATTTTAGATAACTGGATAGGTTTTATTAGGACATCTCTGGAAATACGATAAATTATTAGCAAAATGCAATACTTTATTGAAACACTTTTCGATGGATTTCTTATAAAATCTTCCGTATTTTTCTATCAATAAAAGAAACAATAACGAAAGTTTCCCGCTTAGACAACTCAATAATCCATATTTGAATCACATTCTGTTAACCGTAAGTGCACTAAAGGAATTCTTTATTCGTAGCGACGTAAGCTGACTCGGGATTTCAACGTCTGCTAAAACGGACCTTGTATAAGGAATTACCGGGATACAAATCCAACAAACCGAGTTTAAAATGGCAGATGACATAGCAGGATAGGGTTCGTATTTCAAATGGTCGTAGTTTGCAGGCGCTGAGTTGCGATAGCGACATGAAAATGATTAATTTTAGTTTGAGTTTTTATTTGAAAATGTTTTCTGAAAACCGAGTACGATGTTCGAAGTTTCTTCCAGTTGCTTTTTTTCTGAGTCTGTTTTAAACATTTCCTTCCAAGTTGGTTTTATAAAAAGCCTATTAAAATTGAAGATACTTGTCTAGGAGGTCTGGTAAATACTTTCCTCTTAAGACGAATTCATTCTTATTAAGGGATACAAAATTAAGAGGAATTATGCCCGGTGGAGCGGCTTCGTTAGAAGAAAGACCCTCGAGTATGTCACAGAATAATCCTGAGAATTTTCTTCTTCCTTTATTACCCTCGTTATTCCGTCAAAGAACAAAGATCCTCGTTAGCTTACACTTTTCTCATTTGCTTCGATGTATTTCCTTTCCTTTTTGCAATTCAACATTTTTATAATATGCAGCTTTCATCAAGTTTTAGTTACTGAGCAGAAATTAAAAAAAAAACACGTAAATTTCCAATTAAGTCTACAACCCTAAACTAGTAAAGACCACAGTAAAACGGACCGTTCGGATAGAGCCATGAGGCGAAAAAACAGCCGCAATTCTTTCCTAAAAATTTGCATCCAAATTACCGTTCCAGCAATCTGTAGGTAGTTTTTGCGACGGGTCCGCAAAGCCTTCTGATAAGCCACTAATATACGAATTTGAGTATGTGCCGCACTGGCCGTAACAAATTAAAGCAAGTGGTAGTTAAGATAATGTCTTGAGCACCGGGGCGAAGATAATGAAACTACGCTTGTAGCCATAACTTTTCCGCGAATGGAGAGGTTTTCACCGAGATTCGAAATCAAGGAAATGAACACTACTCGCACTCGTTCTAGAATTATTAGTTAAGACTAGAAAATTGTCGTTCATGTTATTTTTCCAGCCTGAGTTGACAAACGAGCAATTTCGAATTTGTTTTGTAACAGTTCTTAAAATGGATTATGGAATACATGGCCTTTGAGAAATTCAAAATGTTAAGTTAAAGTTTAGTAGTTTCACGATTTTGTTTTCTTTCTTATTGCATTTGTTTTACTAACTGGTCTTACCATATTATTTAACAACTTTTTTAAAAGAATTTTTAATGTATCTCGAAAGTTACAGTTTTACAGTTTACAGAGTATCGTATTAAGATTCCCACCTTTTATAAATTTTCCAACTATAAGTTTTTCGATTATACTGAAGAAAATAGAAAAAAGTGAATATAACTTCCTTATTTACTCTAATATGTTTAGAAAAACGACGGCATGAAAATTATAGAGCAGACTTAGAGGAATTTTAAATGAGATTCTATATAAAATCCTTTTAATTAAAAACTCAAGGCAATTAAGAACATTTCCTTAACCCAAGAGTACTGAGTATTTATCCAAAATGCGGCCTTCAATAAGTAAAATTCATAAAAATTCATGAGTACGCCTCATAATACAACACCAAACTAACATTCCCTAATGATTTATGCAAGCCAGTTGAGGGGCTTAATTAAAAGAAACCGCTTGAAATCTAAAAGACGCTTCCAGGTAATTCAAAAGCGTTTGAATATTTCCCTTTGTTCAAATGTAAATATCCGAATGTTGAGAAACGATCAAGAGAGGGAGGGAGTGAGTTGAGAATTCGGCCGAATGGGGTGTTTATGAGGTTAACTGGAGAAATCGCTCAAAGAACATTGTTTGTTTATGTCGGAGCGTGTAGTCTCGTTATTTTATTTTATTCAAAAGCAGTCTATGACAAAATTGTACTAGAACTAGTATTGTCCCATATGTACCCTATATAGGAATTTGGGTCTTTTACTGGGTCCAGGAAAAAAGTTTTAATTTAAAATCGATTCTTTGCGAACAGGGTAATTTACAGACCATGCGGGCGACATTTTACTTGGGTTTTTTTGTCGAAGTTTCAGGAAATAAAGTGAAAAACTTCAAATGAAAGCAATCCTGAGTTAAAGTCAACATAAATGATAAAATCGACAGTGACGCTGATATTTACTGGGGCAGGTTTGTTTTTTTTTTCCTGTCGATTTACTAGTTTAAATTCTCAAACACTGAAAAATGGTCGTTTTACGCGGAAAATCGGACAATTCGACTACTATAGTTGCAATAAAAGATTTATAACAGTTAAATACACATTTGGCAATAAAATTTAAAGTTCTATTAGTTTTTCCGAACGGGGGANTACTGAAGAAAATAGAAAAAAGTGAATATAACTTCCTTATTTACTCTAATATGTTTAGAAAAACGACGGCATGAAAATTATAGAGCAGACTTAGAGGAATTTTAAATGAGATTCTATATAAAATCCTTTTAATTAAAAACTCAAGGCAATTAAGAACATTTCCTTAACCCAAGAGTACTGAGTATTTATCCAAAATGCGGCCTTCAATAAGTAAAATTCATAAAAATTCATGAGTACGCCTCATAATACAACACCAAACTAACATTCCCTAATGATTTATGCAAGCCAGTTGAGGGGCTTAATTAAAAGAAACCGCTTGAAATCTAAAAGACGCTTCCAGGTAATTCAAAAGCGTTTGAATATTTCCCTTTGTTCAAATGTAAATATCCGAATGTTGAGAAACGATCAAGAGAGGGAGGGAGTGAGTTGAGAATTCGGCCGAATGGGGTGTTTATGAGGTTAACTGGAGAAATCGCTCAAAGAACATTGTTTGTTTATGTCGGAGCGTGTAGTCTCGTTATTTTATTTTATTCAAAAGCAGTCTATGACAAAATTGTACTAGAACTAGTATTGTCCCATATGTACCCTATATAGGAATTTGGGTCTTTTACTGGGTCCAGGAAAAAAGTTTTAATTTAAAATCGATTCTTTGCGAACAGGGTAATTTACAGACCATGCGGGCGACATTTTACTTGGGTTTTTTTGTCGAAGTTTCAGGAAATAAAGTGAAAAACTTCAAATGAAAGCAATCCTGAGTTAAAGTCAACATAAATGATAAAATCGACAGTGACGCTGATATTTACTGGGGCAGGTTTGTTTTTTTTTTCCTGTCGATTTACTAGTTTAAATTCTCAAACACTGAAAAATGGTCGTTTTACGCGGAAAATCGGACAATTCGACTACTATAGTTGCAATAAAAGATTTATAACAGTTAAATACACATTTGGCAATAAAATTTAAAGTTCTATTAGTTTTTCCGAACGGGGGATCCGTTCGCGAAACTCAATATCTTAGCAATTTCAAAGTCAAACTCGTAAAAACCAGAAAGCCATTACCGTTAAACTTTCCCGCTGGTTCCCTTCTTAATATATACACAATTAAACCGGGAAGATCGTCTTCAAAAACTCGAATTTTTAAAACGTTATCGGCGTTTTTACGACTTCTCACTCAGAAAATAAAGATTGATGTATATTCATGAACCGACCCAGGAAAAATTCATTATTCACAACACTAAAAAGCGTTTAAGTGTATCGACTCTCTCAAAGTCAAATTTATGCTGATTTTTTATCAATTTTTAAACGGCAAACGTGTCATAATAGATATAATCATATTTGTATTATGTCACCCATAATTTGCAGTTTCAATGTTTATTTACTTATTCATAGTGAATTTTCAATTAGGTACAATATTTAATTATTAATGAATGGTATGTCATATCATTAATTATTATGAATGAAAATATTGGAGACCAGGCTTACATAATTACTTTTGTAATTAGTTTAAAACATTAATAAAAAGCATCCTCTTTTATAGCTTTTATACAGAATAACCTGTTTTAATTATCTTAAAAAAATGAATTTATGATCCAATTAGTAATGGATACCAAAACGTAACCAATAAACAAAAGAGGAAGAAAAAACACATGTTATAACCGGAAATCCTATTGGGTCCGCGTATTACGCGAATTTGAAATATGGTCAGAGTACTACTGGACGTGTAGTAAATTAAATAAAAGCCGTGGACTCTAATGTTGCTTTACATGGAGTGGAGCTCTGTAACCAGCTTAATGAAATTTTATCACATTCAACTGTCAGAATTTTTGAGGCTCATTCGATATTTTGAATAAAAAACATTCAATGATGCGTAACGTTAACAAAACGCCTTTAAAGTCTTTCTGTCTCTATTGTACCTCGTAATTATTCTGATTGTTAAAACGAGTGAAAAAATGTATTATTTGCTATTAAAGAAACTGAAATTCAAAGAAAACAAAAATCTCTTCAGAGGAATTTTCACGAAAGTTTTAATTTAAAGTAAATATTACCTAACGAGAGTGCGCTTAGAGTAAAATTACTGAAAGATAAAGAACGTTTTCAAGGGATGAATTGAATCTTTTAATAACGTTGACTTAAAATTTAAAGCACCTCTGTAAGATCACTGTTCTCAAACAAGAAAAAAATTACATTGTCAAAATGAATTTTTGATAAATAATTAATGAAAAAATTAATTAAACAGTATTTCAGTTCATACTATTATGCTAGGCATCAAAATTCATTATTTATCAACTTCCTTAATTTTAATTATGAATGATGATTACAATATTTGAGAATATATTTCTTATAAATTCCTCTTGCGTCAGTTGTTAAACGAGCGAGCATTTGCATGTTCTCCAGCCAATCTAAACATAAAAAATCTACGTGTTATTTGAATTGTTTTAAATTGAATGAGTCTGGATAGATGCGTCGATAATAAAAAATCATCGTTAACAAATTTGCCAAACATTTAATTTTAAATGAATGTTTAATTTTAAGAGAATTATAATTCGATCTAAATTATTGTAGTCCACCTTTTGGACATTTCGCTCACAACTGCATCTTCAGAGACTGGTCAGGAGAGGCCACTTCAGCTCCTATCTCATCACCTCTGATGATACTCACCGCGGTGAAAATTCTTTTAACGATTTTTCTGGTCATGAAAGCCTACAATCTTTTATTAAACGTTTAATGGATTGAATGTAAACGATAAGTCAATTTTCGCCCAATCAATTTTCCCACTAAAAGTCGTCCAGTAATGATTCCCGTTAGTTATATCATTCTTTTTCGAAAAAACTCTCGCTCCATAGTATTTGCGAACAAACTAAAAAAAGGTTGGAGTAGTAAATTCGAAATGAAAACTGGACAAACAATAGAAAACAAACCATCTATCAATTACTTCATACTCGCTGGTTTCACTAGTACGTCTTTATTCAAATTCATACGCAACAGTACTTTTTGTAATTCCTTTTTTGTTGTTGTTCGTTGTTGCCTCACTCTGGCTAAAAACTCCCGAACTCGCTTTTATACGCATGTTTTTACGGACGGAAAATTATATAGCAAATTTGAATGAAAATGCCCCATCGAGTTGAGCGACTTTCCATTAATAGGTCGTTTGAAATAGTCCAGAGCTGTTATGCAGAACGTTTTCTCCTAAAACTTTTCCAGATTGCTTTCAAACGCTCGCATTCGTTTTGCATATAAAATAAAAGTTGTACTGTGAAATGCTTTTGTTAATTCACAAAGCAAATTAATTTTTTACTTGTTTTGGCAAAGAATCAATGCACTAAATTTGTCCGTAAACATAGTCCTTCCCAAGAGTATTTATCACGGAATCGCTGGACTTTATATGTATTACAAAGCCTTTAAAGGATTCTAACTTTCCGAACTTGCACACGGTTTAGGCAAAAAGGAATTTATAGCACTTCGAGGGTTGACACTCTCCGTGAAAGCGCTACATGTATACAAGCTGGGAATTTATGTACAGGGAGTTCTGGTGCTTTGCATGAAGTTACGTTCAGAGTTTTGGCGTCTGAAGGATAGTTGTTGTCGATGCTTTAAGATGGCACTGTTTGATAAAAGTGTCTGTAAAGTTTTCCCCAACCCGGTAGAGTGTCAAACTTATTTTATGATAAAATGTAAGTTTCTGATACGTAGAATTTTTGATGTTCTTTTTCTTCTGAAAGTATTGTCGTTCATTACCATTTTTCATTATTTGCACTCTTTGAGCTCCTTTTGCTCAGGACAAATTCAAGAAAAAATATTATTTTTAAGCGTTTCAAAAATGAAATTGTTGGCACGACATGTTATTTTAAAGCCCCAATCAAACAATTGTATCCCCATAGAAAAAGGTCAAACATACAATACACACAAGCAATTTTATATTCATTATGTCAAAGACCGGAAAGCTTTAAGTAAATAAATAATCATCCTCCCGATTACATAAAGACATATAATGAAATTTGCTTTGTAATGTAACAAAAATAGTTGGAACCAGGCTACATAAAATTGTAAGCGAGTTATGCAGTCGATACAAATGTAGATTTCTCCATCTATTTATATGTAAATTTCTCTTCAAAATGGCTGTCTATGTTGGAAACATGTATAAAATGAATCGGCTGTATCATTCGATAGCAATATAAATAACTTAAAAGTCATTCAATCTTCTTCGAGGACTTAGCATTATGCGTACAACGAAAAGAGTTATCATGGTGTCGAGTAAGTATGTTGAAAGTTTTATTAAGTCGCAGACGCTTTGTAATCTAGTTAAAGCTCTTAATGACACGCTTGCAAAGAAGATTGTGTTGTTATATGTTATTCGAAGCTGGATCAACAAGAACAAATTTGTTATTAGACAGGTGTTTTGAGTGCAAAAGTTTAGATGGGAGAAAAATTTTCTCATTTCCCGAAGCGACATGCAAACGGAAAATTTAGAAAACTTCCATTTCGAGGAACACACGAAAATCAATCATCATGTCACTGAATGAGATTTATGAAATTTATACTCATATAGTGGGGAAATCTAATATTTTAATGTTGTGTCCAAACCACAAAAGTTTACTCTAAAATACTTTTAAACATCACAAAAGCAATGTAAATTTTTTAATTAAACCTGAATCTGTTTGGGGGTTCAAAGTTTTTGGAAATTTAAGGGCTCTAAAACCGAGGAAAATCTTATTTTGGCCAAGTATTCCAAATATTTTGGGGCTTTAAAAAGTTTTGCCGTAATGAAAATTTGCGTTAAGTTATCGTTACGATACGCCAATAAAGATCCCAATCAATCTGACAAACTGAAAGCTTTGTACAACTCCTTTGAAATTTAAAATTAGATTTTTTGAGGAATTCTTAAAGATTTATAACATTCTCTATAAAAATTATTTAAAATTTCTAGGTAAATGCTGTTCAAATTCAAAATCCAATGCTCGATAACACAAAATTAGCGTTATTAATTTACTTAAAATAAAATAGTTGATAATTTTATTATAAGCCTATTTCAAGTCACAAATTTGTGTTAAATATGTTCGATCAAAGGTAACAGATAAACAATATATATAAATTGAAAACCACGTTAACAGATTCCCACAAAAAATATTTGAATGACACTAAGTCTTCTTGTTTAGACTATATTATTGAATCCATTAATGTACATAGTATGCAAGTACTGCAGACCACTCAAACGTGAACGAGGAAAAGTCACAAATGAAGATTACCAATACTGAAACATACAACTTTAAGAACTCGTCACTGTATCTCAATAATGCTGCAATTACATCTTTAAGAGACCAAAGGGTTTTATGGTTCAGTCTAATCTTAATGACTTAAGGAATATTGTGTTTTTGGATGAGTACACATTTTCTTTATATGCGTTATTGCGCTGTCTAGAGATTCCACATCTTTCAATTAAACATTCTGTATAACAATTACTTGCTAGTGATGTGAAATAATATTTAACTTGTCTATGGCTAAATTAACAGTACATACTTAGATAACCTACTGTAAAAGGCAGTGATTTCTTATGATCCTTTTGTAGTATTGTACAATTTCCTTTTTACACAGGAGAGTGCACGGCGCACACTTCAAAAAATATTCGAACTTACTTTCAGGAAATCTGTGTCAGTGTTTCGGGGTAACTCTAAATCCGATTGAACATGCCTGGACTAGCCTTATATGGGATTTGCAACAGAGAAAAAGGCCATTTGCTAACCTACATCAGTTAGAAGTTGCCTTAATTGAAGAGTAGGACTTCTTAGTCCAGGATTATGTAAGAAGTATAATTGCGAGCATGCCAAGCAGTAATTGGAATAGAGACACACGCGCTGCTGCAGGAAAAATCGAAGAGAAAAATTAAATTATTTTTATAAGGACTGAGTAAAGGGAGTGACGAAGGAGGTATGTATTATAAAAATCCGTCCAGAAGCTCAAATATGTTTTGAAAAATCCAAATGGAGCGGACGGGTACGAAATCATAACAAAACCGGTTTAATAATGCTTTCCAAATCCTTCGGACCGACGGTCAGCGGTGAAAGCTTTGATTTGCGCTTCTGCAAGGATAAACTTGGAGAAGCGCGGATTTCAGCGAATCTGGGATGAAAGGCAAGATTATGGATGGGTCTGGCCCTTTAATATTGAATACACTAACTCTGAAATATTTTGTTAATAAAATAAAAATTATCTCCTTGAAATTTATTCAAATTGCATAAATATTTCCTCGAATAAAAAGAAGTTGTTGAATACACAGAAAAGTCAATATGTAAACATTATTAAGATTTTATGGAAGAACGTTTACTTAAAACACCATTACCATCGATTATCCATACATCAAGGATACTTTGTATGCACAATGTGTCTAGTTTGTCTTGGGCTAAACTATAAAACCAATATCTTGGGTCAGTATATACGATATGCCCAAACTACACGGCCACTCCTAACGAATTAGTTTTCCTTTATCGCTTAGGATATATTGTTTAGAATATATAATATCTTGGCTAATCGCAAACAAGTGGAACACTGTACTTGCTATAAATGCTATTTAATAAACGTTCAAATAACATTGAACTCTGTTTTACAATTTCATTTAGCCATTGTATTTTAGTTAAACCTTTGAGGTTAACTGACTAATGCATCTCACTAATCTTGTCCATCCTTGTTTGTTTCAGTGGAAGCAACGTTGGGGAGTCATCACGAAGCTGTCACCGGCTGCAGGTAGGTTGTATATCTAGTTTGTGGCTTAGAGAAGAGGTAGTTTAGGCTTCTCCGAGAATTAGTAATACGTTTTTGCTTAAATTCGAATAGATTACAATTCTGGACGCGTCTTTTATACCGACAATAGAAGTTTTTGTTGCGAAAAGCAATGGAGAATATTACAAAATATAAATGAAAATTTTTAACACTGGCCAGCTGTTACGTGTATATGCAATGTTAAGGTGAAATATGGTAAGCTCTGTGTCATGCAGCGCAGCATGGCTTAAAATACTTTTGTACCAGGCAACATAAACATGTTTTACATATTTTTGCATATGTTATTTACTTTTAATGACAAAAATTGAAGTTGTAGAAATTGTAAAGTTAATTGATGAGGATATCTCACTTACTCTCCGGAAACTCCAAAATGGTTCATCAGAGAAAGTCAGATCAAAGTGGGATTTTATAATTTGTGGAATCCGTAGGCAGTCTAAATGAATTATCGGTTAGTTACGACTGAATAAAAGGGGTGGTTTTAGGGAAAATTTACGGTCCACTCCTTAACAAGGGAGTGCTTGCAGTTATGATGTTTTATCTACGTTTTAGGATGAGTTTTCGAGGATTTGCATTACGAATAAAACCGAATAATAATAAATTTTCGTTGATTAAATTCGCTCCGGGAAAATCCTATGAGCTGCCACGATGTGTCTGAACAAATAAACACTTCTCGCGCTTTCCAGATGTCAAATAACATCAACGAAACCACACAGTTCTCCCAGCACTCTCTAACAAATTATGCATCTTGACATAAGATTAAAATTCATTTCCTAATGTTTAACAGAACAAACTAGAGTTGGCGATTACGCCAGACGATTGCGACGTCTGTCTTTTAAGAAAAGTACTGTTGTAAATTAATGTCTTAAACCAAATCCTAATTTTCAAGATGTGTTGTATGTGGAAAAACGTTATAGTTCTACTGAAGTAGATTTTAATTAATGAATCTTTCGATAAAGAACATCATTCATCAACCGAGTTTCTGGCATTAAACTTTCTTTCTGCAGTTAAAGTCATTAAGTAGTTTTTTTGCTTCTGAAGCACTTAGTGTACTATTTTTCATTACCAACTTTTCTCGTTTTTAACTAATCGATATAATGAGTAGTAAACTGTCAGGATAAATTGTAAAATTCAGAAAATAGCTATAATCTAGCACATATAGCCTTAAAGAAAATAGAGGCTAGGCCTTGAACATAAATAGTGTGAGCTCAAAACAAAATAGCATTACTTCCACTCCATAAAATATTCAATCGTTAACTACCTGTCTGTTACTAGCGTTGTTAAGATGTCTAATTAACATCACTAAATTATGTTGAATTATTATGAAAATAACATACACAGACATGAACGACCTACTTATATCTCACTGTAAGCTATTATTCTATTACAACCTATTTACAACCTTACACTTACAATTAGAAGTTAAATTTTTAAATATTTCAAAGAGTACAAAGACATGTTATCAATTTTGATTCCCTATTTGTATTTATGTGTTAGATTATTGCCTTTTCATTTACAATTTATTCCCGTCAAATATTTCATCATTTTCTCAATATTCGACTCAAAAGACTAAGTTCTTATCGAAATATTTCCATATCCCAAAATTATTCAGATCAATGACGAACCTTGGAGTTTCTTGACGTTTTACAACCCTAGCAATCTTTTCGTCATCATCTGAATGGCATATTTTACGCCGCACGTCTTGATTGCCGCCAAAGGCTCTCGCAGATGGCTCCTATATCATCCCCTTCATCTTTCTTTCAATATTGTGATATGATATGCTACTGCTGCTTCCTATCCCTCATATGTTATAAATAAATCGACGGGAGATAAAGAAAGAAGAGAAAAAAGCATAGGTGTTGAGATTCGAGCGATTTCTGAATCAGAATTTTGGTCGTTTTTTTTTGTTTCTCATATTGAAAAAGAAAATTATACTTTCTCTTTCGTGAAAAATTCTAAAAGATGTTTACGGCGTAAAGATAATGCCATTTAAAAAAAAGAGTTCTAAAAAATTTTCAAATGCTAATCGTGAGAGAACATTTTTGGTAAGTCAATCTGCATTTTTTTGAAATAACAAGAAGACGTTATTAGTTGTCATAAATATTTCATAATTTTTATTTTGACGATTTAAACATAAACTTTAGTTGGTCAACAGAAAAGTGGCATTAATTCTTAAAATAAAATACACATGTTCGAGTGAATATTTACAAAAACATGAATTTATTAATATTTCGTTTCTAATAAAAAAGCAAATGAACCAAAATTTTAAAATATAACACCCAAGATGAGAGAAACTGTTAGAGATATGAGTAATATATTCTCTCCCTTGATAATTTATAACAGTAAAACTTTATAAGGTCCTTTACGACTCATGCATAACAATCCTCATATAAAACATGCATGAAAGAAAGAAGTAGCATTACAGAGCCTGGACATTCTGTCTGGAAGCCTTTTATTAGACTAAGGATTAAAGCGAAGATTGTGAGATTTACGATGGTCATTTTAACTTTGATAACTGTTATTCCCTGTTAAACGTTGAATTGTCCGTATGAGGTTTTTCTAAAGGTTTTGCATGATTCTCCTAAATGACTGAATAATTCAAAAGGCATGTCTGGTAAATGTTTTCATTCAACAAAATAATTCTCGTGTGTTTATTTATTTGATTTATCATCGCGTTTTGATAAATCGAAATTAATAACTTCAGTAAAATAGAAATGGAAAATAAGGTATGTTTATACAAAATAAAAATCTATACCTACAACAAATCGAACGTTACGCATTTTAAATTTATTATTTAACGTTCCATTGATAAAACCATGAATAAATCATCTGGCGCGCTGGTGGGTTGTTAATAGAAATATAGGATTGAAGTTAGTTTGCATAATATATGACCAATTTAAAGATCGAACTACAAAATGTGTTTCGATTAAACTTGATTATTTCCGTTGTTGTTGATAAAAACATACCTTCATATTAGGTTCTTTTACGTAAAAAAAATAAAATAACTGAAACTAAACAATCCAGCCCAGTCATTAGGAAATGAGGTACGTTTATCTTAAACTAAATTAACGAAATCCAATTACCGCTAATAGAAGCATGTTAGACGAAAATAGGTTAAGGCTCAGTTTAGGACGTGCAAGATTGTCTAGCCATATTTGTGGAATTGATGTTTGTTTGTGTTCTTTAAAGTAATCCCTTTGTGAAGATATTATGCTGGAAATTTAATCCTAATACTCATTTCCACTTGATTGCCCAGCGAAAATCGCCTTAAAATTATTACTCTCTCAATTACCAATGTTAGAAACTTTCTGATAAATATCGTATCAGACTTTGAAGGAAGGAACTTCCATAATCTAGGCGTAATTTATATACTTTATTTTAGTTGATACGCACCCTTATCTAATATTTACCGCGCCTAGTAGGAGGAAAACTTCCGAAAAACTTTCGCGAACTCCCATTCTTAGGAACACTTTCCGTTTTATGGCGATGTCGTGCGTCCAAGAATAATTTATCAAACGAATCGTCCTTCCTAAAGCCTAGGAACGGGGCCCTGTGGATGAAATATCGCCAGTCGCACCCTCCTAAAGGGTGGTCTATCGAAAAACACCTGTTCTCGATTTTTTTCTGCAAGCAAACGACACGCACGGATGGCGAGTTGAGTGAGTTATTGCGTGACAAGTTTTACCTATATAAGTAATTATTTATTCGATTTCTTACCTTAATATTTTAAATTTAACTGAAAATTGAGTAACTGGTATTATCGGAGTTGTATGTAAATTCTTGAAAATAACAATTTTCGAAATAGAGCTAAACTGTTGAAATTACACCTGGCACACATTTCATATTAAAATAAATATATATGTATACTGCATGTTGCATGATGTATAATATTTAGCAAACTTAAAGACCGTATTCTTAAAATTATTGTAAGCAAGAAATGTCTTGTGAACATATTAGGTTCAATTCGTAGTTTTTATCTGTAAGGCATTTTTTCCTTTAAACACCTACAGAGCTACTTTTCATGGATTTAGTATTTGACCTACATTATACAGGGTGTGCCTAAGAGGTCTTTACAATATTCCATTAGAATGTGGTGGCCAATTTACAGAAGCGTCATTACTTCGAACTATCCATTTGCTTGATTTAAGTGGTTTCGAATAGTTAATGAAAAATGTGATGGAGTCCCATCATGCGTGAACCACATATCTCTCTGAAGTTGTACAGATAAATCCTCTAACAAGCCTGACAACGTATTTTGCAGATGTTGCTAATAAATTTCTAGTGTTAATTTTTATGGTAAAATAGATAGGCAGAAATAATGATGCTCCTGTAAATTAGCCACCTTGTTCTCTCAACAGAAATCTATTGGCTTATTATTTTGGATTATGTTTAAAAATGTTATTAATTAACGCAAAATTCGTGGTTTATATGACACTGGTTGAGAAGAGCAACTATGGCAACGTATTCAAGATGCAATTAATACTCTTAGAGGTAGTGCGGAAATTGTGTAAAGGAGTATAATTTAATTTTCTTCGTTGTGTAAATCTTTACATGTGTGTAAATGTTGAGCACTTTGAATAGTTTCTACATCTCTTTTTTATTTGTATACATGTTTTCGTAATTTCATTTTTGTGTCAAAATTGCTACCAATGAATAAAATTAAAAATTTTGAATAAACTATAAGAGGAATCGAATATGATTAATAGTTATCTATTATTATTAGTCATTTTTTGAAGTAAACAATTTATTTAATCTAAATCTTATATTTAAAAAATAGTTATCTTTCATTGGTGCAGAAAAATGGAAGGTTTAATTAGTAAAAAAACAAATTCTACACCAATGGATCGGAATTTATCAAAATTTTGATATAGGTTTTTTTGTTCCATAAAACAGTATCAACTCAGCAAATTTTAGCAAAATCGCGCAAGTTATTTT
The DNA here is from genome assembly GCA_013372445.1 of Hypothenemus hampei. Taxonomy (NCBI): domain Eukaryota; kingdom Metazoa; phylum Arthropoda; class Insecta; order Coleoptera; family Curculionidae; genus Hypothenemus; species Hypothenemus hampei. Next base: position 100,399 of record JABRWK010000022.1, on the reverse strand, counting down.
AAATTAAAAAATAAAAATCATAATTGCAACTTTATGGCTGTGTAGCTTCCAAATAGAACAACTAAGGTAAGCTGTATACATGTGTCTGATAGAGTATTGTGTAGCCTTTTTAGGGACACCTTGTGTATTACTCACATTTATTATAAGTGCTTTAAAACTATTGTGGTATAAATTCTTAGGTACCCTAGATTGATTTTAGTAACTTTTCCACAATTGTTTAATAGTATACACGTATTTTTAGCTTCTATTTAAATTGATTGGCCTAAAAGTGACTTTATGTTGACAATTTCCTTGTATATTTAAAAAATAAACTTCTTTTTCCTTTCTGAAATAAATTGTCAGCAGAAAACTATGTCAAGATCTTCTTTTATTTGCTTACGAAGCTGTTGAAAAACACATTTCAACAACCCCTCATCATAACGTTCCAATTTAAATACGTACAGCCCCTTTTAAAAAGGTTCCAAATTGCGTGTCTTGTGTTAATATTTGTCTACGCAATTTGAACGGAAAAACTGGAGTAATTTTCCTTTAAGTTTCTTGTTGTTCAGACTTCAATTTTACTTCTAACATTGTTTTCGACACCCTTGAGCTATGATTTAAGCGCAATCTTCCGTATCAAGCGTCGTAAATTGGCTTTTTGTACTTTTTCTCCACATTTTCGATGAAAAGGTATGTTCACACCTTTTACGGTTAAGAATGATTAGAATTCACTAGAGCGAACCAACAGGTGCCAATAAATTTTCAAGTGTGACACGTGATTGTCTTTTTAAACTTAAAAATCGTATAAGAGGTAAATTTAATATATCTTCCGTTACATACATACATCTTTGGGTGAATCCATTGTATCTCAAGCGGTACGTACGTTCGTATAGATTGTCATGTATTTTTCATACAACTTATTGGATTTTCCATCCAGAATTTCTATGGGCCGAGAATAAACTTCGACGTTAGGTAAACTTACAATCATTGTGGGTAAAATTGCTCTCGAGACGCAACCGATTGAAAAGTTAAAATCGATGAGGAAATCTGCATTTTGAGGCATGCAATTGACCTAATACGTTTCTTTGTATTTAAACTTAATTCTTTCGTTATCATTAAGTAATATTTCAAGAATTTCCATTAGAATCTCATATAACAACTTATATAAATCGATTTTGAATTGACATCAAGACAATTCTCATTTCCTTTGCATGGTTCAAATCGGAACATCCCCCAAACACGCTCTAATTTACGCTTTAAGTCTAGACGTTTCCTGTTTAAACATTTAAAATGATAAATTACAAAGCACACAAGCATAAAAAGTTTTCTTATTATCATACAGTATCTAGAATGAAATCGATCGAATTGTAATCCAAAAGAAAAGATTTAAAAAAGATATTCATTGAGTTCGAATCTTCCTATTGATGATTTTTTAAATTTCCTGCACAAGTGAATGTGTAGGATCCCGCGGCAAAGAAAAGCAGGAATGGTCGAGAAGAACGTAACGCTGCTTCGGAATGACAAGAAACCGACTATCACGCCTGACAGGTCAATTTCCCCACCTTGAATGGCTGAATAGGCTGAACAGTGGTTCGACCACTTTTCCGTGAAAAGAAAAACACTTCGACTTTTTCTCGTCTCGCTTTTCCCAACGTGTACGATGATGTATGAAAATTATTTTAGCCTCGTTATTTTTCAGAAAGATTTGTGTTCGGATGGCAGCTAAAACGAATGGAATGAAATAATTAATCCACTTGGGCGTTAATAATTATTATGCTTTTACGGATTTTGAGTGGTAAAAAGAGCAACTAATGGTCCCGTGCATCGTCTGCAGGTTGAAATTTGCGGTCCAAATCATTAAGTGTAATAATCAATAAACTTTCAGCCTGCTCCATTCAGTCGACCAGATTATTACGAGAAAATGGGAGGAGATAAATTGAATAATAAACCTTAATGCGGCCACCTAATAAATTTATTTATGGGAATCCTATTTCAACGGAAACTCTCACTTATTAACCCAGATCTGGCCGTTGAAAATTGAATTAACGTTGGTTAAAATATACATTTTGGTAATTCGTCCGATTGGGGTTGGAAAATTCGTGTGAACCCCCTTAGGTGAGAAAATATAGCAAAGTGCTTTGTTTAATCGTGAGTCCCCGCCAATTCCGGTTCATATTGTTTTACAGGCCTCCAGGAATTTGCATTTATATTAAACGGATCAGTTTTAATAATGAGCGTTAGATTGGACGGAAGATCAGCTTAAACGGTTCCAGAATCGGCATCGATTCTGCCAATCGGAGATATTTGCCATTTAGATCGTTTATCAAACAACCAAATGGCGAATTTATTTTACATGTTATTGATTTTTGAGGAGACGATCATCATTAAGCCGTATTAATTTTTTCCTTTTCATAATCTAATAAGTGGGGCTTTGGCGTCAGTTAATCGCCTGTCAGCCATAGAAAAAGTAAAATTAAAAGAAGCTCTTAATGCTGTTTTTGGTTCGTTCTCCCCGCCTTTCGTATCGATTATGTATCACTCAATTTGATTAATTCTTAATGCCTGTACCGAGAATACAAAAAGAACTTAGACTTGCTTGTATCAAGTAAAGTAATTTTTCTTGTTTTTCGCTCGATCCCCCACTAAAAGCATTGAAATAGATCTCAGCTAGTTTTAAAGAAATATCTTCGACTACCTACCTAGTTAAAATTTTATTGGAATATTAGTTTCGAATTCCTCTTTCAAAGAGTCCATTATACGAATTTCTATTAAGGAAAAACATGCTTTAGTATAGAATTTTAGAAAACATTAAAATATTATCAAGATGTAAAAGTTCTCCCGTTAATTTCAAACTGGTTAAATAAATTTTACACAATCTGTCAACTTTGTTTAGTCGTCAGCTGCAAATATATAAATAAAACCGAAATAACTTTTAGAAAGTTTAAAAGTTGGCAGGCGACAGATTTTCGGTTTCATCCAAACTTTGCCCGACAAATTATACGTACAACGTCTTTTTCATCGCTATTGAATATTAAAGCCAAATCGTAAGGAACCTGGAGATTTCCACTACCCAGTATGATGAAATATTTAAATTTATATTCAGCTTAAAAAATAAAATAAATTGAATTTGAAAAAGAAAATTTAATGGGAAACGCAAGCTGCAAGTAATACGATAGCGCTGACTAAATCCTGAATTAGACCACAATTATTTACTAATATCTCTGACATATCGTTGGGAAAAAGACACTTCAACAAAGAAAAAACCTTTTTTCCTGTGCTGGCATCACCTGAAACCTAATGGATTGTGTCCCGAACTAACTCCATTTATCATTGGGCTTCTGGCCATTATCTTTATATTTGAAATAACATTTTTTCGATAAGTTTGCTTCCATCATCGACCGGATTGCTAACACTTCTAAGAAAAACATTATAGACCAAGTTAAATGGAAAATATTTTGGGGTTTTATATGTTTAACCGAAACAGAAAAAGAACAAGAACGTTATTACAAGGAAAACAAAGAGACGAATAAATATTTATAGGTAGGGTAGAAAAAAAACGATGCGGTCTCATTTCCCTCGGGTCTCCCAAGATCTATTTAAAAACATGTAAAAAAGTGTCAGATCAGGTGCTTGATTTTTGCACCCTGTTCCTAGGGAGTGTCACTGAATTTTTCAATACCCGTCATAACATATAAGCTTCTGTATTTTTTTGTGTTTATGTGTAAAATACATAAGTACATAGTAAGTTTAATATATTTATATTTATCGATTTTCGAACGCATTGTAAATGATTGTAAGAGTTTAGTTTGACATCTTCGTCCGAAAATAAATGATGGTGTCAAGGAAAAAGAATGAATCGCAACTAAAAGAAACACCTGCGGGTGCGAGTAGCATCTAAGTGATGGAGGGTACACGTCCGGAAAATTCACTCAGGATACTTGGTAGATTTCTTTTATTTTCTAGTATATAAAGTGCTTTGATTATCCTTGGGGATATACTGCATTTACTCTGACCGCTCACTGATATTTCTTTTTCCAATTTTCAATCGACACCAAAGGCCTTTTTAGTTCAACTGGTTAGATAAAATCAACATTTACTTTAAGTGAAATGTATAACTCGTGGCATTTTATGTAACTCTCAGGGCAGATACTGTATGTAGTTGTAGGTCACATTGATTGACCGTGAAAACTACATTATTTGAAATAGTTCTGGATTTCTGTGTGTAGAAAAAATATCAAATACCTATTTGAAACTTAGAATTACAATTGGTTGATTTTCATCATGCAGTTTCTAAATAAATTCTTAAAAGAAACATTAATACCAATATTGCTCCGAAATTATCTGCAATGAACATGAAACAAAAAATATCAAAATTCATATTAATAAGTTTTAAGATTGATTCAATTTTTATGCGATCAAACCAGTTGTCTTAACATTTTTTCCATTCAAGCATCATTAATTAAACAATAGACATTTTGAAATCTTTGGCAGTAGCTAGAGGTGTTAAAAATTATTTCGTACTATTTTTTGTTTCGTGTAACAAGAAATCAATTAAATGAAAGCTTTCACACTTCGACTACAAATTTTGTTTGAGAATACATTTGTTTTGAATTCCTTCTGNTTTGTTTGAGAATACATTTGTTTTTGAATTCCTTCTGCGTCAGTTTTTTTTGCGAAATATTGATGTATTGTTGTCGATTCTGACAGCATCTTTAAAAAATTGTCTGAGATAACGCTTTAAAGAAGTTGTAGAGGTAGAAATTTTTTTGATCATGTATAAAAAATGTTTTTAACATTTAAAAAATTCATGAAAGTTGCAAATGACTGAAACGTTGAAAAATATTCTTTTTCAATTATTGAACTAAAAATCTAAAAACTAAAACCTACGCAATATGTTGTATTAAGAAGTTAATATACCTACCTGGTAAATATGCATAAAAGCTCCTTTTCTTTGATTTTGATGAAAATTTGCAAAACTACTTATTTTCACTAAAATAATAGGAATATAACTTTAAAAATTGTCACTTGCTACTGATTTTTAATTTATAAATGTAATAAATTAGTAAACTATAAATAGGTTAGGTTAAAACTCACTGACTCTAGCGCATGTTAACCGCGATATTCAAGTTATATATAACGGATTTCCATTGGTTGCACTTCTTGGCACTGAGTTTATTGCCATCCGTTATTATTGAAAGTATTAGAGAAGGATGGAGATACACTCAGTGCTGAAAAGTGCAACTAGTGGAAATCGCTAATAGATTTCATTTGTTTCATGATTGACATTTCTAAATTTTATTCTGTCTGACAGATTCGCATTCCCATCAATTCGCAGAATTAATATTCAGTAGGAACAATAATAATGAGTTTTTATGTTACCTATATGGTATAGTGCACTAAATTGTTACATTTATAACTTAAAAACGAGTACCGAGCGCCAATTTCTAAAGTCATATTCGTATTATTCTAGTGAAAATAAGTGTTTTTACAAAGTTTCATCAAAATCAAAGAGGATGTGCTTTTCCGTATAAGGCAAATCGAGGTAAGTGTAATCATAATTTCCATAATTCCACTTTTCCACATTAAAACTCCGATTCTCATTTGCCAAATTTGACGAAATTTTAACTGTGTATCTACTACCAAATATATTCCAAAATATGCCGGCTAAAAAATCAAACTAGAATCTGGTACGCTTTTGTTAAAAATTAAAATCCTTCATTACTTCCCTGCAACTTGGGATAAGTGTAAATACGAAGTCTATACTGCCTTAAACACATAGAAACTTGGTTGGGCAAGTATAATATAAGCAACAAGCAAAACTACATGAGATTTTTTTATTTTATTTAACAAGTTCCTGTTTAAACATCGTTGAAAGAAAAACAAAATTGCCTAAAACATTTTTCATTTAACAAATTTTTCTACAATACTTCTTTTACGTTAAGAAGACGATGACGTCAGCAAAAAAAAATTGTTTCAGCGTTGCCGGCTTGTAAATTTTGTTAAATATAGGTTTAGGCATTGCAGCAAATGAAGTGTTATATCTTACTATTTATTTAGTTCTGATAAGGACTTTTTATATGATTTGAGGTAACACAGAACATTCAAAAAATTATGATAAATGCAAAGAATATCTAGGCCTAAAGAATCGGTTAAACGGTACAAAAATTATAGAAAAGTCCAATTTCATTAACGATATAGGGTAAATGCACCAATTGTCGGCCACTTAAGAAAATGTGTTAATTGTCGACCATCTGTACAATAATATATCTATATATACATATCCTATCTGTTGTCAGTCAGATCCAATAGAATTGCGTCAAAATGATCATGTAAAACTACTTTTGACCAATCAGAGTGGCACTGACTGTTTAGAAATTTCTGTTCCAACAAAAATCCGCAAACATTCTATTGTCAAAATAAGACATTTTTCTGCGCAAGTGCAAGTAAAGACACTGCATTTAGCAACAATGACGTCATCGCCTTCTTAACGTGAAAGGATTCTATCTGATACAGTTTCTAAAATCCCAATACATTCAGGAGGTACCACTGTATTTCTCCATGATTTAGATATTTTTCACTGACTTGATACGATTGGGCTATAAATTCTTTCATATTTTTCTTTCATGTTTGGAAAGAAGTGTGCAGTGTTACGTAAAACAAAATAAAAATTTATTATTTTTTATTATATTTCTGTAAATCAAATAAAACTCTTTTCGAATAACTTTTAAAATAAAAAAATAAACTAGTTAAACTGGTTTTAGTCAACAAAAGTAGTTGTTTGTTGCGGTCTAGTAAAGATAAAATGCCTGTACGATGTTTGAGTGGTTTAGGGGGAAAGACAGATCGAATTTATACAATACAATAAGCAACCAGACTAGATTATGTTAGAGCTTAGCTGATGGTTCATTCGCTTTTCTCTTTGTTATAAAAGATCGTAGACTTCAAGGAATAGTATTCTATAGAATAAACGAAAATGATGCCTTTGACTTAAAAACATACTGTATATGTATACATATAGGCCTTGTGTTTAGTTTTTTTTATATTCCTGCCAAACTAGAGGAGATGAGCAAAACAACAATTCAAAAAAATTAATAAGACCTTTATTTTTTAATTTTATCTTTCTAAACTCAACTGGCGCAATCGACTTTCCATCTTTCCCTACGGAGTTTTGTAATCATGATAATGCGAGAAATTAAAAAAAAAATAATAAAAAGTTTTCGGATTCTCTTTTTGAGTGCGCACCAAAACGGGAAAGTAATTGGAATTGGCAGCCAAAATAAGTTTTAAACATGAAAAGGTCCGTCGAGGGCAAAAAACTGTCTGAAAGGACTCACTGGCCTGATAAAAAAAAACTGACGTTTTGATATTTACTTATTCGAGGGAGTAATCGTGAATTCTATTTTTATGCGTGCGAATTAACTTATTTTAATTTGTAGGACTTTATAGTTTAAGAACAAGTTATAGAATTTCAAACGTACAATTTTGGTCATTTAGTTTCTAGATCTAATTCACATGAGACTTTAAGACTTTAAGCGGATATCGGTATAAAACTATCCGAAAGTTTCGTAAAATGCTTCGCAATAGGACAAGGAAAATTCGAAAGATTCGTTGAGGGATTTCAACTAGACATTTTACGGCTCGTTTTGTGTAGAATTATATATGCGTAAAAGCGAGAAAATTTCATCGTTCTTTAAATGCAAAGTAACTGGAAATGACTATGCACGAATAGAGAATTTTTATCGCTCGTAAAATATTTCGAATTCATTGTTGGTCTTGTAAAAATGTTTAAAACCGAAATATGCACGTTAAGAATCCCTTGTTTAAATAGTAAAACGAATACTTTACGAAGAAAACCACTTTATTTATGACTATGTAAATTTACGTTGAAATTTATAAATGTGCCTTCTACAATGTTTGCTATTAAAACTTGCATAAAATATCTCGTTTATTCTAATGGACACGTAGCAAAGTCTTAAGAAAGAAATCCCCTGGATGTATCAAATTTTCAGCTTCTAGTCCGCTTAGTATGCCCGCATTGTTTTACTGCAGTATCGTTTTCGCGTGCCATTCAGTAGATGCGAATATTGAATATTTCGGTTTCTGTTTTGCGATCATTTCTTTAAGAACGATAAGTATCCATAATTCACTCCATTCGCTTATAATCTAAATCTCTTTATGATAAACTGAAGCATTCAATTTTTAGTTAAGCAAAACCCATGTCGCTTAAATGTAATTTCATCAATTTTTGACCACAAAGAAGCTTGAAGGGTCTTGGGAGCAAATTTGTTAAGTCGACCGAACAGGGGATGTCAAATTTAACTTCGTTATATTTGCGGGATCTCATTTACGTTATTGTTTAGCATAAAAGGAGAGGACGTCTTGTCTATAACGATTGAGTTCAGAAAATCTTCAGTGAATAAATTTATATTAGACAAAGCCTTACAATGTCTACATAAACAGGGGGAAAAGTAATAATATAATAATATGCAAACTTTAACAATTAATTAATTACTTATTTGAATATTAATATACTTTCTAGTCTCTAAATAATTAGTTGTAGTGAACCCTATATAGCTGTAGTGTCTACAAAAATATAGATTAAATAGAAGAGATTTCTTTAAAATCGGACCAGGAGTAAGGGTAATATTTTTCATTAAACAGTGAAATCCGCAAATAGAAAATAATGCGCCGTTACCGAATTTGTTTGTCGTTTAAAATCGAGATTTGTTAGGGATTTCTGCAGAATAATCACCAGCTAAATTTCCCAACGGAATTCGAGAGAGGCAAAAGTGAAACTAAAGCAATTTGTAATTTGTAGACTAGTCGAGATAGGAAATTTATACGGGGCGAACATGAGACATATTTCACGTTCAGTTCGCCAGAACATTTAACAGGCTCACGACCTTAGGTTTGGAACTTTTCCAAAAATATTGTTTCCCCAACCCTTCATAACTACGAATCATGAATATATGTTTAAGAAATATTCATTTCTATCGTTATTCTGAAGTCATATCCATAGTTTTAAAAATTAAAGTAATACTTTATATATATTTATACCATGTCTGGTATGATTTAATGTCTAGTTTACAATATTATTTATCAGATTAAGCTATTTAAATTTTCAATATTAAATTATCGTGTCGTTCAGGAGTAATCTGTTTAAAAGTACAATCTAAAGTCGAGTATCTGGAAGATTTTACGAGGAAAACGACACGAAGACGTCCGACTTTCTGGAAGTGGTAATGAAATACTTTGTAAAACCGCCTCGAGGTCTGTTGATCTGTCAGTGCAACGATGACAAATGACTTTAGGAAATTAAGATTGGAAAAGTAAAATTAAAGACTCAGCTTTATACACAATGCCGTTTCTGTTTCGGACTGTGGAATATTAGTTTCGTGAGTGATGGCAGTTTATATCGACTTGACGAGTATGACTGGACGTTATTTCAAGTGGAACGTCAATGAATGTAATTTATCTTTAGTTACTATTCATAACGTTGCGGTTCGTTTCAAATAGAAACGCCTCACTTATTGTATAGAAAATTCTATAAAAACGACACGATTTAGTATCTCTATTTTATATTTTCAATGTAAATACCATAAGTGTTGTTCAATTTTTAATTTGAAAAGTTAAGTTTTGCAATTTCCTCTCTTTAGAAACTTTAACGAATTTATCATTTCATTTTAAAATTTTTCGAGGTTTCTTCTGCGAGAAAAATAAAGTGAAAGGAGCCGAGCGAGCCGAAAAAATCGCATCTCGTCGAGTTCTAACTTCAAATTTCGCCCGATGAGCTTACGAAGCTGGAAATCAACGAATTGAAACGAAAGTTTTCATTATAAATTTATCCAGTTAATCCAGGTTATTCGTACTTTTTTCCAACTGAAGGAAATACAGAAATCATTGATATTTATAGCAGAATTTCTACTACGATGAACGTGTTGGTTATCGGTAGTGTTTGCTAATATTTCGCAATCATTCTTCCTGCTTTTTCAGAGTGAGTGAAGTTTAAACGGTGTATGGAATATTGACAACATCATGAGGTTGAATCAATCCTTCCGCTGAACTAAAATCTTTATCCCCTAAAAATTTTAAAAATATATATATATATATTTGAGAGTTTTGCTACAAAAAGGGGCCAGCTCCATTTTTTATAGTTTTTGAGAAACTAAAAAAAAACGTTTCAAAAATATTAGGCTAAATATTCAAAACTGAAAAGTGATATATGGAAAGAACCTGATATAACTCAACAATAAGCACAGTTATTTTAACTGAAATTCTAAAATTAAAAAAAAAACTTGATAAAAAAAAGTGGAGCTGATTCCTTGTTGCCCCAAAGATACCAAATCGGACAAATTAATTATTTTTATTTTATTATTTAACGATAATAAAGAATATATCAAGGCATTATGTGATTATTAATCAAAACATATATTATTTTTAAATAATTATTATTGTTTTTAACCTTAAACAGTTTACAAATTTTCCAAAACCGCGGCAACTCCAAAATGTGTTATATATTTATCGGGTTTGATAGGAGCTTCTTCGTTCTTGCACCAATCGATGCGCTATATTTGTTTACATTTTATATGGGAAAATTTTTAAAAATGACCAAAAATGAAGCTGGCCCCATTATGCAGCAATACCTTCATTTGTGAATTTACTGGAATCTTAAGTCAAGCCCATAATTATGACATCAATCTGTTACCTTTCTTCGGATAAAAGTCATTTTTAGTATTCACCACTTTTCTTGAATATTATACATATGTATTTGTCTTTGAGAAATACTAANTTAAAAAAAAACTTAGATAAAAAAAAGTGGAGCTGATTCCTTGTTGCCCCAAAGATACCAAATCGGACAAATTAATTATTTTTATTTTATTATTTAACGATAATAAAGAATATATCAAGGCATTATGTGATTATTAATCAAAACATATATTATTTTTAAATAATTATTATTGTTTTTAACCTTAAACAGTTTACAAATTTTCCAAAACCGCGGCAACTCCAAAATGTGTTATATATTTATCGGGTTTGATAGGAGCTTCTTCGTTCTTGCACCAATCGATGCGCTATATTTGTTTACATTTTATATGGGAAAATTTTTAAAAATGACCAAAAATGAAGCTGGCCCCATTATGCAGCAATACCTTCATTTGTGAATTTACTGGAATCTTAAGTCAAGCCCATAATTATGACATCAATCTGTTACCTTTCTTCGGATAAAAGTCATTTTTAGTATTCACCACTTTTCTTGAATATTATACATATGTATTTGTCTTTGAGAAATACTAAAACATATATTTTTAAAATAGCAACGAAGAAGTCACCATCAACAGAGCAGGGAACGCTATTTTGACTAATGTTTCAGTCTGTAGAACATGATTGTTTTAGTTGGCGAGGAAATCGTTATAGTTTTGGATTAACCGTTTTTCTTTGTTTTTAAATGCTATAAAAACTGTCCTATAGTCTATCTCTTACAGGCCAATAAAATTAAAGTAAATAAACGTAACATCGATTTTCGTCTTGAAATCGATATTTCGTTTACAATGCGTCAAACCTAATACAAGAGTAGGTATATTTTTGTTTGTTTTAGACATCAAAGAGTCAATTCCATTGAATTTGCTAAAGTCATTTAAAAGTTCCGATTACGACTTGGAGTTTAGTGCATATTAAAAAGCAATCTGCAGTAAAAAGTTTTGGTTTGCTAAAATCTATTTCCCCCTAAGGCTCTCATAAAATTTAATAAATTAACGGAATCGCATTGACTCAAAATCGTTTAAAATAACTCCTGTATTATTTTTGTAATTTATTTCTTGATTTAACGATATATTTAACCAATAATTGATTATATTTATAAAATGTAGTTTAATTTTTCATTAAATAATTTACAGACAGTAATTCGCGTGCTAAAATATTGCATGTGCCTTGAAAAATCAGTTTTTCGTTATGTATGCAAATGCCAAACTCACCTTGATGAATTTATTTATTCGTTACCGAAAATCTGAATGAATGAATTTTAAATCAACTAAATTTCATTAGGTGCCTCGCTTTCACCAAAATATTTTTAAATATTTAATAAATTCAATTTGAAAGTCTGAAACAATTCTTTAGGAAAACAAAGTGCAAGCATTGTCTAGGCAAAAATATTGCATCCACCCTTGCCATTTAATTCCTTCGGGAAAATGGTTGGCGACTTTATTGTTATACCGGGACTATAGAAACTCCTATAAAAAAAGACTTCATATTTTCTGGTAAATTAGCTGCGCAAAAGCCAGTAACGTTCTAGATTTAGAGTTAGAATTAGTTTTTTTTTCTATATTTTTTCACATTGCTGTTTTTAACACCGATTAAGTGAAACCACGAATATAGGAAATGTAAATAGTTCTTCTAAGTTGGATGAGTGATCGCTTGTGTAAATATTGGTCCATCCAATGCATTATCTGGACGAGTGAGTGATTCCCTTGAACTTTGTTAAGAAAACATGGTATGAGATGTGAAGTAAATTCGCGTACAATTTTTTTAATGAAAAAATCAACTGAAAGATTTATAGTTATTAATCCCATTTTCATTAAAAATTTGAACCAATCATAATCGATCATCTAACATTTCTAAGTTATGTTTGATTTATGAACCTTGTTATGTGCGGAAAATTATATTTTATGTCAAGTCCTACTGTCGTTCTCGCATTTCTCATGCGGCAGATTGTAAACTGACACAGATAGACATCGTTAACTCCAGAGATGGGTCTTAATTATCCCACTGAGAACTTGTGGACGACTCCTTATACCTTTCCAGATGGTTAACTTAACTGCCCTCTGAATCTCTTGACCGGAATATTAAAACGATTCCCTTCATGTTACCCAAAATTCAGAGTCGTATTCAAAAATTTCCCGTAGCAAATTACTAAAAATAATTTTGGTTTCTGAGCTGTCTGTCGTCTATACGCTTAAAATGCTAATGTCGTTGCCGAAGCAATTTCCGAAATGGCTTTTACAAGGGAAATTAGACCGGGTTTATAAATGGCAATCATTAAAATCAAGGGGGTTTATTGCGGGATGCGTTCGATATAATAACCTCTTCATTAGCGCCACTACAGACACTGCCAATTTGTGGTTAAACAGCATATGTCACTTACGGAATTCGAATTTCAATGACGATTGAAGAGAATCTTTACATCCAACAGTTTTTCAATTTGTATTTCAAATTAGATAAATTATTCGCTTTGAAAAAAATGGACAAGATAAAGTGACATCATTATACTATAGAGCATTCAACATTCACCCGAATGGAGTGTGGTCAGCATGTATCTATAGAGGATTGTAGCCAGTGACAAATAACAGAACTCCCCAGAGAAATGAACAGACGATCGAATGCACAATAGAAACAATTAAAAGCGAATTTACCGGGTTGAAAGTCATGCCAGAAAGTTGATCAGTTTAAATTCGAAATGTAAAATCGTAAAGTTTTCGGTATTAAAAAACTTTTCTGGAACTAATATTAAGTGCAAACAGGCATCAAACAATTTATCACTAAATTAATTTCCGTAATCTTTAGCACTGAGCGCAGCCTCAAAATTCTAAAATAATGATACTATTTTAAAGTAGAAAATTGATGTAATCAACTAGACTAAAGTTTGCAACCCTATACAGCAAAGACGAGTTAAATACTTGAGCTATACAACAGCATAACTTAAGCTGCTAAAATAAATGAAATTTGAATTAAATTTTCCTTGCTTCCATACTGTGTGCATAACCGAGGAGTGTTTTATTCATTAGACGAGAGAAAAGGAGAATTTTGGATTGTCGCTACTTCCGTAGTAGGAGAATTGTTTCAGTTTCATCCATTGTTTTGCTCCAGGAAATAAGTGTCAGTTGTATTCTTGTTTAAATTGGCATTTCTTGAAGGGAGAGAGTAGGCATATACTTCTAAAATTCTGCGATCTTGTTGACTTTATCTTCAATTTAAATGAACTTTTTTAATATAAACAGAATATTTTTATGTATTTTAATCCATACATCGTCTAATCATATTCATGCAAGTTAATTTTTTTATTATAATTACTAATACAAAAGCTTTTAAACAAAAATAAGGAATTATTTATAATAATTAATCCTTTATATATGTATTAACTTTGAGCTATTTATGCCACTATCGTTGATACCATTTGAGATATTGATTCGTAACTAATCATTTTAAATAGAAAGAAAAAATATTATAAAAAATTTTATGAGCAATACATAGTAAAACTCTTTATTCATTTCTATTGTCAACTTTTAAACTAATTAATAAAATTGAATAAAATATCATTTACTTTATAAATTTATCACAAAATGGCGTTAAAGTTGAATATATTTTTAAAAAGGTTAGTGGTACGATTTTGAGATTGGTACAATATAGGCAATTCTCCCCTACCTTCATATATGAATTATGAACTACAATTTCCATTCAAAAAATTGTATCGCAATGTACCCAATTGAAAAAGCAAATATCGTGCAGTTTATTTCGTTCATAAACCTATTACCATTTGAAAATAGTGGAAATAATATGAAAACACTGTCATTCATAATTNTTTCCCGTAGCAAATTACTAAAAATAATTTTGGTTTCTGAGCTGTCTGTCGTCTATACGCTTAAAATGCTAATGTCGTTGCCGAAGCAATTTCCGAAATGGCTTTTACAAGGGAAATTAGACCGGGTTTATAAATGGCAATCATTAAAATCAAGGGGGTTTATTGCGGGATGCGTTCGATATAATAACCTCTTCATTAGCGCCACTACAGACACTGCCAATTTGTGGTTAAACAGCATATGTCACTTACGGAATTCGAATTTCAATGACGATTGAAGAGAATCTTTACATCCAACAGTTTTTCAATTTGTATTTCAAATTAGATAAATTATTCGCTTTGAAAAAAATGGACAAGATAAAGTGACATCATTATACTATAGAGCATTCAACATTCACCCGAATGGAGTGTGGTCAGCATGTATCTATAGAGGATTGTAGCCAGTGACAAATAACAGAACTCCCCAGAGAAATGAACAGACGATCGAATGCACAATAGAAACAATTAAAAGCGAATTTACCGGGTTGAAAGTCATGCCAGAAAGTTGATCAGTTTAAATTCGAAATGTAAAATCGTAAAGTTTTCGGTATTAAAAAACTTTTCTGGAACTAATATTAAGTGCAAACAGGCATCAAACAATTTATCACTAAATTAATTTCCGTAATCTTTAGCACTGAGCGCAGCCTCAAAATTCTAAAATAATGATACTATTTTAAAGTAGAAAATTGATGTAATCAACTAGACTAAAGTTTGCAACCCTATACAGCAAAGACGAGTTAAATACTTGAGCTATACAACAGCATAACTTAAGCTGCTAAAATAAATGAAATTTGAATTAAATTTTCCTTGCTTCCATACTGTGTGCATAACCGAGGAGTGTTTTATTCATTAGACGAGAGAAAAGGAGAATTTTGGATTGTCGCTACTTCCGTAGTAGGAGAATTGTTTCAGTTTCATCCATTGTTTTGCTCCAGGAAATAAGTGTCAGTTGTATTCTTGTTTAAATTGGCATTTCTTGAAGGGAGAGAGTAGGCATATACTTCTAAAATTCTGCGATCTTGTTGACTTTATCTTCAATTTAAATGAACTTTTTTAATATAAACAGAATATTTTTATGTATTTTAATCCATACATCGTCTAATCATATTCATGCAAGTTAATTTTTTTATTATAATTACTAATACAAAAGCTTTTAAACAAAAATAAGGAATTATTTATAATAATTAATCCTTTATATATGTATTAACTTTGAGCTATTTATGCCACTATCGTTGATACCATTTGAGATATTGATTCGTAACTAATCATTTTAAATAGAAAGAAAAAATATTATAAAAAATTTTATGAGCAATACATAGTAAAACTCTTTATTCATTTCTATTGTCAACTTTTAAACTAATTAATAAAATTGAATAAAATATCATTTACTTTATAAATTTATCACAAAATGGCGTTAAAGTTGAATATATTTTTAAAAAGGTTAGTGGTACGATTTTGAGATTGGTACAATATAGGCAATTCTCCCCTACCTTCATATATGAATTATGAACTACAATTTCCATTCAAAAAATTGTATCGCAATGTACCCAATTGAAAAAGCAAATATCGTGCAGTTTATTTCGTTCATAAACCTATTACCATTTGAAAATAGTGGAAATAATATGAAAACACTGTCATTCATAATTCATTTGCGAGACAGATTACGGCCAGTCATAAACTTTAAAAATATTACAGTCATAGTTTAAAATTGTGCAATTATACCTGAAAGTTTACGGGAAATTTTCATTACCCATCATAAAAATGGGCAGGCGGTCTATTAATATCCTCAGTACATTTTTTGTGCCATTCGCCATTAAAAACTTCATATTATACGTACAAAAATCAATTTTTTTAGCAGTAGTTGTAAACCATTTTTTTTATCAAAACACTGTCCAAAAAACAATACTGAAATCTCTTGATACAAAATTACATAAAAAAAACTGGCATTGACATCTGAAGACTTAATTTGCCCGCTCATCTATCGCATTAGCGACCCACAAAAGCGGCTTCACTTTGCTTTCCAGCCGACTTCCACAAAAGAAAAACCCTGCCGTTTCATCACTTTGAGTGTCACGCTAAGTATGTTGTTTTTGAGGGCTCATTTCACGAAAAACACCACTGGAAATATAAACCAGTTATTGTGCGATTTCCAGCATAGAATTCCGTTTGGATTATTACCGAGGAAACAATAGTGTTAATGGCTATATGACTAATAATCTTTTTATCACTTCGAATATGCTATGATTTCGTTTTTCTTTCTTTTCGTTGGATAAAACAGAATGTGGTTCTGAATTTGTCACAACCATCCCCTTGACAGGTCGATATTTACAGCCGTCAACCAAGGCCCAATCCGCCCAATTTACCTGGGTAATTGACTCATCTGTTTTAAGCCGTTAACTAGGCCGAATTCATTTGAAATCGCGTAGAAAAATAATTTCGAGGGCAACAGAGGTAATCCGGATATAATTCTCTTCGTCTTCTTCACGCCGTTCTCCTTCTTCCTTTTTTTTGAGGCGTGCACTCACATGTGGGAAAATTGAATTTGTTGGGATAATAACTCTCGCTAAATTACCTTTTTGTGGGCCTTTATGATATTTAATAAGGCCAAGTTATAAATAAGGGCGCATTATCGCACAATGGGAACGAATGCACGTCGAGGTTTGAACGGGTTATTTCAAATCATAATAGGTTTCGACATTAACTTGCAAAATATACGAAATTGTTCGATAACACCCTTGAACAAAAGGCTTGCGAATAACATAATGCTTTTTTTCAAAACCGTTATTAAAATATCAGTTTATTTAAATTGAAAATCGTTCCTTACTAATTATATTTAATGGAACGTAGCATCTTAACAGTTAAAGTCATCAAGACCCGATCTTAATTACTGAAAAAAAAGTCTCGAGCACAATTAATAAATCTCATCCCCAAAAACTAATCTGCATATTCAGACAATGGCGAATGCCCTTGGATCTCTAAGAGCCCATTTGCTTTTATTAAAATACTTCCTTAACTCCTTAATAACTTCTTTTATTGCCAAACGAACACTCAGATTAATCAAAAGCATCTCCCTTTTGTTTCACCACCCCAAACTCTCAAACTGACTTGTCTACTACTGTGATGATTATTACTTCTTTCACTTAATTCCAATGACGTTAAAAATCTTACAATTTCTCTTAAATAATTTAATATTATTGCGTTAAATTGCTTCTCAAAGGCGACTCAATTATTATATGAAGAAGTTTCGTCGAGTTTTTATGAAATTATTTCAGCGTAAACTTCTTGGTTGTTAGAATTTTACGACCAAGTTTGCTCACTGTATTGCTTGGTGGTCTATTAATACCGACTGTATATTCAAAGCCTGATTAAAACCGCAAACTTTTGCTTTTTCCGCTTGCAAAAACATCATGTCGCATTTAATCCCTTAGAAACTTGATTAAAAATATTCATTATCTGCTTGGTACTTCTTCTACTTTTCGAATATTATAGAAAGTTTGAGCGACGAGTTGTCACAGCTGGGTGAAATAGCGATTCTTTAATTAAATCTTTCAAGAATTTGCCTTTTTCGGTAAAAGATAAATTGAAACAATGGTGTTTCGGTTGTGAATAAGTCATTTGCAACCCCAATGAACCACCCATAAAGGATAGTAATCAATGTCTGTCACAGGAGAAGCACTAATTGCTGTGCTCGATCCTAAAATGTGCGTAATTCTGCTACACTTGCCATTTTTGACACAAATCGAGCCTGTTAATGAAGACAATTTACCACATTGACATACGTAAATATTAAATTCATCAAACTTATGGAAAAAAATACAAATTTTACCAATTTTGTAAAAAAACAAGAAAAAAAAAAGCGAAATGTCTATTTGAAATTCTTATATGTATATGTATGTTATGTACCTATATAAGGTGCCGAAAAACTCATGACAAAATATGAAACTTTCATAAAGGTTTAGTGCCATATTCTTTTAATATTACACTAAGATCATGAAATACAGTGAACCGAAAACGTTAACCTTTATTTTGAAAATTGTCACCACACAAAAGGCAACTGACGATTTGGAGTGTGAGATATCTCCTAGGGAATCAATAATTTACCTATTGATCCAGTATTTTAGACAAAGTAATTCAACGAGTGATCTTTGAATCATTTGGAAACATGTATGTGTTACATAGATATATGGAAAATTGTTTTGAATATATGGTATTAACAAGATAAATGCCTACATGTGTTCTTAACCACAAGTAGTATCGATGAAGTCTGTAATCAGCAGTGCTCCTAGATTTGTAGACTTGATGGCGCTTATCTTTGTGTTTTTTTTTTTCAAATATTCAAGGAGAGTCATAAATACTGGTACAACCTTTTCGTTTGGCGACTGCGTATTATAAGTATTTATACGTAATTTCAAAATTATGTGAAGTATTTCCGAACGGAAATGTTTACATTCTAATTCGTCAGAAAGTTGTTTCAAGTTCTCACCTGATAATTGCGCAAAATTTCTCAAAGTAAACCTTTCAGGAAGTTTTTTAATCTGACTTTTACGACTTATTCGCGGGCAAGTCTATTTAAAAAAGCCGCCTAACGGCTCCTAGACACGCTAGCACCGATTAAATTTGCGTTTTCATAGTGTTTTGTTGTCGACATAATTAATGTGGAAAGTTATGATGTGATTGCGGGTGTTTTTATACCACTAACCGGTTTCATTAACTCTTTTAATTAGACTCCTTTTTTTTCTCTCAACAGTTGATAAATTGCCATTATTATTTACGTAATGAGGAAACAACGTGCTTTTACATACTTTACCATAGTGAACTCAGTTTTTTTTAATGAGCGAGCAAATTTTCATGCGATTAATGGATATTTTTTTTAACACTGGTAAATTTTTTCGAACTAACTAAAATTGTAATGCCAACGTCAATATTTTGGAAAACGTAAAAATAGTACGCTGTACAAAATCGAAATCCCATAAAAGCTTTGAACGAAGAACGATGTAATTTTAGATAAATACCATTAAATGCCCATCGCGATTTTTATACCTGAACAGCGCCAACATGTTTCTACGATTAGCCGTTTCGCTGCTGTCTGATT
This sequence comes from Hypothenemus hampei, assembly GCA_013372445.1. Taxonomy (NCBI): domain Eukaryota; kingdom Metazoa; phylum Arthropoda; class Insecta; order Coleoptera; family Curculionidae; genus Hypothenemus; species Hypothenemus hampei. The sequence goes on along the minus strand of JABRWK010000022.1, from coordinate 80,720 downwards.
TTTTCTTGCGTTAAATTTCCCTCCCCCACACGCGAATACTTTTAGTCCCTATTTAAAACTAAATTAACTCGCGTGAAAATTAATTCGTTAAAATGTTTTCCATTAAATCGACCCTGGTATACTATAACATAAGTCAGACCAGGGCCGGAGTGCTTCTGACATTCCGATTCCAGACACAAGCCATTGCAAAATGAAAAATTAATTCCCATGCCTACAAAACGGTCAACCATAAGCGTTCGAACAATTAAAATGGCCATTGAATTGATAGCTCATATCCAATTGGAATCGTAAATGTTTGGTATTTATCGTATTTGGTCGTCCTAATGGCTGGAATTAGTGCAGCTGTTCTCGGTCAAATAATAATGCAGTGTTAAGAGCTATTCTTTGGGTTCATATTAAAAATAACTGTGTATCATATATTTAAGTGTTATGAAAAACTAGTTTTTTTATAGTTGTCATTAGGATAGAGTACCATTTAATGGACTATTTTCAATTTGCTTTATGAGTATTGCGACTATTAATCGGATTATGTAAAAGCAATATGGAATAATTTCAATTTGCTACTTGTTAATTCAATTGTTGAATGACTGTTTGCTATTTTTGCATATTGAATTATTAAAATATGCAGACCAAGCGGATAACTATTAGAAAGTTGAGTTAAAATTGAAATCCATCTTAATTTACGATGAGTCGTGAGCTTGTAACTGTTCGTTTCGTTTGCCTGGTATTAATTTTTAATTTCACAATGGTCCCACTCGGTTATTGGAATGTCAGGAATAGTTAAATTATGTCTGATCCTTTTGTTATCCTTGGACGAGCACAAAACGCTATTGCACTATTCAGAAGCATTATTTGATAGAAGATTTGAATTAAAAATTTCAACAACCATTATTTAGTGTTTTTGTAAAGACTCATAGGCTGTTTGTCTTTTACAACTGGAACGTTATCGATATTTCTATTGGATGTAAATCTATGCATCTGACATTCATAAGAGAGAATTTGGAATGCAATTTGTGAAATGCTGACATAAACTGAAATGTCTGTGTCTAAAATTGCTTCTTTCTGTTCCTACTCCTCTAGTTCAACAAACAACAAAAGATTCAATTTGCGATACTACATTTAGCGGGGTTACACATAGAAAAATCTAAAACTAATCCATTTGTTATGTGACTATATGTTTTTGTTAACGGCCAAAGAATATAGAAAAAATGTTCATATCATTGTCCATTAATAAATCATGATCTTGATAGGTACCCTATTCTTATATGTGTTTAAAAAATGATCTTTATTAAAATCTCAATTCTTTTTCTAAACCACCCATTCGGCCTAAAAAAGACCAATGAATATGGCATTATCATAACATTTGTTTGCGATAGCAGCTTTATATTATCATTGCCATTAAATGGTATTTATATAAATGGAGGTACATTGCTAGATTCATCAATCAATTGTTGAAAATTTGTTTATTTGACGTTAATTGCACGAAATGAAACGAGAATCGTCCTATGGGGAATACAGAAATTAACGATTCCTGTATTTATATTATATTAAGCCGAGGCGTTTTCAAATTGTAATGAAATTTAATTAATGAGAAAATAGCGTTTATGATGGAGTTAGGAACGAGATACGATTTTTTTTCTCTTTAGNAAAGTGAAAATGAATGTGTTCCAATTTGCTTATGATTTTTAAGTAAGATGGTCATAAAAATTAGTACCTAACTGTATATTTTTCTTGGGCATGATTTCGAAACATATAAAAGAATTAAATTATTCATATATTATTTCTTTGATTAGTTTCTATCGGGTTTTGTTATAATGTAAAATCTATCCAGGTTTTATCAGTTATTAAATGTTTTCAAATGAATACGTCAGTGCATATAATAAATATACAACGACGAAGAAATAGTACCGAAAACTGAAGAATAGAAATAGAGAGCGAATGAGAATTTAGACCCAACACATTGAATAGTATTAATAGATCAATATGACTTTCATATATACAGGGTGTCTTCGAAATGTCTACGAATATTTAAATTAGTAAAACTCGCCAATTTCTAGCGTGGGGAAAATTTTATTTTACAAAACTAGCCTTAATAACCTTTTGAAAATTATCCGTTAAATTTTGATACGCCTTGATACTTCATATGGAACCCATTTAATCAATATTGACCGTAAAATGATTTTTGTTATTTCTTCTTATTGTCACATGGCTAGGTGCGAAATCCCAATCCAAACTCATAGCATAACAGTGTTCGGGCCGAACGATTAGTATTGTTACGAAGTGATTATTTATTATTATTTGTTTCATCTTATATTTATTGAGAAGTTATTTATTTACGTGAGTTGTAGGGTTGTTTTACTTGTCAATCAGCTAATATTCCCGATGGGTTTTAGTTAGGCTATGGTTATAGCACATTCGATTTCGTCTGATTTTTACATAGGTATACTCGGTTAATGTAATAACTAATTTTTAAAAATGTAGAATATTAGAAATGAATGATTTCGAAGTAGTAACAACTATAAATCTTTACTTACGAATTATCATTAATATTTTATTCAGTCACACTGACTAAAAATGTTAATAACCTTTTACTTAATTTTCGTTTTCGCAAAAATATTAGTAAATTATTTGATTTAGAAAGAAGAAAGATAAATATTATGAAAGAATTACGATTATAAACAAATTACCATAACTACTAATCAAACACAGATAATTGTTACTAGCTTTTTAGAAAATAAATAATTGCTAATATTAAATATTTTTATGTACCTACTTCTCATGATATAATTTTTTTAAACATTAAATTTATCAATGAAGAAAAAATGGAAATTGTTTTAATTGCTAGCAACAATTATCGCAAAACATGATATGTTGCTGCAGAGTTTAATAATAATCATCCAGACGAGTCAAATATTTCCTACTAACGGTCAGCAACGTCCCTAGTAAGTTTAAACGATGTTCTCCTAATTTTTGCAAAACTGGTAATAATATTGAAGCAAGACTTGGCTACATCAGTATAACGAAGATGATAAACTTAATGTTCTGTTATATATCCAGGAAAATCCTATGTCAAGCTTACGGCAAATGTTTAGAGATTTTACTTTATATTTTATATGTAAAGTTTTAAAAAAACATAAATTAAAGCCCTTTAAATCTAAATTTTTACACACTTTACTACGAGACGATCAAAATTTAAGATTGGATTTTTCGATTTGGGTGTTAGGTTTTTTTGAAAAAGATAGAACTTTCGGAGCGAAAATGCTGCTTTCAACCTTTACCACCAACGGTATCCTCAGCTCACAAAATTCACATTTCTGGTCAAGCCAAAATCCTCATTGATTCGTTCACTGTCACAACCAATATTCAGAGAATGTTAACATATCATGTGGAATTTTAGGAGGTCAAATTTTAGGGCCAGTTTTTTCTTGAAAAAAATATATCCACAGAAACTCGGAAAAACGTCATTTTCCCGTTGGATGGAGCCCCATGTCATATCTTTTACCAAGTTAGAAATTGGTTTAATACAAATTTCCCTAGTAGATAGATTGGAAGGAGTACCAATTGAGACTCAGATTTTTATCACTGCCCAATTAGATCACCAAACCACTCCTCTCAAATATTTCTTATGGAGAGTACTTCCAGTAAATGTTTATAAAAGTCAACCTTCGAATCGAATTGATTTACAAATTCAAATAAGGTGACAATGCGAAAATTTGCAAAAGTCCCATTTATTAATATACACATTCAGTGTGTAAATTTAAATCAAACTTCATAAAATCTATGGAAAACAATGTTAGTCATATAGAAATTAATTAAAGCAGGTTTTTGTTAATTTTCAAGTTATTTTAATTAAGGATTAAATTAACCAATATTAAGTACGCAAAGTTTATTTTATTTATTTTTACAAGTTTCTGTGAAAATGATGTAATTTAAATAAAAATCAAACCTTTACAAATGATACGAATGGGACTCTTTATTTACATGTTAATATTTGCAAACATTACTACCTCAAAAACATTTATTTCTAATATTCTGCATTTCCAAAAATTAATTTTTCACGTCCCCTGTCTAACATATCAATATCGTTTTTGTGGGAAAATATGTTTTACGAAAACCTAAAATTTTTGCTATTTGACATTTTTTGCAAAAAAATAGAAATAAAAAGTTTCCCATTTGTCAAGCAAAATTTCACACACGCTACACATATTGTTTGTTTATTTATTTATTGCATTATTTGTTTATTTATATTATTTATTGTATACGGTGTGGAACAGCCAGATGAAATAAATTCAGTATTTCAATTAATATGCATATTTACCAAAAATCCCGAGACACGACAATTTTAGATTCTAAATTTTATGTCGAAGTTGAACCCCAAATTGTGAAATGCGAGTAGGGATTTGTGGTACCTCATTGGATAGATCTTTGAATTCTTTTTTCAAAAATGCTATTGTTTTAAAACTTATTGTAAAAATAAATTAAAAAAAATTGCTACAACAAATTAAAAATTTAATAATGGAGTTATGTTTTTGATACTTTAAAATAACAAACGAATTAATATCGGTGCAGAAAATGTTCAAATTGTATATCGTGAATGTCTTTTAAGAGCATCTTAATCGTCAATAAAAACGGCTCTTAACGCTACTAAACATCTGGAGGAGTGACCAATCTAATTGCAACCGTTATTGTTTCTCTTAAGTCAGTTAGATAACGTGGTCGCAACCTTTTCAAATACAAATACTTAATAATGGCTAGTTATTTTAATTTGTCAATTTTAGCAATTGCGACTGACAAGTTGACGACATAAAATAATGAAATAATGTGTCATTATTATCTTATTGTCTGAACTCCTTTTTTTATTTTAATACTTGTTTTTGTCCCCCACATCTGTTTTGTCTGTTACTTATAATTTGGAACATGTAATTTTATTCGAAAACGTTTGGGTAATCCCCATGGTAGGCTCCAATAAGTGACACGTAATAAAAACAAATCGTTAAATGTCATTTTTAATTCACGTCGTTTTTATTTTCCTACTGTTCTCCATTTTATCCAATTAATATCACGTGACTTGACGTCTTAAATTGAAACAAATAAACCGCAACCGAACGCGACAAAAATAACGTTCATAACATACCGTTTTGCATTACAAAGACCTATTGTAATTCTGAAATTAGGGTGAAAAACAAAACGCAAGCAATAATTGATGTTCGATTTAAGATTTAATCGTTAGTCAAGATTCAATTAAACTAAATAAATAGTTTCCCACAAAGTAAAGTTAAGTAGGTAGAACTTTGGTGACAGTTAAAAATTTTTATTAATAGTGAAATTTTTTCGAGATTGTCCTATTCGACAAAAGCGACTTTGTCTTCATTAGCTCAACTAAAAAAAATCTAATTAAGCGATTCTCGGGGGAGCGAAATGCCACAAGAAGTTCACAAAAGAAAATATCGTTCTCGATCAGTTTCCCTTTCTCTTTCCTAAAGTTAAGCTAGGGGCTAGCTAAATTGAACGGTGAGGGCCACCGGTCCTTTCTTTTAATGGATCTTTTAGCGCTTAAGGTAGCTAAAACTTTTCTAATTTCTCTTTAAGAAATATTTGTAGTTTTGCGATTTTTTTAAAGCAATTCGTTAATATGTAGCTTAACACCCGCTTTTGAGCCAGACAAATTATTTTAATCTACACTGAACGGTTTGATTGCTCCTTTTATCAGAGACGAGAATATCATTGATTTTAATTTCCAGCTGTCGAATTTCCCGACCACCATTCGGGCGCAAGAATTCTCAATCTGAAACTTTTAATTTTCCCAGCTGACCGTGCAACCCTATAGAATAATACTCGGATTCAATTCTTGACAAGGGTTGACAGTTGATGGTAAACTACAAAACAGATTTTTCATTATAATACAACAATGTCCAGTCCGACAGTAAAAATTTACGATCGATTTTATTTTTGTGTACTTAACAAATAACCATGAAAGTAATTTTTTCATCACTTGAATAATGGCGGCCTTATAATTTTTGTGGGTAGATTATTAGATCATTTATAATCCACATCTCTCCAGCCCGCTAGGAAAGAATATCTGGGAATAACAGCCACATTCAAGTGGTCCGATAAAACCAGATGGGCAGCATTATTAAATATAATATTTCAGGCAAATATTCCATAAATAACGAACTGTCGTGAACGTGAGGTCCGGCTTTTTCATATTTATGACAGCCATTTTGTGCATGCCTTCAGGTGTTTGATTTTTTCTACAACGACCAAATTCACATGATTAGAATTCAGACTCTTTTCTTTAGTATTTAAGAAAGCTGTTTTCTTATATAAAACCAGAAAAACATTATGAAATAGCAATTATTAACCATAAAAGTCGCGATAAATCGCTACTAGAGGTCCTCTTAATACCCTTTTATTACTCGACTGCCAGTTGCGGCTTCAAATTATCCTCAAAACTGGTCCGAGAAGACGTTTATTAGCGAGGCTCAGAGCCCTGTTATAATGCCGGATGAAAAATGCCGACCGGAGCGATCATAAGTTAGAGTAAAGGCTCTTTAAATTAGAAAATAGACGCGTTATTCTAAAGTTGACAAACTGGAGTGGATCATGGATATTGCCCAGATGCTTTCCAACTATTGGCTTTTGATTATAAAAGAACACAGCAAACATTGGTGATTTTCTTGTAATTTTTATATAGGTTTTCCTTCCTTTGTTTAGAAAAAAAGTCCTACAGTGTAGCAATTAGGCTAATAGCCATTTGTGTTTGCGTATTGTGTTCTAAACTTCTGTTGTTTTGTGTTTCTTCTGTGTCCAATGAGGGTACTTCCTCAAAGACTGCAAGTCTATCTGCTTCAGTCTATAAATAATTGTAGGATTATCGATACTCATTTTCAGTTTGACCAATATTATCCAGTTTTTGTTGAATTGTCGATGTTTTCTATGAAATATAAAAAAGTGAATTTCTCAAAACAAAAATTTTTCTATTTCAAATACTTTAAACAATTATTTTAAAAGTTTCATAATTCTTTTGTTGATAAAAAACTATAGTAATAATTGATGGGTAAAAGTAGTAAACTCTGTACTACAGTATAAATTAGTAAAATGTATTATATAAAGTCCATTTTATCTAAAAGAAGGTGCTTTTTCCTAACATTTTCTTCGTACTAAAGAAAACGTAAACCTGGTGAGAAACATTATCTATATATTTCCCCAGGGATTGAAAAAATCTAATTTCTATGATAGTGTGAAGCAGTAGCAAACAAACTATCCCTCTTTCTGTTTTCAGTTTTCATTCGTTTGCCGATTCCATGGCCCAAAAAGTAAGATAAAACGAAACGGAAAATAATCGAAGAAAGAAAGAAAGAAAGTAATCTTTGCACCGTTTTGCCGCTGCGGGAAATTGGAATCGGGAGAGTTATTTTAAACGAATAAAAGATGTTTTTATTGGCACCGTTGACGTTTGATAAAATAGCTAAATCTTCGGGTAAACAAATTTATCTTCCGCCCATAAGCGTATTTATTATCAGACCGCTTTTTATGAAAAGTTTCAAAAGCATCCCCATCCCCACATAAATCAACCATCGGCAATTGTTTTGCCCATCTCCATCGGGCCCCCATGTTCGTAACATTTTACTTTGTCCGTGTATTTTATATATGGGGCGACGGTGGAAATCAAAAGTTGCTCGCAGGTTATATTGTGTATCGTTATTTGAATTATTCGCGACATTTGTCAAACCGTACACAAACCCTCTGAGGGCGAATGAGTGGGGGCGCCGAAGCCCTTTCAGGCATTTAGCATAAGCCCTGTCGCTTATTTGAAATTAAATCTCGCAGGTCTCAGTGTCATAAATTGGGATATATGTCATGTTGTCGTTTAATTTTATTCGAAATCGAAGGTATTTCAAACAATCTAGAGTAGTTTGCTTTGCAAGAATTTTTGTATGACATTTTTTGACATTCACTGTAATATTTATCGGCTTTAAACAATGCCAAATCTCCAAACGAACGTTCGACTGAACAATAAGTCTTGATTTATATTGGCCATTAATTAAACGATCATGTACGAGCACTCAGTATCCACTGATTCCCGATTTTGTCTGGATATCGTTGTTGTACCTCTCCTTTTCGGTTTTATCATTTATAAAAGCAATGGCGCATCCTATATCTGGATAAGCTAAAAATTAATTTATTCTACATTCGGTGTAAAAGTAGATTCAAACTTAGTTGTTAAACAGTATCTTTAAAATAATGTTTTAATTCTTTCGTTTAAAACTTTAACACATCCAAAGGATCTACTTTGCAGTAATCCCGGCCGTACAAAGTTTCTAATGATCCCGTAGTAGTAAAGTTCAAGGAGATTATTAATAAGAAAACTTCCATTTAATGATACATATTAGACATCAACCTTTGGTTTTATAAATTAACATATTCTGAACATCTGTTTTTGATCAAGATAGTTCCATTAAGGTGAATATGGAAGATATGATGTCAAAAATCATTCCATGTTGATAAAAAACATTTTACAGAAGAACGTTAAAAGATTAGCGTGGAGATGGCTAATGTAATGGTTTACAATGAAATAATTACAGAATTGCATGACGACTTTAATGCATTGCTGCTAAGGAGACACAAATAGTACTAGGAACCGTAAAAATTATGATCATCGTTTTTTGGGTTTCAAGAGAAGAGTTTCAATAATTGAGAAATAGTATGTTAGTTTATTGAAATGAGTATTCTGAATTGAAGAGAAAAGGTCATCATTTGGGATTGTTAAAATGCTCTGTTACTGTGATAACTCCTTGTGTGGCTCTAATGGTCATAGTAGAACTAATGAATAACCCCTTTATTAATTACCATCCATTCTACAGGTTTGACATCCTCCTTCACATCAAATGAGAAAATAATCGCTAATACATTGGTTGATATTTTGAAAAATCATATTTTTAATAGTATTAAAAATGTTGTCTTAAGCTAGTTTATTATTAGAAAAAAGGTACTTATTCTTCATTGTTACCAAATTTATCACAAAGTATCTGCTCAAATCAGAAAATCAAAGAATCTTTTCTAGTTTTTCTTTTTTCTTACAAGAAAAAGAAAAAGTCGAAATAATTGAATGGCTGTCGTAGCTAATTCCAACATTATTCGACGACGAGAACAAATGGAAAGACGTAATCGGGAATCACTACCATTGTAACCGACGGTAATATAATCAAGTAATTAATTGGGTACATAAATCAGAATGTATTGCTCAATCAAACATGCAGGAGACGTCTACGGTTTAGCAGCATAATACGTGTAAACTTCCCATGACAAAATGGATCGTCTACAATTAGAATTCAAATACACAAATCATTTCAATGCACTCCTATTTTGAATGTTTTATACATTTAAGTTATGAAGAAAAAAAAAATGAACAATTTCGTCCATTAAATATATATGTAAAACGTCTACAGTTCAAGACATCGAAAAATGCAAAACAAAACATGTGGAAATTTTTCAGTACAAATTGTATACATATTTACAAATTTTAATATTTAAAAAACCGTAAAATAAACATAATAATACGACAGCTGATAGAGTGTAACGTTTGTAAGGGAACTGCAAGTTTTATTAAAAATCTGCGTTCAACCCCAACGAGCGCACCCTCTCTGTTAATTAGACAGTTGAATAAAATTTGACATGTGACTGACATGTGACTCTACTGGAACTGTTAATAAAATGCATACAATTAAGATTATGTGCATTCCACACTCCTTAGGGAGAAAGACCGAAAGGTTTATAGGTGTTATTGCAGAATTTTAATTTGAATACCATAATTTCTTATGTTGTAACGAGTTTCTGGATATAGTAAATTAATGATTGTACCTCAGTTGCAGCTCGATTACGAATTTAATTAAATACACAAAACCTTACATGCCCCTAAAGAAGGTAATTAAATTATCGATGTAGCTGTAAAATATATACAATGTAGGTAGAAATGATATGTCGATTTTTCGAATAATGACTCTGAAAACAGAATTTTAATTGTTACTTTCTATTAATTAATTTCTTCCATTTTAGAAATTTGATATTTTTTAATGTTATACTAACACACTGATATGTAATTGACCCGTACCTTTAATTTGATTGTTAACTGAAGTGTAACATTGTTGTTTTTTACAGGAATCTTAAAATTAAGATCTTTAATGCTGACGCTGGTTAGAGTATATAATTAGAGTATTCTAATCCATTATGAAAATTAAAAGGTAGAAAAATATTTGGGTTAATGATCAAAAAGTGCCTTTAGGGACAAAACTTTCGTGTAACAATTCGTTTATGCACTGCCGCAATATTAGTTTCTCTAAATAATTCCATGGCTCATTCTTCGAATGGGGTGCTTTAGGAATAGTTTCGGTAAATAAAAAATATTAAACGTCCTTTAGTATTCCTAACATCATTTCTCTCTTGGTCTAGGAATAGTTCCACCTTTAACAACCCTTGTGAATGCTGCCAGTTAAATTCTCAATTTCCATTTTATGACACCCGTAATTCCCGATATAATGCCTTATTTCCCATTTAAAGTAAAATGCCGAACAAGAGAATAATTTCGATGCAGTTTAAGGTAAATTATGGAATTTAGAGCTCACGGTAATATTTCTAAATTAAAAAAAAAATCCAGAAAACCAAGAAGTGTCAGACCTCAATAAAAAAACAGACATATAAATTTCCCCTGGCAATTTAAAGCTGCCAAGAAATCCCAAAGATTCTGTACTTGCAGAATAGACAAATGGGATTGTTTAAAAGGAAAATTAATAGGGCAATTATCTTGCAATAAGTCCGGCTTCTTTCGGCACGCGAATTGTTACAAACGAGTTCCTGAACTTCTCCGCAAAGACCTTTTTCCTCAAGAGATTCGCCATTGCACCTCCTATTCTGATTAAAAATATCGATCCAGGTGCAATCACCTTCTGTTTTCATGGCCTTTAAAAAACCGGCTCGATTCGCGTCAAAAAGCTCGATTTATTAGCGAATTACTTACTTTTATCCTACTGGGTTTCTTTAATAAAACAAAGTGAAGGGGCACTTCGAGAAAAAACCTTTGAAAAATCGAAACCATTTGTGGCAAAGCGGTTGAAAAATCGGAAAAATCGCGAACAGAGGTCTGGTATTAGCCCACTTTCGGTTGAATCAGGTATTTATTGAATTTTTTAGGGCATCCGTTAGGACAGTTTAAAAAGGGAAAATCGAAGTTTGACGAGAAGAAGTTTTTAAGAAAAATCTATCAACTTTTTTCTATTTAAAGTCAATTTAAAATCATTTTGAAACTTAACCGAAGTTCTATCATTTTAATATTAAACAAGTTTTCATGGTATTTATAGTCTGTAATATAAGTCAAAGAAAATTCCAGCAAAAATCTCTTTTTTAATGTTTGCACGTAATTTTATTACTAGCACACCTGACGCAAGCTAAACAATGAGTTCAAAGTAACAGAATAAACGATAAATTGGCCGTTCGTTTGCTCCTTTCAGAATTACAGAAATGTCCTTTTAACCAAACAGTATTAACTAAAATGTTTGATCTCAAAAATTAATCTTTTTTCTAAAAATTACTTAAATTTCTTTTCAATAATAAAAAGCCAATTTTAAAAATTGGATCGTTACCAGTTGAAGTTTTAAACAGGCCAGGGTTTTGTTGGACAATAGCACAGGTGCACTATGTCTGGCAACATCCACATTGGATAAAAGATAAAACTTTTGCCATCGTAGTTGATTCAATTTTCATTTTAAACAATCGAAGACACAATTCTAGTCTCCCTATACTAATAACTGGGGAGAAGTGCATTGAAAATTCCACATTGAAATAAATAAAACGTTCAACTGGATTGAATGGGATTATTTGGTTAAAACCCAATACAACAACATCGCATCTAGCAGAGTAACAAAAAGAAATAAACCAGTCACCTCTGGAGATTTGAAATCGAAACCGCCCCATCGTCTCGCTCCCTATTGCACCTGATTAAGAACCGTTGAATTATTAACAAACGCACGATTCTCCCCGTTCGGTTCATCCCTTAGGAGTCATCAATAATTCAATGAATTCGAATTCAGTCATGTGGTGACCCAGTCCTGTCAAATATTAGCAGTAGCTGATTAGGTAAACAAAAAGCCCTTCGTAGGCTAATCTGGAATCACCCCCTTAACTGAAATATTCTGTAAAAATATCCACAAAATTTTTAAAATTACAAATTAATCATATTTATAAGAAAGTGCATCAAAGCCTGATAAGTTATGAAATAAAAATATATAAAGTGGTAGAAATGCTCCAGTCCAGAGTAGAAAAGGGATGAATACGGGCACCAGTAGAAGCATCGCAATAAAAAGTCTAATAAAACATGTAATAAACGTGAAAAGTCTAGTGGAATGGTCGGGGGTAAAACATGGCGTAACAGGGCCAGCGACCACCCTGGTCCGGTTTAGCCTCAATGTTACGGAAAAATTGCCCATTACGGGAAAAATAAATAAGAAGTGGCTCGAGTACGCCGTAAATTTGATTTTCGTTTCCAATGAAAGGCTCCCTCATTTTCCCGATCTATAAGGCCCCGTTAAGTTGGCGGGCAATCGAGTGACCTGTTAATTTCTCGAAATAAATTGCTGAAAGAAATTTCAAATCGAAATTGAAAAATCCGAATTCATAACGGTTAACTTTTCACTGCGACAAATCTCTATAGGTTTACGATAACATTCATGCAATTCGAGACTCGTAGATAGCTGCGGATGATTATAAAATTCATCATATAACTTGAAAATAGCACAGTTGACATGTTTTTAATCAAATTTTGGTCAGTGCAATTTTTATGCCGAATCGATTCGATTTCCTGCAAATGCCTTCATCTATTTTGCAGGACAATAAACCGAACATTCTGCGAACATTTCGTGGATGAAACGAGGATACGAGAATTTACTAGTTTTACAATGAAATCTTGGTTCTTGCCGAGACTATTAATGTCATCACATTCATAAAGTGGTCTTAGAATTATTATTGTTCTAAGAGGGGCATAGAATAAAGAAAAAGGACTAAGATGACTGCCTTATGTATTTTCACGTACTTTGAGCGGCTCAAGGACCGTAAAAGTATGGCAGTAACCCTTGTGTATATCACATTACGAGTATAATTCATTTCTTTCAGAATGTACACAGAATCTACGAGCACCCTCTGACTTTTAAATTTCACCTCTATGGAAGAGTCTCGTAAATTTTACGAATTGCTACCATTGTATTCTAAAAGTAGACTTGTGTTTTATGGAATATTAAGGGGTAATGTATAATAACTTCTCTTCTTGAACAATAGCGTCTTTTATTAGTCATTAAAGTGATTTTATTACGCATCTACCGAAAAATGTTCATTTAATATCTCAAAGTTTGTTAATTGAGTCACTAAAGGGCAATTGAAAATCGAAATTAAGCGGCTTGAGCAAAAACAGAAAGGCATTTTGGGCATATCAATTACCATCGGTGACGTTTTCCCATGTAAAGGAAAACATTCTGCAACGCTGTCGGAGGGGTTATAATCCGAAAATCTGGTGAAAGTAACTTCTTTATCGTGGGAAACTTGCACCTGTTAGATACAGCGTCGTTCTCTTTGCTCTACTAATTTAAACTTTAAAAACTGTGTTAGTTTAAGTGCTAGAAATCATGCTACGTACAGTGAGGATAACTATGTTATTTAGATTTACTTCGTTTTTTTTGTAGTTTAATTGTTGAACCTCTCTCCCTCTCTTTCGCTCTCTTTCTGCGACAAATAANGGAGAAAGACCGAAAGGTTTATAGGTGTTATTGCAGAATTTTAATTTGAATACCATAATTTCTTATGTTGTAACGAGTTTCTGGATATAGTAAATTAATGATTGTACCTCAGTTGCAGCTCGATTACGAATTTAATTAAATACACAAAACCTTACATGCCCCTAAAGAAGGTAATTAAATTATCGATGTAGCTGTAAAATATATACAATGTAGGTAGAAATGATATGTCGATTTTTCGAATAATGACTCTGAAAACAGAATTTTAATTGTTACTTTCTATTAATTAATTTCTTCCATTTTAGAAATTTGATATTTTTTAATGTTATACTAACACACTGATATGTAATTGACCCGTACCTTTAATTTGATTGTTAACTGAAGTGTAACATTGTTGTTTTTTACAGGAATCTTAAAATTAAGATCTTTAATGCTGACGCTGGTTAGAGTATATAATTAGAGTATTCTAATCCATTATGAAAATTAAAAGGTAGAAAAATATTTGGGTTAATGATCAAAAAGTGCCTTTAGGGACAAAACTTTCGTGTAACAATTCGTTTATGCACTGCCGCAATATTAGTTTCTCTAAATAATTCCATGGCTCATTCTTCGAATGGGGTGCTTTAGGAATAGTTTCGGTAAATAAAAAATATTAAACGTCCTTTAGTATTCCTAACATCATTTCTCTCTTGGTCTAGGAATAGTTCCACCTTTAACAACCCTTGTGAATGCTGCCAGTTAAATTCTCAATTTCCATTTTATGACACCCGTAATTCCCGATATAATGCCTTATTTCCCATTTAAAGTAAAATGCCGAACAAGAGAATAATTTCGATGCAGTTTAAGGTAAATTATGGAATTTAGAGCTCACGGTAATATTTCTAAATTAAAAAAAAAATCCAGAAAACCAAGAAGTGTCAGACCTCAATAAAAAAACAGACATATAAATTTCCCCTGGCAATTTAAAGCTGCCAAGAAATCCCAAAGATTCTGTACTTGCAGAATAGACAAATGGGATTGTTTAAAAGGAAAATTAATAGGGCAATTATCTTGCAATAAGTCCGGCTTCTTTCGGCACGCGAATTGTTACAAACGAGTTCCTGAACTTCTCCGCAAAGACCTTTTTCCTCAAGAGATTCGCCATTGCACCTCCTATTCTGATTAAAAATATCGATCCAGGTGCAATCACCTTCTGTTTTCATGGCCTTTAAAAAACCGGCTCGATTCGCGTCAAAAAGCTCGATTTATTAGCGAATTACTTACTTTTATCCTACTGGGTTTCTTTAATAAAACAAAGTGAAGGGGCACTTCGAGAAAAAACCTTTGAAAAATCGAAACCATTTGTGGCAAAGCGGTTGAAAAATCGGAAAAATCGCGAACAGAGGTCTGGTATTAGCCCACTTTCGGTTGAATCAGGTATTTATTGAATTTTTTAGGGCATCCGTTAGGACAGTTTAAAAAGGGAAAATCGAAGTTTGACGAGAAGAAGTTTTTAAGAAAAATCTATCAACTTTTTTCTATTTAAAGTCAATTTAAAATCATTTTGAAACTTAACCGAAGTTCTATCATTTTAATATTAAACAAGTTTTCATGGTATTTATAGTCTGTAATATAAGTCAAAGAAAATTCCAGCAAAAATCTCTTTTTTAATGTTTGCACGTAATTTTATTACTAGCACACCTGACGCAAGCTAAACAATGAGTTCAAAGTAACAGAATAAACGATAAATTGGCCGTTCGTTTGCTCCTTTCAGAATTACAGAAATGTCCTTTTAACCAAACAGTATTAACTAAAATGTTTGATCTCAAAAATTAATCTTTTTTCTAAAAATTACTTAAATTTCTTTTCAATAATAAAAAGCCAATTTTAAAAATTGGATCGTTACCAGTTGAAGTTTTAAACAGGCCAGGGTTTTGTTGGACAATAGCACAGGTGCACTATGTCTGGCAACATCCACATTGGATAAAAGATAAAACTTTTGCCATCGTAGTTGATTCAATTTTCATTTTAAACAATCGAAGACACAATTCTAGTCTCCCTATACTAATAACTGGGGAGAAGTGCATTGAAAATTCCACATTGAAATAAATAAAACGTTCAACTGGATTGAATGGGATTATTTGGTTAAAACCCAATACAACAACATCGCATCTAGCAGAGTAACAAAAAGAAATAAACCAGTCACCTCTGGAGATTTGAAATCGAAACCGCCCCATCGTCTCGCTCCCTATTGCACCTGATTAAGAACCGTTGAATTATTAACAAACGCACGATTCTCCCCGTTCGGTTCATCCCTTAGGAGTCATCAATAATTCAATGAATTCGAATTCAGTCATGTGGTGACCCAGTCCTGTCAAATATTAGCAGTAGCTGATTAGGTAAACAAAAAGCCCTTCGTAGGCTAATCTGGAATCACCCCCTTAACTGAAATATTCTGTAAAAATATCCACAAAATTTTTAAAATTACAAATTAATCATATTTATAAGAAAGTGCATCAAAGCCTGATAAGTTATGAAATAAAAATATATAAAGTGGTAGAAATGCTCCAGTCCAGAGTAGAAAAGGGATGAATACGGGCACCAGTAGAAGCATCGCAATAAAAAGTCTAATAAAACATGTAATAAACGTGAAAAGTCTAGTGGAATGGTCGGGGGTAAAACATGGCGTAACAGGGCCAGCGACCACCCTGGTCCGGTTTAGCCTCAATGTTACGGAAAAATTGCCCATTACGGGAAAAATAAATAAGAAGTGGCTCGAGTACGCCGTAAATTTGATTTTCGTTTCCAATGAAAGGCTCCCTCATTTTCCCGATCTATAAGGCCCCGTTAAGTTGGCGGGCAATCGAGTGACCTGTTAATTTCTCGAAATAAATTGCTGAAAGAAATTTCAAATCGAAATTGAAAAATCCGAATTCATAACGGTTAACTTTTCACTGCGACAAATCTCTATAGGTTTACGATAACATTCATGCAATTCGAGACTCGTAGATAGCTGCGGATGATTATAAAATTCATCATATAACTTGAAAATAGCACAGTTGACATGTTTTTAATCAAATTTTGGTCAGTGCAATTTTTATGCCGAATCGATTCGATTTCCTGCAAATGCCTTCATCTATTTTGCAGGACAATAAACCGAACATTCTGCGAACATTTCGTGGATGAAACGAGGATACGAGAATTTACTAGTTTTACAATGAAATCTTGGTTCTTGCCGAGACTATTAATGTCATCACATTCATAAAGTGGTCTTAGAATTATTATTGTTCTAAGAGGGGCATAGAATAAAGAAAAAGGACTAAGATGACTGCCTTATGTATTTTCACGTACTTTGAGCGGCTCAAGGACCGTAAAAGTATGGCAGTAACCCTTGTGTATATCACATTACGAGTATAATTCATTTCTTTCAGAATGTACACAGAATCTACGAGCACCCTCTGACTTTTAAATTTCACCTCTATGGAAGAGTCTCGTAAATTTTACGAATTGCTACCATTGTATTCTAAAAGTAGACTTGTGTTTTATGGAATATTAAGGGGTAATGTATAATAACTTCTCTTCTTGAACAATAGCGTCTTTTATTAGTCATTAAAGTGATTTTATTACGCATCTACCGAAAAATGTTCATTTAATATCTCAAAGTTTGTTAATTGAGTCACTAAAGGGCAATTGAAAATCGAAATTAAGCGGCTTGAGCAAAAACAGAAAGGCATTTTGGGCATATCAATTACCATCGGTGACGTTTTCCCATGTAAAGGAAAACATTCTGCAACGCTGTCGGAGGGGTTATAATCCGAAAATCTGGTGAAAGTAACTTCTTTATCGTGGGAAACTTGCACCTGTTAGATACAGCGTCGTTCTCTTTGCTCTACTAATTTAAACTTTAAAAACTGTGTTAGTTTAAGTGCTAGAAATCATGCTACGTACAGTGAGGATAACTATGTTATTTAGATTTACTTCGTTTTTTTTGTAGTTTAATTGTTGAACCTCTCTCCCTCTCTTTCGCTCTCTTTCTGCGACAAATAATTAAACTCATGACTAGATTTAAAAGTCATTTGAATTCAGGAAGTGGGAAAAAGTAAAGTTAAAAATTTTTCACATTTTTATCTAAACTTTTTGACCTATTTTAACACAAGCTTGTTTACATTTTACAAAGTAATTCACCTAACGCAGAAACTCACTAAGGATCCTGATCAACGCGTGCAGTTTAACGAAGTTATATTATATTTGTGGGAACTTTGCCTGAAGTCGATCTATACTAGCTGCACAAAGGACATACTCCCTGCCCTCAATAGGGAGAACACGTGAACAAGGATAGTTAATAATAGCATAAATTCTGACAACGTAACGATATGCAGTTTTCCAGAGGCACTGATGCCAGTTCTTGTGGAAAAGTTTTTAAACAACAACAATGTCTATCTACTAGATGAGGCAATATCCGAGTTTCACAAGACCCAGTTTCATATTTTACATGCTTGATATTTTTTAAAAAAGTAACTGATTTTCTGGAACGCAATTGATAGTAGAAAACCAATAGAATGACTGCTTTATTTTTCTAAAACTTTATCATCCTACTTGAATTATTTCTTTTTTAATGTCTAAATTTAGTAACTGAAGTTCCTTAAACGAGTTTATTAGACACCCTAAATAAGACTATTTCTGTTGAAAGAAAACCTCTAATTCGTAAAAATATCCTATTCACCTTGTAATTTCACCTAATGACTTTTAAAACAACCATTCGGCGTGCTTGGAGTGCCAAGTTTTCCTGCTAAAACCACGAACTTTTCTGCTACTAGCGTTCCTGCCTGCTGCCGGCGCACCGTCCGGTCTATCTAAACGAGCATCTTAATATCCCCTTGGCGTGTCGGAGGTCAATTAACAATTCTACTGAAATTCCTTATTGTGTAGCACTTATTCTTTCCTTAAGTGTTAAACCACAAACCGAGATCTTCACGTTTTCATCTTTTTCCCCCTTGTTCCAGACATTATGTTTTATATTTTAGCTCGTTGGATAATTTTGAATTGTAATCAAATTACCCATGTAAAATCACTTGAAACACTGCACCGTTTAGTTTATTCTATCGATTCTCGATGCCTTCGGGGCGACCGACAAAGTGTTTTGTGCACCCGACACCAATAAGCAAATAAACAACGGTTCAAAGGACAATCAATCTGTGAACGATCATCCATCATTAGCCGAAAGCCAGGCCAAGCGGGCCCTGGCTAAGTGCATTTCGATGTTCACCTTGGCAATTGTGGCTTGGGCCTACCCGATTCTGCATACGGCAGACGCCATTATAATTCATCTTTATTAGGTTGCCGAGTAGCACCCAACCCATCCATCTGGCCGTTCTAAGTAGCCACAATATAATATATATTCAAATTACAGCCATATGTGGCACAGTAAATCAAATGTTTTTCTTTTTTAGTAATGTCAGTCTGTTTCTGAAATTATTTTATGCAACCTTTATTCTAGTATTACACAGCGAGAGTCACCAACTAGGAATAAATTCTAATATAACAGTCTCGATGTTGTTTTCAATAAAAAGCATACGCCCACGTCGAATTTATTTTTTAGGTGATATATTTTTTTGCTATTTTCACCCTCTCAACCTGAACCCCCACGAATGGGTGACCTGCACCCCAAAAATTTTAAATGGGAAAGGGGGTCGGGTGATTCGAAAGATTGGCTTCCCAAAGGGAATTTAATTTTTAAATTTTGTTCCGCGGTTTTTAAAATACAGGATGACAAAGGTAAACAAGACTAAAAAAAATTTTAAAAATAAATAAACCCAGAAACGGATCGATGTTATTACTTGAAGCCTTCTTTTTCACTTTTTATCAACAAATAATCTAAAAAAATGTACTTTGCAATACAGTTTTTCAGTTTTTTTTAAATAAAACTGTTATTATTAGGATACCTTTTGTTTATTATCAGTTTATGGTATTAATTTAAACAATTCGTGTTTATCAAAAGCAATTATTGTTACAAGGAATTTATTCAAATTGATTTATGGGCGTACTTAATAGAAACCCACAAAATTAAAATCTTGATAATAATTGGATGCAACAATAGGACAAGAACAAAGGTTGAAGTTGTTTATTTATTCTGAGCTAAGTCTCACAATTTACCACTGCTGTCTCAAAGTATTAACAATTAAAAAAATGTTTCTGGAAAATGGATGTGTACGAAAACCAGCTAAAATTAGACAAGGTGCAATCAGTAAAGTGAAAATAAATGTTTTATTAACTATTCAGGAAAACCCCCCTATTTCAACCAAGCACCTAAATAAAGAGCAGGAAATATCCAGTCTTCAATAGTAAGGTTCTTTCTTGCACAAAACTTTTATGCATATATAAATTAACAATGCTGCGAGGACTAACTAAACATGATTCTGATGGGAGACTGCTATTAAATAAATTTTATAAGCTAATGGAGAATTTACTAGACAGAAACTTTCTCCAAATCGAATACGTTCTTTTTTTCGATGTGGATAGAGATTGTTAAAAATTGAGTAATGGGATCAATATTTATTGAAGACAATCTTACTAGCTCCAAGTATTTGCAAACGTGATTCCAACAAGACGGTGCATATCTCCTTTTGTACTAACTGTTTGTTGGTATCTCGATGCTATCTTCCAGGCAGATGGTTTGGTGGAAGAGACGCAAACAAGAAAACCAGCAAGTTCATCAGACTTTATTACTATTTTTATATGATGGCATTGAAAAAGCAGGGTTTTCAAAACCAAACCGCTAAATATAAAATTGCTGAAAGAATTAATAACACAGGAGTACAGAGATATTTGAAATAAAATAATAAGTAGTGTTCAAAATTAATTTTATTTACCTGTTCAACAGTTCGAATAAATCAACGAACAATATTTTGAACATTTAATAAAATGACATTTTTTTTTCGAAATATGAAAACCATTTATATTTTTAGTTTCAATTTCCTTGGGTGAAATCATTACCGAGTGTTAAATTCGTACGTTTCTAATTTATTAGACTATTTTTAATACGACCCATTAGAGGAGCCGTAGGAACGTAGGTCGAATGTCTATCCTGAAGTACACGTATGAATGTTAAAATCTGCCTTGTCGGGGGAATTTTAAAACGAGGCAATTTAACTTAACTTCAAGTTAACTTCCAGTCACTTCCTCTTTCCAGTATTAAGGCAATTAATTAGAAAGGGTTAAATTCTCGATCGCCCAAGTTCAGACTTTTGTTAGAGACCTTTATATAATATGTAATAACTGTCATTAAAGTTGAAATGGTAATTATATCATTTCAATTTTTTAACGAAAACTACATCAAGTGTTGTAAGATTATTTTATTATTGAATTCAAAATAACCGTTTGAATCCCGTGGGAGTCTAAATGGTTCAGTTAAGCAGAAGGTAATAGAGATAAATAATTGGCTCTTGGGGGATTAATTTCCTGACTCGATATCCTCCCTGGGATGTATCGGAATTGAGTGTGAAATGTAAATTTACGTAAAATAGTTTTATTCCTAAATAAAAAAAAATGTTGATGTTCGAACCCCAACATAGACAGGAAGCATATGCAGCTACCTCACCCTTGACCATTATTCCGATGAAGCCCGAAAATCCTTTGATCAACCCTCATTTATTCTTGTTATTGTTTTGACAAGTGCAAGCCAGGGACAAAACTCCACAACGTTTTAAAATAACATGGAGGGTAAGGGTGAAATCTTCTGTAAAATCTTTTAATGTTTATTTATATTTATTAGTTCAGCAGGAATTCGTTGGTGTGCAATGTTGGAAATTTTCAATTCTAGACCAGTGGTCGCTAAAATGTTCTACACGTACCTCAGGGAGTTACATGCTCTTGGTTCATGTAAATAGGCGTACTAGGCTCAATCGGTTACTAATTAGTATTCACTCGTTATGTTTAGTTGCGGGGTATGCTTCATTTACTTTTTCTGTACTACAATTATTAAACATTCATGTTGAAATTGAGATAAACAATAAGGGCAACCACAAATATAAAGTACATATCGATACTACACTTCATAAAAGCTAAAAAGCTGGTAAATTACTTATCAAAACCAAAATAAACATTTTTCATATAACAATGTTACAGTTTTTTTTACTACCTACCACCGCTTTTACCGTTTAACTAAAATTATCTACAATGAATGTATATTAGAGGTATGATATGAAAAAAGTTTAGAGACCACTGCTCTGAACGCACAAATGGAATTATATTAATCTGATTAATTTGGCCGTTTCACGAATTGAAACCCTGAGGTATTCTTGGGAAGTAAAAATTTCATTAAACAAGCAATCTAATTTAAACGCTTTAAACCGCAATTTTTCCTTTTGCCATAATTCCGAAGCGTATCCTTTTCCTTCTTTGCACAGCACTTTCTGCTTTAACGGGACGAATCCTTAATATTAAGAAAACAAACTTCAGAGTGTGAGTCCAGACGATATCGTGGAGCCATAACAGCTTGCATAGGGATTATTATTTCTTTGCCAGACCGGAAAGAATATAAAATATATATATAAACTTATTACTATATATCTATATATATTAAAGTGGGTCCCGTTTTCTATTCAATGAAAAGATCAGCATCCTTTTTTCATTTTCAAATAATTTCATCGAATTCGCGCACCATTAAAAATGCGTTTAACGATCCGAAATTCCCCGTTTATTTTCGTCAAAAACCTCGTAGTTATTTCTCATTTTACGAAGAAGTGTTTTTTTTTCCTTTATGGCTCCTAGTCCGGACAAGTGCACCGTTCCGGTGCGAGTACCAAAAGTGAAAGCTTGCTAAAATTTACATGACAAAAGCCCAGCTGAATGGGAAGCGGCTCGGGAAACTGCCATAACGAAAAGCCCAAAGAAATGTAACCAGAAATATGACTTTATTACGTTTCAGCTTTGAATCATGAAATAGGGGTGAAGCGTAACGTTAATCTTCGAAAAATTGCGAAGTTCACTCAGAACGGAGTTTTCTATTATCGTGATGTTCTAGCATATTTTTGTAATGGATTAAAGTAAATAGGAAAAATCGAATGAGGTAATTTTTCAATGCAGAGAATTTTAGAAAGAAAATGACATTTCTGTATGAAGCAATAAAAAGACTTCCACTTCAAGCGGAGTATCTTGGACTTACGTGGAGTACGTGCGAAAGCCTAGTAAGAATTTTCCTGGCGAAATTTATTTTCGTTGGTAGCTTTACGAAGCCTTGAATTTGTCTAGGTTTTTTTCCGGTTTCTTGGCAAAGTTTCAGACCCTAACGTCCTTAGGGTAGATAGCGAGAAACTTCTGTGCTTAGTGACGTTTTTCTTAATAAAAAAGTAAGAATCCCATTACTGATAGACGTATTTTGTTTAAACGTTTAATATTTTACATCATAAAGCTAACGAAGGTTCAAAACCAAACTACCATAAACACACTTTTTATTATAGTAATTTGGTATTTCAGAATGTATGCCACTGGATTTATGAACAAAAACAGGTTTATTTTTGAAATTCAATATTTCAGAATACAATACATGTAATAGGAATCTTAATTTATTCAATTATTTTTTGAAATTTTTAGATCGAATGTCTTAAAAATAAGGACCATTTTGCAAATTTTTTATACATATAGCACCTTAAATCTTTATTTTTTACTTACTAGACCTTTTCTACTACAAACTAATTTCAGTGAAGACTAATCAATGCACATTTAAAGATTCCAAATTTTGTTTTATTTAATAAATTTGACAGAAGCCTTATAGTTCCAAATACCTGTTAATTTATTATTTTAACCCTATGAAACTGGAACTTCATTAAGAGTTCACTTTGTCAGCTTACATGAACCATATTTTTCTTTCTTTTATTGCTGTCTACAGGTATACATATATGTACCATGCCTAATTAGGATTTCTTCATCTATATTTTTTCAACAGTCTTGCGAAAAATTTCCATTCGGTTTAAATCCAGCGCTTTTTATTTTCGAAAGATTACCTATATTTATCGAAACACCTTGTATACATACGTACTCGCATATAGCGCCATCTCTCGGAGATAGACAAATATAACTATCGATCAACTTTTAATACTCTGCTATGTACTAATAAAGAAAATTTAAAGAATGTTCCTATAATTATGAGTAATACATTTGTTATATAAAATTATTCCTTATAATTTTCAATTACGCCAATTTTTAGTAAGTATATAGTGCGCCCTCTGTTAAAAGATTTCTAAGTTACATTAATCGATAATTCTAAAATTCTGAATTCAGAGGTAGAGAAATCTGTAGTTTGGAATTACTTAGTTTATCAATGTTTTCATAGATGTCAGGACAGATGCAACTTATATTTTAATATCTAAATGAAAAAAATTGAATAGAACATTAAGAGCAGATGAAAGTAGTAATTAATAGTTGGAAAAAAGGTTTTTTGTACAAAATTCATATATTTTCTTGATAATTAATAATCAATTGAGAACTTGTTTTTTTACCTTATAAGAATTGTATGAAATATTTTAAGAGAATAGATTACTACGGCCTCGGTAGCGCAGTAGGCAGCGCGTAAGTCTCATAATCTTAAGGTCGTGAGTTCGATCCTCACCCGGGGCATTATTTTTATTCAAATCGAATTATTTTAAGGAAAAATCGATTAAAGTGTTATGGGGTAACTTCATTTGGCGTCCTTTGGCTATCAGCTTTCTGCCTGAGGAATTGTTATATTCTGTAAAAATCATGAAAGTAATTTTCTATTCTTTTTATCGTTGATAAGCTCGTTTTATAAAATTATCCACGTTTCACTGACCACGCTTTTCCAGTTTCATCAAAATCAGCAACAAAATATAAAAACAACATTATCTCGAAAGAAAGGCGTCGTTTCTGTGGAAATGGAAATAACTCGACGCCCTCAGTCCACCTAAATACAAAAACTCTTTTACGTTACTCGGTTCGTTATGGTAAAAGACAACGTCAATTAAATGGAGAAAAGAAAAAATTGGACTTTCTATTATTAACTTAAAATTGCGAAAGCGACTGTTGCTTTTCTATTTCTTTGATGGAGAATAAATTTTCAATTTTATTTCTTTTTCTTAAAGTTGACAATGAAAGGAGAATCTTATTAAAATATCAATTTTAGAGGAGCTTAGAGGGTGAGCGATTGAAAATTTTCGAGCCCAACGTTATTCTTCTATGGAAAATGTTTGGTGAAAAAACTCGAACGCGTCAGTTTTATTACAAAGTGAAACTTGCTTTTAGTTTCGTCATTTCTCAAACTCTATGCTTCTACGAAAGGCGATTGTGTCTTTGAAGAAAAATACAAAAAAAGGACCTTGGGTGGAATAGGCTATGTTGTAGGTATGTATTTCGCCTGAATGGTCACAAAATATAAGAAACAAACATTTTCAATTTCCCAACAAATTAAGAAAAACGAAATCGTTTACATCGGATTTTTCTCAGAGGAATCCCTTTTCGTATTTCGCTGAATAATGTGCAATTCCCCTTCTAATATTCCCTAGAGGAGGGGCAATACGGCATATTATTTGGTCCGTAATGGATTCCCGTTGGCCAATTTGCATTTTACAATAATGTTATTGTCCTCATTTACATCTAGGACGATTATTTATTACTCCTGGTCCTGGATTTAATCGTGTATTTCATTATAATCAATTTCATCAAGGACCTTTTGGGGCTAATAAAAATAAAACACATTTTAAGCCCACCTTTACTTGGGAGGCAGCGTAAAAAAAAGTGTTTCAACCCCCCCGAGCGAAGTTATGGGCCGTTAAAAGCCTACTATCTTCACGTCTATTTTCGACTCGTAAATATGTTCGCGCTCGCATTTATCATCAAAATACTTTAAAAAATATGATAAATCGGCCTTTTTGCTATTCCGAAGTCGTCTAAAGTGTTTTGGATGAAATATAAATTTCCCAAATATGTTGGCAATTAAATTGCGTCCCTGAACTGTCATAAAGGATTTTAGTAATATAACACGCTTAATAGGGGTGGTTTATCTTTCAGACAATGTTTGGACCGTACTAAACTGGTTTATGGTGTAGCAATAAAATTTCTGGATTTTATATGTGCAGTGGCTTTATCACCATATCCGGATAAATACAATTATTGTTTATAACTTAATTTAATTTAAACAAATTTTCGCTGGTAAAGTTTTCAAGCAACCACGAAACACAAATAATTATCTCTGGATCTTCCATTTCCGAATTAGATCATTGTATGGGAATTAAATTATCTGGATCCAGTAAGGGACCGTCTTCGGAAACTTGTCAACTCTTGTAACCATATTGGCTAAATATCTTCTCTTTTATCAACGACACGCGATTCGACAAGGTGGTCTTGTTTAACTCGAGTTCAGTATCAGGCTATAAAGTTAACATTTTACCAGAAATTGTACGCCAAGAATATATATAATTCCAGTAGTTTATAAAGTTATAAACGGGATATACAATAAGGTAAAATCCTTGATAACAACTTAGGTGTAAAGCGTTATTTTACACTTTATTTCTTACAAGGGCTGCATGGTAAGTACTCGTAGTACGTTAAAATTGTCGAATATATTGATCATAACTACCGCAGTCCATTCAAGGTCAGCATTCTTATTCTTCTACGATTGTATTTATTCATTAAATTATAGATTATAGTCATTGAACATGCGTGATACTTATCAATCACATGCAACTTTACTTTGGTTTCTCATTGACCATCAATTCAAATGTTCACTGATATTGCACTATTTTCATTACTGTAACCAAATACGTGAGATTTTGTCAATAGCGTCATCTATTGTGAACGGATACTTATCATACAACCTTAGTACATTTAAGCTTCAATATAATCCGTAGTGGTGAAAAATCAATTTTTCGTTGCGTTGAAACTTATCGATTAAGTGTGTCGCGAAATAATACTTCAGCCTGGAACCCCATCGATAGAAAACACATTAAAAGTACGCACACGGACCCCTGATTCGACAAGGGGAAAATAATAGAAACTATTGTCCCTAAGATCCCTCTATAAGTAAAGGTTAGGGTGCAGTTTCGTAAATTAAAGTTTTAAGGTGTTAAAGCAAGATAAAAGCAGTTAGTTCTAGGCTAGCTTTAACATTTAATTGACTCATGCTTTTTGTTTAATGTTCAAAGGTGGTTGATAATTGTCTATTATTATATATTTTTTTATTATTGATACCCCTATACATCTGCCGTTCCGGAAGTTTAACCCAAACGAACGAGTCATAATTTGTTTGGTCAGGCTTCATTTACATCGAGATCCGGTTTAAAAACATTAGGAACGTCAATATGAGCCGTCATATATCTCTATTAAAATAACATCTCTATTATCACATAATGAAATTACAATTATTTACTTAACAACCCTTTCAATACTTGAACGTCAACGTTGTTATGACTGATGAGGGTACTTGAACATAAGATTATTATTTTTTTTTCATATTTCAAGATAATTTCAATGCTTGAAACTGGGCTTATTCGAAAACCCCTTTACCTAGCCCGCATAAATAATGTACACGTCGTAATATCACCCTACTGTGCACTCTCCTCTCCCTAGTTTTCCATTATCATAATCTCTCCATATTAATTAGTGAAAGACATTATCTCGCTTATCTCTATGTATTATTCCACCCCCATAGTTATCTGTTACTGTGACGAAATTTCGTTCTACCCTTTTTGAGAACCTGATTATTTTTATGATACACTTTTCTATATGGTAGATACTTTAAGAAAAATGATAAAGATACACCGAGCACCATGTCAAACTATCCCAGGAGATGTTTTGAATCATAAAATAACTATTTTACCATATCACAATAGATTCTAGATTAAATGAGCTTTTTGTATTTTATAAGAAACAGTAACACGGGTTAGATGTTACCATTTTGTAATCGCTTGATACTTGTTACATTTCAGTTTGCAACACGTGAAAATAGAAATTTTTCAGTTCTAAAATGAAAAAAAGTCAAAATCGAATTAAAATATGGAATCTTGCAAATTTGATTTCATTATAATGCGAAAATAGCGTCAAAACAGCTTTTGTGCCCAAATAAATTTCGTGCATTTGCTTTTGGAGGCGGCTTTTTCTTTATGCTTCGGTCGTTAGGATGATTAAAATCATCTCTGCCGCCCGGTTTCGAGATTTTCAAGCAAGATTTCATTAGGCAATGCCGGAATTTAACATATTTGTTAAATGAAATTTTCTGTTTCTACGTTTTTGTCATTACGTAGACGCTACGGGTACAGCTTTTACTTTGAAAGTATTTAATTTCCAACAAAATGCCTTTTTTTTTCAAATCTGTCTAGAACATCAAAAACACCTCACAGGCTCCGTTGAGAAGTTCTTTTGCACGCGAGAGCGATTGGCAATGTGTCTGGCACGTGCTCTAAGTGGCATGAACGTCATCAAGGCACCGTGAAGGCGTCATTCTGGAATAATTTCCGGATATGTTCCATCATTAACAACAGGTTTTCTTTTTCTTTCTCTGTAAATTAGTGGAACGCTAAAGGAAATACTTAACAATGTTCACCAAGAAGAAAAAAGTAAATCAGTTTTTAAGAACTGCTTTTTCCTGTTTTAGATCAAAGCGCCTAAGAAGATAATAGGACATTTGTAAAAACAAAGAGGAGTAGTAAAAAATTTCTTAAATGTCTTGTGTAATCGGAGATCAGCTTGTAAAATTGGGCCATCTTGAGAGAATAAACCACGAAGATAAATCATGTATTGGGTTTCAAAGTTGCAAGCTGTTGCGTAAGCGATTTAAAGAAAAAAAATGGGCCTTTTGAAATACAGTGCGATCGTTGCGTGAGCCCCATTTGAAGTCTCTGTCAAAATGAGTTTGGCCTATATATTTTCTTTTTGATGGAAAACATTTAAATTTCCAATTAGGGAATTCTTTAGATCCGTTTAACTGCTGTCAAAGACTTACATGACTCTTTATCTCAAACCAACAAAGCAAATAAAAGAGAGAAAAGAAAAGAAAAAAAGAAATATGGCGGTAATTATTTTATCCTTAATTGAAATCTTTTTTTATAAGCTTAATTTGAATCTTTTGCGTCACTCAAAAACCCTTTGTGTAATTTAGGTTGATTTTGATAAAATCCTGGTGTTTATTATATTTTTTTATGCGAAAAACCGAAGCCCCTATGTTTAAATTTATCACAAAAAATATTTTTGTGAAACAGTTATATAATTTAGAGCTACTTCAAAACAAAACCACATAATTAATTCGACTGAGATTGTTAAAAGATGAACAGTAACCTGACTAGAATACTGTTTCTTTCACCTTTCAAATACGGAAAAGTTTTCTTTTGTAAAATTTTTATCTGACAAAAAAAATATTTATTCCACCCCCATTTCGACGGCGAGGAGTTGAAAATAAACCACTTCAACGTTATAATGTTGTCGACTTCTTTCTGCACATTGTATTCGACTGTACACACAAAGAGTTGTCTCTACGGATGTAGAGTTGTGTTTCGGAGTTACTGCTAAAGTTACGTGGCCGTAAGTAATTCGAGGGGATCTTTATTTTTGCTCGAGTGAGTCGCATATTCATTTGAGGCATTAAAAATGGATGACAGTAGGAAAAATGGGAAATAATAATTTATGAGTTGTCTGGGTGAAGAATGAACGATGAGCAAATTTATTGATTATTTTTTATCTCAGAGTGCACCACTATTCCTTAGTGCACGTCCTTTAAATGTAAAATATATTCACCCCCTAAAGGTTAAACCTTAATTCTGAAAGCGTTACGGGGAAGGTCCTTCGAGCAAAGTTACTAGAACTTAAAAGGAGAGATTTAAAAGTAGTTACTGTCAAAGCGAGGAAATAAATAATTCCTTTTGGGGTTAGAAGATATTATAAAATATTTTAGCTTTAAAAATGATATATTTTTAATACAAAAAAATAACAAATATTTATTCATTTTTTTTTAAACGCTATTAAACCAATTTGAATTTAAAATGGGAATTTCGAGTAGATATGAACCTATGTGAACAGAACCGACTTGTGTTTTTCTTGCCTTATAGAGGTCGGAAAAGCTCATAAGATGCTTAAAGAAAGGATTTCGGTTTTCAATTGAGCTTTTCGCTTTAAAAATCGATATCCGCTTTTCACGGTCTATGTTTTTATTTCAAGTAGCGAGGGATAATTCGAAAAGTTCCATTCAAATTCTCAAGCTTACTTTCCATATGTATAGGTTTTCAATGAAAAAAAAATAAAGATTTCTAATTGGTATCACATCAAATACTTTCAATGAATTGGTTTTTCTATCATTTTCAAAAGATTGTGAAATATTTATTTAATAATATCATAGTCATGACCACATTGCTATGATATAAAATTAAAACTAAAAAAAAAATATAATTGAAGGTTTCTCCTAGTATTTCAAAATTTAATTCATAAATTAAGATTTCTCTTTGCGTTTCGTCCCAAAATGACCCAATGTGCCATTAAATATTCGCGATACCGGTGCCGCACATTGTTTAAACGACTTTTATTAAGAGCTGTTTAACCCTAACGGGTGCCCGTGTAATTGGCGATCATATCCACCACCTGTTCTTTTTCCTTCATGTTTCCTGATTATTTATTTACGGATAACTGGTTCGGGTTACCACTGTACAAATTTAACCTTCACATTCAGTAAACATTTCAAAATAAGTAACGAAAATTAATAAATCAAGGAATACATTGAATTTTGTTTTGCAACTGGATTAATGATCAATTGAATCTATATGGACAGAAACACATGCGAAATGTCACTATTTGCTGTTATAAGTGTAAACTGTGTTAACGGTATGTTATGTGGTTTGCAATTTGGACAGAAGATAAATCCAAATCCACAGAAGCCTTTACTGACCGTAATTATTTACCTGACTGTGCAAACCTGATTATTATCCGTAGATTAACACAACACTTGCAACTATAATAAAAGAAATTTATTCTATGCAAATTTTATTTAATGTTTATTTTTATTTACATTTTAACGATTTTTATTGGGACTAATCCAAACAGATCAACAGTCCGAAACCTAATTATAACAAAGCACACAACATATCTTCGTAATTTTTATCGACCATTGGAAATGATGTGCATTCTATTTTTCAATTCCGAGTTCCAGCACGGTACTTCCGTTTGTCCAGCACCCGTTTTAATCATAATGTTTGCCCAACAATGACTCCATTATGATGGATTCACAATGGCGGACTGCTGCTGCAGGTGAATTATGATCGAAACGCCTTTGTGACGGTTCATAGTTCGATTTCCTTTTTTTCTCTCGAATGCGAATTTCAATGAGTCCTTTGAACCGATAAGTCTATAATAATTCTCGTTAGATTTTCAATCTCAATTTAAACTCGCATTTTAATAAAGACGAAAAAGAAGTCTTTTCTTAATGATTGATATCTTAAAATAGGATAGAGGAGTAGAACGTAATGATAAAAAGCAAATAGACAACCTTTTTCTAATTTTCCGAAAACACCCTCTCGGGACCAACTGAGGGTTTAAATGCGGACATTCAAGAAACACCACATACCAGGCGAGTGGATTTCCTGCGCTCTTAAATCATGATGCAACCAATAGGTAACTGCTATTTAGATGAAATTTTTTGAAATATTTGAAAATATGAACTTCAAGGTGACGATGAAAATAAATTTTTGCGGAAATATGATATATCGGGTATGACGTAAAATAGATTTTAATATTTTCTATTTGGATAACGAATTGTTGCCGAGTATAATAAAGTCTACGATTTCCGCTATGAAATTAGTGTGCACATCTGGACGGAGTTGCTATCTGTGTCAGAGTGAATCACCAGACTTTAAAATGACATTAGCATTATTTTAAAAGATTATGGGGAGCCGTGTAGTGCTTGGGGATATCACCTTGTCTTGTTTTCCATACAGGTACAAAAAAAACTGAAATTTGTCCTATAAAAAATATTGTATAATTTACTAAAAACATCAAATAAGGAATTTTCTATAGAACAACTTTAAGAAAAAACACAATACAAACACAAATAAAAAATATTAAAAAAAATATTTTGATTTGTTTATTACTTTTTAGTTTAAAAAAGTTTTAAATACCTATTATTATAATATGAGTTGTAGTAAAAGAATTAATGATGCATCAAAACCCGAAAAAAAAATGTAGACACACAGCTTTCCAATAAATCAAAAGAATTTCCTTAGAATCGTGGAAAAAGGGATTCGTTGCCCAGTCTTACGTCCTATTTTATTCAATCCCGACTGTCAGACCTGACATAGCGATAACGTGAAGCTACATGAACGCCGATCTAAATCCACCAAAGGGTGCACTTTTCCAAGTTGTCAGCCCGGACTGGAGCTTTTCATTTGATTGTGCAATCGCTATTCTCTATTCGAGCCCTGCACTTCGCCAAATTGATGATAGCCCCGACAACTTTCTCGAAATCTCGACTTTAAAACATGCGGTTACTCTATTCGAGTTTAACATGTAAAGATCGTCTCGCAAATAAAAAAAATTATTGCGACGGGGAAAAAATAAACTACTTTCACAAGAAGTTTTATTTAGTTGCCTATAAAAGATTCATGTAATATCAGAAGTAAAGCGAAAGGTAATGCTGACTAACGGCACCTTACAGAAGTAATTCCTTAAAATCCTATGAATACATTTGAATTCTAATACATTTCCTCTTAGCAGTCCGAATGCCAGCTCGTTCATCAATTTTCCAGCATTTGATAGATTTCGAAGCAACGTTCATCAAATAAAATTAGATTACCTATAGTATATCTATATCTTAATATTCATAGTAGCTATGAGGAGTTCATTATCTGCATCTAGCGAATGAAGATATCTATCTATTAAAGAAACAAATACAAAGGGTATTTTCCTGAATGTTTGTACGTAAAATTTAATATTTCCTTTTCAATGTTTGTTTTATAACTTTCTTTTTATTTAAATAAGTCACAATTACATTTAAGCTTTTGAAATCGTAAAAGATTTAAAAGCCTTCCGTAACGTCCTAATATAAAAAAGTTATTGCCAATAAAAGGAAGGACTTTCCAATATTAGATCAAACCCGTAAAAGTTGTGATCGCTGATTTCACTGTGTTATCCCTTTGGACAACATATTTAGACTAACTAACTTTTTTTAACTACCTTTTTTTTAGAGTTTAATGAGTAAGAGAAGTTTGTAAAATTCAAATTCTTTGGCTAAAACTACTTTTAATAAAAATTTAGTTGGAGTTGATATCATCTGATATATGAAACTGAAATATAGAAGTTAGAATGGTGGAGTAGTTCCAAACAATATGCNAAAAAGGGGTTGGCAAACTTGGTGTCACTATGATCGCTACGGAAGCGTCATTATTTTTGACGGTTGAAAATTGATTTAATAACGCCACGACAAAAGAAAATTGACACAAAGTAGTCAGGAGAAATGCAAATATTGTGTTTCATTGTTTTTTTAGACGTTAATTTTATGAAATTTCACCCTATTACATAAGAAACAATAAAAATAAAATAAAAAAAAAGAAAGCTTCTTTGGTAATTTTTCATCTGTTTTTTTGTACTTTTAGAATCGCTAAAAACTTCGGAATTTAGATTTTATTTAACTAAATACATACGCCACTGATGCCACTAAAGAAATAGATTCAAGTATCTATTATGAACTGCCAAGTGAGCTGCATCGTGACATTTACGAAAATAGTAAAAGCATTAATATGTGGAGGGTTGGCAAATGTTAATTATAAATAATGTGAAGAATAATTGGCATGGGAACAATGAGTCAGACCCACCCCTTTCACAAAATTAATGAAAAAGGCATTAAAAGAGAGTTTAGGCCTTATATTATTAATATTCATTTTTGGACATTTACCCTCAAGTATTTTTTCGGCTGGGTTGGCTGGTTCTTATTGTTTTGTATCTGGAACATTAAGCTACAAGCAAAACTTTACAATTGGACAATAGGCACGGGCGTTTTCTAGAAATTTTGATATCAATTGTTTTTTATATTTCTTAATAGTCACTTTTTTTTACAAATTCCAAACGTCTTCTCTTGTTTGAAATCCTTAATTCCAAATCAAAGCCACAACAGTTCTTAGTAATGTCATATCTTGTTTGGTGCTTATGATTACAATTACATTTCGAAATGTGGTGATACTCGTTAGAATTACATGAAATAATACAACCATTACAATACAGTGTTATTGTTCTTTACAAATCCACATTTACATAGTAAATCGTATTTGGTCTATCAGGACCGAATTTGTAGCCTTCTTTCTTTTTCTATCTTTCGAGCGACAACGGCTTACGAAACTGAAGCGTAATTTTTATCAGCTTTGTTACGGCTTTCTTCTCAGTGTTCCATATTTATACGGCGCCCTTTTCCCCGGATCATCCTTTATTTGTCTTTGTCTATTGCTCGAACCGCATTGTAGTGTAGCAAGTTCGTTCCCAGGGACGATTTGTAAACGTTATTGCCAAATGCTTTGCTTGAAAGGCATTCGCAGGAGTAACGACCATTCATTATTTATTTCTATTAAAATTTTCTCTAGGAGCGGAACGAAAACAGTTTGTACGGATTTAGAACTGGATGCGATGATCGTTTCCGTTCTTATATTCACTTTTGTCCTTTTAAATTGCAAGCGAACTTTTTCGTAGATGAAATTTTTTGTCTTTTATTCCAGAAAGTCTGGCAAATGACACGAAATTAATTATACGTGTCGAGCTCGTGCTTTCTCTCCGAGAAAAAAGTCCCAGTGCTCCAGATAATGCATGACGAAGATACACAGATGGCGTAATATATTTCACCAACAACTGTGACGGAACTGCTTGGAATATATGCACCTCTTCCTTTTAGGAGCGCTTAAGATTTCGGAGTTTATGAATATACATAAGTTGTGCATGCGATAATCAAAAACTTTACTCGGAAGTTTATTCGGTTCTTTTATACAGTGATGTTGTGAGTGCGTCATTATAATTATGTCTGATATCATGTCACATGGGATTTCAACGAATTACTCAGTTGTCTTGTTAAGTGATACATCAAAGTCACAAGTCGGGCCCTATAAAAGACTAAACTAAAAACTCGTTACAAAAATTTGCTTCCATAATCTCTTTAATCTACGTAATTCAGTTATTCGCAGCGGGTGCTGCAATATACATACGAAATATTAATTTTTGTATGAAGGGAGAACTAGGCCCATCCAAACAGTTTTCCCAAGTGATCCGTGTGTCATTGTAGGCTCAAATTCATTGGCGTCCAATCTTACAGCTCTTCGATGAGGAATTTATGTGAAAGCGTTGTTCTTAATATTGCAGAGACTCTTCTTTATTATTAATGTCAAAACAATAGAAGAGATACTTATTGAAATAGTTCTAATAAAACAGAAGGAATATGTTTACCTAAAAATCTACTTGTCACGCTACTGATCTATGCTCATAATGCCCCCAGAGAGTGACACCCTTTTTACTTGCGGATCAGCACTAAGAACGACGGAAATTAAACATTCAGATTGGTTCTTCACATGTTATTGTTTTAATATTGCATCATATGTATACAGAACGTTCAAATTAGGGTAAAATTACTTGCGAGTCTTGAAATTGGTTGAGATGAATATTAATATCAGTGGCCTTTCACGGTATCCAACGTATAAATTATTATTATTTAAATAGACTGTCCCTTTTGTTGTTTCAAAAACGAAATGTCTACATGTTATTTATGTTGGTACAAATGTTGCTTGTTATTTTTCACTCTGACTGATTTAAATATTTATTAGCTGCCGTGTCATGTGCAAATGCACCAGATCGCAAATCAGTCAGTGTATTTCCTCAAATTTTACCCAGTCTGATTCAATTATATAATTTTCACGCAATTGAAATAATATTTAATCCAATCTGTTAATAATAATTATATGTTTCAAACTTTCCAGTGAGCTTTTCATCATCGATATAACTATTTAAAATACATTGGGAGATTTGAAAAGGTATTGATAAATAAAGCTCGCAATTCTTCACGCATCATGTGCAAAATAATCCTTAAATCCACACTGGAATCAAATTGAAAAAATAATTGGATTTTTCTTAATGCCTCGAAGTTAATAAGATTAATTTTTTCGGTTGGTGGTATTTTTTCGCAATTTTTTTCCTTTGCTACTAATTGGAAGAATTGTTACTCGTGCGAGTCGAAATTTAGGAAAGCCCCGATGATTTCAAAGAAAATGCCATTTGTTATAATAAAATACCTAAATTGTCTTTTTTTAACGACTAGTCCTTCGTTTTTAAAAGTTCTTAATTAAAAACCTTTAACATTATTTTCTACAAATTAAAAACAAGCCATTAATATTGATAATTAATCAATCAGAGTAGCAGGGTACAGAAAATTTTTCATACAATATTGTATGGGGAATTTAAAAAAAAAATTATTGAATTTTTATGAAAAAAGCCCGTTGTTGAACATTTCCAAAATTTTTCTCCTTCAGCAATAAAGGGTTTCACCCTTGAATAAATTTTTAGGAAAGGTTGGCCCATAGTAATATTTTAAATAATTTTTAGGTAGAGAGTTATATTGTGGAGAATTCATAAATCAATAATTTCATACATTTTTTTCTTGAAGTTAGCAGAAATAAAAGTTTCATAGAGGTAAATCTAGTGAACATGCAGGCCATTCCAGAAGTTTCTTTCTTATAATCCATCCTCCCGGAAATGTCGTGTCCAAGAATTTACTCACAGGCAAATCAAAGTGAGGAGGAGCCTTAATTGGTTAGAGAATTACGCTTTACCCTCATCGTATATCTACTCAATTATAGCTGTTACAGGATGAATTATAATAGCAATAGGATCAAATAAATTTTCAAGTAAACCCAAATACACTTGCCTGGTTAATGCGATGCGTTTTTTAGGATACTGACTATGGTACATGCATAGAACGCTACTAATAATATCGCTATCTTTACCTGAATTGCCAGATTAAGACTTTTAGTAACAAAATTATATCTCACTATTTTACCATTTAATTTTTAACTCAAAAGGCACTCTTCACTTTAAGTTTGTGATAAATATTCGAAAATTGAAAAACTAAAAAGAAATTCTTTCTAATAAGAATTAGACAGTAAGTTTTTTCTTAAAAATGTTTAAGGCACAATTGTTGGGACCAGTTTTCGGTAGTCTACCCTGTAGAAATATTAACACAACTAAATTACTATGTGACAAATAACTTGAAACCAAATAAATTATCAATTATAGTAGACATGCAGTAATGAGAAGATTGTCCTGCAACTCAAGAAGCTTACCAAGTAAGTTCTGGAATAGTTTAAATGCCACCATAAATGATTAACATTCCAAATAAATTCAAAGCTATTAAATGCATTTTCTGATATGAAAAATTTTGCCTATAATTGAATTTTATATTGATTTTTAATGAATATTCAAATCTTTTATCTGGTACTTCAACCGAACAGTCATCCAAAATCTTGCTCCGGTTATTTTTAAATAAAGGATTCTTTTGTGAAAAAAAAAAAAAATTGAATACTATAAGAGAAGATATTTATATAAACAAGTGCTAAAAATAGTAAATTCATTGCGTGCAGAGGGGTGTTAATGTGCCACACAGCATATTTGAAGGTTATTTGCGGTATATTTTTACCTTTCTAATTAGTTCCTTAAGTCTTACACAACCAGTGACAGGACTAATTTGAGAACTCTTGACGATGAGTTTGTTTGATTACCGTTAGACTTCGGTATGTCAAAACTTTTTCACTTTAACGACGACTTTCTAAAAAATTTATGTTTCTTTTTAATTCTAACCGCAGTGAAATAGAGAATTTCAATATTTGAAACATAAACTGTAAGGTTTTAAAAAAATATTTAATTAAAACCGACAGAGAAAATGAGAGAGGACCCCAGAATAATTCGCAACTTCCTCTTTCGCGAATATTGCGGTTCTAAATTGTAAATTTTTGCAAATTCGCCTTGAGGCCTTCAATTCAGTATCTGGATAATTGAAGAACACTGTCGGCATATTTCTTCCACTCTAATGTAACTTTTATAATTAAGTGATCAAATGAACAAAAAAAAAGTTCGCTTGAGGCACTTTCTAAAAGTCTTAAACCACAACCAGTGACTTGCATAATAATAAAATCATTTGAAAAAACCATTCTTTGGTCATTTTTTTTTAAACAGTGTTATGGCAACATTGAGCGATGGATTGTGTATAAAAATGTTTAATATTGTTGTAAAAATATAACCTTGATTTAAGTGATCTACGTTCAAATTTTCAATGTTATGCCACTGAGGATCCATGAAAACCATTCTAGAAAGTTGCAGATAACTGTAAAACATAAAATAGACTAGTTTCACTTCGAAATTTCCAGTTTCAATTCCTACAGGCACTGAAAAGTTTTTGTAATTCCATAAGCACAGTAGTCTCGAAAATGTTAATAGTACTGATTATTCTCTACTTATAACATCTTTTTACTTAAAATTAAGTATAGAAACTTGCTTATCATACAGACCTTTACTCATCAGCTCTTGTTAACAAGGTTTCAACTCAATTTTAGTCATCGTTAATAGTTTTCAAGAAGAACATCTTCAAAGAAATTAATTTAGCGTTCTCTGTAGCTAGGAAATTTTAAAAATTTTAAATTTTGGAAAAAAGTTCATAAACGACGAATTAAAAATTAAAACAAAAACGTGTTGTTCCGCCTGACATCCACATATTTCATCCGCATTGTTTTACCAGAGATAAAAATTGAACGTAATAAATTTAAAGCATCCTCAAGACTCGGTTTATACTACAATAAACAGTCATCTTATTACTAAAGATCTCATGTTTTGTGTCAGGCAAGATCATAAATTTTCTAACATTTGCTTTATAGTTTTGATAATCATTTTTATATGATGTTTAGACTTCATTCATTCATTAAGTCATCGTGCTCATTGATGAGAGAGCTTTTTTTATATAATAGACGAGATAAATCAGTATTATATTGGGTCTTTTCCGTTCAGTTCTATTGTTTGTTCCAAAGTCATACGTAATGTTGCTATCTGGTCTATATACATATATTTCTCCTTTTGAAATCCACCTGTTCTTCCTTGGCCTTTTATCTACCTTTGCTTTTAACATTCTACGTGCATTCATGGAACTGCTACTGTTCCAAAACGTGATTCATCTTTAGTTATTACAATCCGTTACATTTCCTTTCTTGTAAATCTTTTATACCATTTACCAATGTAATGGGATCTTATTCCTAAAATTCGTATATTAATGATTCTCAGGAGCATCAACACTCTTTCTTTTTCACTTCTATTTGTTTTTCTGCGTCCATTTATCTATTATCTTCTATTAGTCTCCTCCTGTTTTAACTACAATAATTTATTGTTATAGTGGTTTCTCTAGGTGTCCGTTGAAACTGTAAAGATGTCTTATTATTTATTGGCGCGTTCTTTTTTTCTGCAGAGTTGACTAATTATTCTTCGCATTTTTCACTTTTTGACGTGTAATTTTTAACGGTTTCTAACTTTTTATCTGATATTCTATCTAAATGTCTCTCCCTCTTTCCTGATTCTTTCAATATTCAACTTTGCATGAATTACTTGAACTTTTTAATTCCATTTCTAGCTTTAAAGGCTAATGATAAGTGTCCACGCTTAAAGGATCTAGAGCATGCTATTCATACCCTAATGATGAAAAATATATAAAAAAGTGAGTTCTAAATA
This sequence comes from Hypothenemus hampei, assembly GCA_013372445.1. Lineage (NCBI taxonomy): Eukaryota > Metazoa > Arthropoda > Insecta > Coleoptera > Curculionidae > Hypothenemus > Hypothenemus hampei. The sequence goes on along the minus strand of JABRWK010000022.1, from coordinate 41,250 downwards.
GTTTCTGTCCCTTGCTTTTCGAACAAACAAATCCAGAAGTTACGTTAAAGGCCATTCTTCCCCTAAAAATTGAATGCAAAACGACCGTGTTGACAATTTACCTACGCGATCGCAAAAAAAAAGTGGTCATCAGTCAAATGGCCTTTTAATAATTTCCATTTGAAAAAAACAGGCACGCAATGTCAGCTGTTTAAATTGCGTGTATGATTACAATAAAAATTCGTTGCATATGCCATGTATTTTTTACGATTTTCGGAAATCGAAAGTGGTGTCCTTTGTTGATACACGATTTTTGCGTCGTCCTATCTGGGACTGGGAGGAAGTGAAAATGCAAAATGTCTTGTGTTTGCCGAAAAAAGGAATTCAAGGCGAGAACCCCGTTGAGGGTTCGAATAATACAGGAAATCAAAGGATAAATAGGTGAATGGGAAATGCCAACGCTTATCTGTTATTCAAAACCTATCGAGTTTGATTTGGTAAGAAGATGGGAAGTTTGCCAAAGATTTTTGAGATGGTAATATTCTGTTTTTTTCCCTCTCAACGACGTTATTGTTTATTTTTTTACCATTGGGAAAATTTATTGATTTCCACACGAAGAAACGGAAAACTTTGCCAATTCGGGACTTGTGGTAAATTTATTTTTCGGTGCACTTCCGCAATTACAAATATACAAGATTTCTCGTTCTGGTTGTAATCTAATAACTCTTAAAGTTGGAACAAGAAGTGCTAAATTGGGTTTTGCCAAAAATTCAGTGACACGTATAAGGGTTAAGTTTGTTCCAGGCTATATTCTACTCCCACAATTTGTATATATTAAATGTTTTATGACCTATGACATGACCCATATAAATAAAACGTAGTACAATGGAACGACATGTCGCCTTTGTGACAAGAAACTTACACCTCAATTACTTCCGGAAGATGACATCCAAATAAGGAGGTCTTATTCCAATGTCACAGATCCAAACAAAAGATAATAATAGGCTTATTCATTGGCGGGCGGCTAATTTTCGTTTTGTTTGGGTGTTAACAATCTGTTTTGTCTACTACCGGATCCACTCATTTTAATTTTAAAACTGGAAGTTAAATGAACTTTATTATAATACTAACCTGAAATAGTTGAACATGAAATACGTGCATTCTTGTTTCTTTTCACGATTACACTATTGTATTTTAACAGAATTTCTTTTTGTTTTTAGGTAAGAGTCATACCGTATCTGTCACAATCAAACGTGAAATGAATTTAAATTGCGTAACCATTTGTTGCTGAAAAATTTACCATTTGGTCCGACATCGACAGGTAAGTAATTTCAATAAGGCATCAACCGAAAATTTCAGTATTTGTCATCATTGACCACTTAATCCTTATTCAAAACGTTTTTATACACATGTTCACTCAGTCTGTGACTAAACGAGCATATTTTTACGTTGAAATCGTCGTTAGTTAAATGAACTTTTCTTTATTTATACGGCACCAGGCTGGCCATTTGCATACTATCCATATTCTCCCTCATTAAAATACAGGCGACGCAATTGTTGAGCTCGGGATATAAATTTTTCGGTTTGTTAACTGTATTATATTACAAAATGTTGTACTTTGGTCTCGTGCTAGGATTATACAATTTTTATTCGAAACTTGATACATTATACTATAGAAACAAGGTGTCCATTTATTAACTTTATAGACAGGTTCTAAAAGATACAACTTTCATTTAATGTCTATAAAAATTTTAATCCGAAAACAATGTTATTTAAACAACACTTAAAAGCTCAAAAATAGATCGATTACGGTTTCAAATCGAAACAGTTCTGTACTTCTTTCAATGTCTATTTCTTTTTGTAAGGGGTTTTCTAGGGTCATTTCTGATGCTATAATTCGATTAGAACGATCAAAACAGGAAAGTAACGTGGCGTAGCAAAACGGCGACCATAAATTTACGCCCCATTTAATTTCGTATGAAATTTGTATGTGTCGACAACACGAAATTGGAAATAATGGATTTGATATGATCCAGAAACGACAAGGGAAGATGCAGCAAAGATAATTTTAATTTCAGTAATGCAGTTTTCCAAATGGACGTTGTTGATCTGTTTGTTTCTGAATGGTCGAAAGAGTTCAATTTTTGCTTTGTTTTGATAAAGTTGACCCAAAATATCATAACACGGTTAGGCATTGTAATCTCGGTAATGGGATATTTTAAATATACTACACAGCAAATTTTATACAAGGTGTTCCATATGTTAATATTTTTAAATTAAAACATTAATTAAAATTAATTACAAAATCGTGCAATTAACCATAAAGAGTTTAAATAAAGCCCAGTTCCTGTGTGGCTTAAAACCATTTTATATTTTAAAGAAAAATCTAAACATAGCCGCAAACAGATACTGCCATAAAACACTTTAAATCTAATAGAAATCCACATTAAATTAATCAGAATGTAACAAACGGCCGCATGTTTAAGAGATTTGGGTTCGTTTCATCGACTTTGGACTGCGGTTACAAAAAAATCTTCCTAATTTATTTGAAAAATTGTACCCCATTATTTTGTAACAAATTGGAACAGAGGGATTGAGAAAGTGGAAAAATTGAATTCAAAGAGGAAATAAGGGAAAGCAACAATTATATAATTATTAATTTAAAAGTTCTGCAGGAACTCTAAATTGTGTCTGTAAAAAAATTAAGTCTCATTGTTTATTTAAGTTTTTCCTTTAAATCGTTAATACATCACTCCTTTTTATCTTAAATAAATATATACATATATTTAACAAAATTTTATCAAATTTATTAAATATTAAAATCACTTACACCAAATGATATTCAATTATGAATAAATAAAATTTGAAACATTCTGAACTTGCATTTGCACAAAACTTAATTTTTAAAAATTTTATTGATTTTTTCCAAGTACATAATTCTTCTTTCTTTTAAAACGAAAGAAAGAAAGACAGGAATGATCCCAAAAATGTCTATGGGTCCTATCATCCGTTCATCGAGCAAAATACACAAAGCAAGCGCATTCAGAATTTTGCCGCTTGGTCTAAACGAGCCGCACTTACCATTCAGTCGCGCGCCACTTTTCGAGCTTGGTAGGTTGCGTTACCCATTATCAAATATTTACGACAAACGCGCCAAACATAGAATAACAAAAAACGATACAGTATTTTTCTTGGATTCGCCGATTTCAATATTGAAATATTTTAATTCGGAACTGTTCTTAGTGATTGTATTTATATAGAAATTGAACAAAAACTTGTACGTTCATGTTTCAATTCCTCCAGTATCGTTAAAGTGTTAAATTAGTGTTTTTTTATGTAAGGACGTAAATAATAAATATTTTATATAGGAATTTTAGCATGTGAAGTGTTTGGATTTAACTGGCTTTAAAGAAAAAATGTGCGACAACAATAGCATTATTGAAGGAACAGTTAAATTTAGAGATGGAAAGAAGGTAAGACAGTTTTTGTCATAAATTTATTATACATGGACCAATATGTGGGCTCAGGTACATACGGCAATTAAACTACAGATCCTTTTAGTATCTCCCTTTTTTATTTCAGTTACATATTTGTAATTTAAAAATCAAATACCCAAACCATGTCTTGATTTTTTGTTGTTGCGATTTTCACCTATTGAGATAAAAAAAAACTTTTCATTTAAACATATTTGTAGCAACTGATATTGAATGATCGAATCCGGATATCTCGGGCTACAGAGATTTAATTGTCTATTGGTTTATACGTTTCCAATGTAAATAATATAAATCTTTAGATAGGCATTTGCTAATTCTAGAATTATTTAGCACTTTTTGAATTAAAACATTTCCTAGGAAATACAACAAAATGATGTGCAAGAAGTAGTACACACCTACCGTTATGTTTACATAAATTTTTAACACAATTACACGAGAAGTGACTTTGAGAAACCATCCGAAATTATGAACTTACCTATAAAATGAATTTAAATAAATTTTCATATATATAAACTCTATTTCCATAGTTAACGCTTAGTACAATTTTAAGAAAGTTATAAAAGTACATAATTTTAAACTTCTATATTTCCATATAAAAAGACATGTTAATTAAGTGTCCGGTCCAAGGTATTCCTTTTTAAATTCAAATATTATTATTGTGTCGAAATTTTTATGAATTTCTTTAGTTTTCATGCAATTCCTTAATAATTAGTTTTTTATGAAGTTCCTTGCAATTTATGAAATAATTACGTTTATAAAAGTCATCTAAACGGCAAAAAAGGTTACATTAAAAGTCTTGTGAAAATTTCCAAAGTAAGTTTTTCTTCTTTAAAGAAATTACAACGATAAGAGTTTAAAGAACTATCTACTAAATTTCTAGAAATTCCCATTAAATTTCTTGATACAAAAGGACAAAATATATACCTAAATGTTCAGAAAAAGAAAACAAAATAACTTAATTACAAGTGTCGAAGCTCTCTTCTCGTTCAGCAAAATTGGTCCATATCGATTAATTCTTAATGGTTACACAAAGTGGCCCATTGTCCATTGAGGGTTGCAGGTCAACGTTTTTCGACAGTTGTTCCCGGATTATTTTTTATTGCCCGGCCATGCGGTGAATCGTTAAACAAGGCTCCGGTTGCAATAAGTTAAAAAGGTATTTTTTTGGACCATTACCAATCAAATAAACCAGCTCTTTAATGTTCTTAGAAATATAAGTGAGTAGATGAACAATTTCAGAAGCACTGATCAAATATTAATTGGATAGACGTCTCTATCTCCATCTAGTGATAACCTAATTTAGAAGTGGTTCTAATGAATGGAACTAGTCGAGGAGAGGAAGCACACGACATGATTTACTAAAGTCATATCAAAAGAACGATTTCGAATAATTCAATCACTGAATTAATTGAACGTTTCAATAGTATTGGTCATTCGAACTTTAATGTTTAATAGAATATTGAATGGGGTTTGATTAAGTGATTTAGATAAATATGGGAATCGATGTTGTGTTATTCTATTGCATGTGTAACGTGATATTTCAAATTGAAATCGTTGATTTAGTTGTCTAAATGTAATTTCTCTGTAAGCAAATATACATATTAATAACTGAACCAAATATGTGCATATATGCGGATTTAGATGTCCATACCATAAAAGTTGTCAAATGTAGCTAAGATATTTCAATTCTAATGTTAATCAATAATTTTAACAAATTGAAGAAAGTTATTCTTTTTCCGTAAAACTGGAAATTTTCTAAAGAGTTTTTGGGTAAAAAATGGCAACTAAGTTGTTTTAATAGTGATCTGGATTAAGACCTACGTGGGATTTTTCCATAAAGATTAAAATGAAAATGTACTTGACCCAGTTTTTTAAGCTTTATCTGTCCGTTTATTCACTAAGCAACCAATTTTCTTCGCTTAAAACTTAGGCTGCTTATCACTTATTTTTTCTCAAAAACGACAGATTTGTTTAGTCCTGTTAAAACCCTAAATAACATAAGCCATTCATCAATGAATAACACCTGAGACCCTTTTCAAATACTTTTTTTTTTTGTGTCGAAAATATTTTGCATGTCACTTTTATTTCCTTAAACAAGATGCTTCAAAGACCCCCCGAAAGTCCAACGGATTATACCGTACACTTTCCTTTAACTTAACAAAGAGTAGATTCATAAAATTAAAGAAGAAACTTCTTTTACTTAAATTATATTATCTGTTTGCCTAGACTTCGAAAAAATCTACCGTTCCCAATTGAATACCTAGCCTAGAATAATAAGGAAAAAGGAAACCATAATACAAAGTCCAATGGGTTGGTTTCTTCAGTTGGCTTGCGGTGTCGGGTTACCACGCAACCGATAAAGAACATCGCCTCCAGGGAGGTAAAAGTGGTCTTATGTGTTAATAAATAATAAGGGGTCGTTTTTGGCAGGAGTCAGAGGCGCGCTCTCAATTTTTTATCGCATTTTGCAAAGTTTAAAATTAAAAATTGAGTTATTAATTTTTATTAATGACTTCTTTTTCTTTTATTTAAGACAAGGTTTAATTAAGGATTTAAAATTAACTACAACTTTTCAAAATGGTTATATAATAGAACAGCTAGAGGTTAATAACCAAACGCATGACTAATTATTTCAAGTTTATTGGAGAGATAGTTTACGAAGTAAAAATTTTTATTTCTTGGGAACTCAAAGACCTTTACTTTAATTTTTTTGTTGAAACTAGGAACATTATTATTAAGGAATTGCCCATTTTTTCTTAAGCTAATCAAAAATTTTGTAGTGTTAATTAATAAAGCTTTACGTTAGTTCCATTTTACGAAAACACACTCACCTGAGTTACAAAATAGGTTTTCTTCACAACTCTCTGACTTTTATTGATAGTTTTGTGACGATATCGTCCTCTTCTACCGAAATCGATTATCGCCGTTTCCATTATCTATATCTACAGCACAAGCTGAGGACAAGCTGAAACCAACAAGGCCCTTATCTGAGAAACACGTGCATCTGGTTAACTAAAGACGTTTTAACACCGTGGCCTGCTTTTGACAGCACCCCATGTGATCCGCCCATTAAATGAGCCCAAAATCATTGGCGGCACACAATATTTTTACAAGCCACTTTGACAATGATAAACTGCCGTTTTAGTAACCAAATACCGATTAATGAATCTGCTACTCCTGAACTTTATTTTATTACAATATCCTTTTGAGACTATTAAAGTGGTAATTTATGATTTTTAAAAAGTCGCATTTGAAATACGTATATGATTTATACATTAAGAGTTGTTACTAGAGCCCGCATTGTCCAAAACTAAATTTATTGCCTTTCCCTGTATATAATTAAACATTTTTGTAATTTTTTTTTTTTTTTAGTGGAAGTCAAGATGGTGTGTCATGCGCAAATTGTCACCAGTTGCAGGTAATACTTTATTATGCCCTTATACATGTAACTTAACATCCCTTTTTGTACACTGTTTATTGTAGAACACTTTGGCTTTTTTTTATTATATTAAACACTTTTTAAAAATGATTTCTGTTAGTTCACGTTGCCCTTAATCGTTTTTATTTGTCTGGTCCAAAGCGCAATTTATAGGAAAAAAAACATTAGTTTAGTTTCCCGTTATGAAATATTAAAATTTTAATGTTTTTACTCGCTTGCGGAAATTGAATTTAAACGAAAACAAAAATCGGAATGACGAATTAGTACGCGAACAAATTTTAAATGAGAATTCTATAAAACGACATCGATTAAGTTCGAAATTAAAAAGGCTAGCACGGATTGGAGGTCGAAGGTTTGGACCATTAAAAGTTTTACATTTACGTATATTTTCAAATATGATTGATTGAAAAAATCAATGAATTTGATTTTGAACATTAAATTTATTTTACCCGATGTATTCCTCTAAAATAGCTTTTGAAAAACGATAATTACGAGGTTTGTAGGAATCGAAAAAGTTGAAAAAAAAAGGAACAACAAGAACTAGAAATCGAATGGGAAGACCATAAAACATTAATCTGGATTAACGGAACTAATGTAACGCGATTATTAAAATTTATACAAATTAAAACTGGCTAGGACTTTATTAAAATAAAGGAGCTTTTTGCCCCCGAAATCTCGTTAAAGTCTTCGGAGGTTCTCGTAAAAAATTGATTAATAATCTCCGAGTACATTATGTGCAAACTTAAGGACTTTAATTTAATGAAGTTTCACCCCTGTTGTCATTTATTCCCGTTCTGAAAATATATTCAAAGTTAATCGTTCTTAAATTTTACATAAAGCCTGTAAGATGCAGTATATTTATTTTGGATCAGATTCACCTCAAGATAAAGTCAAATTATTGAAATATTATGTTTTATTATTGTACATTATATGTATCATATTTCAAGTTTTTAAGTTAAAGCAATCAATTCTAATGTATACTTTAGAAACCATAGCTTTTTCGTTTACTACACCTTAGATGAGTTCATTTTAGGTCAGATCTATATACGAAAGGAAACCGCATTTATGACAATTTCTGCGAGTTAAAATTATCCGTCAACATTAAGCGGACCCACCTCACGACAAATAGAACAAATCTGGCCGTCATGTCAGCTTAGTCAATTCCTAAAAACCACTTAATTTAAGCGACAGTCAAGTTTTGGAGATTTGCCGTAGCCGACGGTTTTAAATGTTCCCCGTTTCTCGTAAAATTGATCTTAAACGTTTACACTTGAAAATTCCACGAACTGTCAAATTAAACTAAAAGAATGTTTGTTCACAACCGGCCTTCTGGCTGCCATAAACGTCTTGTTCAAATCGTACCTGCCACTTCCAACCTCTCCATTCAAAATGCCATTAATTCTCTTTTTGGTGGTTTTATTGAGTTAAAACCATTAAGCCCCAGCACCACATATGTGTGAAATATTGAATTACATACATCTTAAAATATTGTACTGTCTTAAAATGGACTACCTTACATGTCCCATATGCATTCTTTTGGAAATATTTAATGTTTAACATACACCGTCTAGTATATATTTGCACTTTGAACATAAACTGACTGATCCAGACATTTAAATGCCCAGCGCACCCATAATGAATGCACAAACTGGTCGTTTTGTAACGCAACTTTACGAGACAACTGTATTAGTTTTAAAGAGTACCGGGAATAAGTCACTAACTTTCAGTGTAACAAAGAGACCAATAATTAGGACGGAAGTTTTATGACATGCATTAGTGCCAGTATCATAACGCCACTTCCTATGGGATCCCTTTATATTGAATCAGTTTACGATCGACGTTCGAAAAAAAAACAGTCGTAAAATTTTAAATAAGTGTCTTAAAGTTTGAGTATAATTGTTTCAGTTCCTTTGACAAAGTGGGAGTGTGAATGGAGTTTTCGTAGTAGTTGTTGTTGAAACAGAAGCATTTATTCCGATTCATTGCACTTTCTAAAAGTTTCCGCTACTCGAGGCTACTTTTTTGCCATTATGAAAACCGAAAAATACGAACTTTTCTATAGACGAGTTCACCAAAAATTAAAACTAGTGAACAAACTAGATTGAAGTTTGGTCTAACTTGAAATTCGTTCGACAACTTGGTGCGTGTTGCGGCCAAATGGAAACACAGTTTTTGAAAGTTTTAATGAAAATTCCCGTGCAAGTATCACAATCTGCTGTCGGCGACGAATTTCGACAGAAAGAAATTGCACAATACTCCGTGAAACAACATTTTTATTAAGCCACAATAAATTGGTTGAAACATTCGAAAATGAAGAGAAACTAACGACAAAACTAACATTCATAAAATTTTTATATTAACATTTTGTCGATAAGTTTCTGTGACGTTTCCAGAAGAAATGTAACAAATAGGAGTTTCTAAGTTCATGGCCAAAACCATTAAATTATCAAGTAATTCCTAATAATATCCCATTTTTAGTATCGGGGTTTACTTCGTTAAATTTGTCCTAAAAGATTTTTAATAGTGGTCCGCAATGGGATTAGAAAAGTGTTATGGGAGCGAAATAGGAAATCCTGAGTTGGAGTGGCGGCCCAGGAAAAGCGACGAATAAATTTTGGATAACGCCCGAAGGACGGAACAGTCTCGTTGCAGGAGATCTCGTTTAATGATTACTAAAACGACCATGTCGAGCCTATAATGGAAAAATCAATAGAGGAAGAGGGGAAAACTTAAAAAAAACAGTAGGAAAAGCAGTGTAAAAATTGTATATGCCTATACATATGTATGTAAGTACGAGAAGCATATTTTTACACCAGAGATCTTTATAGGTTAATGCCAAGAATGAAAATGTTCAGATACCACAATATAATTTGAAGAACGAGGAATATGTTTGTTCAGCATTTCCGCAAAATAAAACATCGTGAAAATTGAAAATGAGACAGTTTACTATGACGAATGTTAAAACACTCATAAATAAACGGTTGTTGGTAAATACAAAACCCAACCCGCAAGAAAAAAATTAATTTGACATTTAATAGGGTCGCTCAATGGCGGAACACACAATGGCCAAAATTAGAAGAAAGGAATGAGGCTTTGTGTCTTTCAGTCCCTTTTCTTATTCTCTTTTATTCAATGTTAAGGAGCCTTTATGTGTGAATGGGTTGTTTATGATATATAAATTATGATCGTATATCTTAGGTGCATTTAAATTCCCCCGAAATATACCTTTGGCAATAAATAACTTTTAGTTTATATTAATTTCATTTCGGAGCTAATGGTACTTTCAACGCGATGCCACAATGATTAATTAAGAGGAAACACTAGAAAAACAGCAACATTAGTTTAAATATCATATAGAGGTCACGCAATATCTAAATTATCTAGGGGGCAAGCTCTGGCAAACGGCCATTTTCTTAATTATCGCCAAGCTTTGATTTATTAGATTTCGTTATTGAGGGTTGCGTTTCAACAATTAAAGAAATATGGACTCGTTCGGGGGGAATGCGTCTTAATGAAAAAAGCCCACCGAAAAAGAAAACGAACTGAAAAATTGAGATATATCGAATTTAGATTGCGGGGCAAATGCCATAGCTAGAAACGATGAGTGAGCTATAATCGATAGATGGACAAAAGTACTTTCGATGAAAATTGTCTTTAGTATTATGTAATTTGACAATAGGTTTTATAAAACCGTTTAATATAAAAATAGTTTGAGGGAATATGATAAAAATAAATGAATTTTGCCTTTATTTTGCTCATTCATATTCTAAAAGAAGTAAAACAAAACCGAGACTAGCGCGGGAATTTTTATTATCCATGAAACAGGGTTGTGTGTGGCCCTGTCATAGAAAAATTTTACGATCGTGGACTAAAAAAGAATTTATTGTGGATCAGTTAATACGTCCATTCTGGAATTTTACGAGAGCGCAAAATACGAATATTCCTGATAATTCGAATAATAACTTATGTTGTTTTGATTTTTGCGCCCATTGCTATAGAATAATTTTAAAAATAAAATTTATCAAACGCCCCAAAAGCTCTAAAATTTCTAAAACTCTGAAACTAATCAGAACTAAAGTTCTTTGAATAATTGAAAACTCGTACCTTATCTTAAATCGTCTTTACATCTTCGTATGCTACGTCTCCACTGAATTATTATAGTCAAGTTGCATTGCTCCCGATTAAATACCTCGAATTGTCTAACAAATTTTCCAACTAATCTCGACAGCAATCGTTTAGCATTGATTTTAACTGCGAAAGAACTTGTTTGGATCGTCAGTGGAATAAAGTGAACGGTTTATAATGCGATGCTTCAATTAGCCATGTGTGCGTTCGGCAGCCTTTGTATATTTGTTTGACGAGACAACAAGCGCTTTTGATTAATGACATATCCATGTAAGAATATTCAAAAAAATTACGGATCCTAAAGTTCTACTATCTACCGGAAAATATTTAAAGTTAATTTTATTGTTTTTTTTTTTCTTTTTTTTTTTTATTGAAATCCTTTCTATTTTAGAATCTGAACTCGTTCCATTGCTGTCTAGTTTGCTTTTGCGAATGAAGCCAGATACCCAAAGGAATATGCAATGGTCGTTTTGCTTCTTTGTCAAGTATTTTTACGTTTAAGAAAATAAACATTTTAAGAGAAGTTACAAATGCATCTGTCCACGAAATGGAACGAGCTTCTTAATAAAATATTTCCGCTAAACGGCTTATTTAGCTGAATCTCTTTACAAATTTCACTTTTTCAAATTACTTTTTACATTATTTAATGAATTGTAATATGTATAGTAAGAGTATATGTATAGTTAGAGAGAGTCGTACCGAACAGTAGTATTGATACCATCTTTTGAAGAAACAGATGCTGATTTTCCTGATTACGTAATTTATTTGTCTCTCGAAGATTAAATGCATGACTTTATGCAGTCCATTGATGTGTTTCACTGATAAACCATATATTTTTTGTTCTTTTACATTTCATACTCCTCACACATTCATTAGAATTTTTAGAAATGGGTAGTTTTGCTTTTGAATTGCAACATCATTAAACTTGAAACAGAGTAGTTTTACTAGCGGATCTACAAGTATTCGATCGAGTATTCACAACTAGAGTGGGTGTGATCTTTAATGCTTCATTAATTTTCGAGTATACAAATTTTGCTTTGAGGAAGGAAAGTGACCTTGTTTCTTCAGCATAAAGCAAAATCAAAGTCACATCGAATACTGAAAGTACCTAAATATTTCAAATTCTTTAGAAACAATGTAAGTTAGGAAAATTATTTGCCTAAACTTCGCTACTTCTTACTCGTAGACATCACTTTTGTTAATTATTTAATGGATTGTAGATTGTAGATAAACGCTTTTACCATTATTTTTCCTCGGAATCATCATAAATTAACTTTAGCGTGAAAAATATTCGACATATACACGTTAAATTTAAACATAGAGTATGTTATATGAGCGAACGTACATTCATAAATAAAAGAATAGTTCTGACAAGCTAGAAAATCAATTAGTTGCTACAGCAATTTGCAAATTTAATTCAGCTATAGCTACGCTCTCTCCCATCAACCTTTTTGACATGCATTTACATTATTAAAAAATAAGAATTTTTATTATGGAATTTTAGTTGCAAATAAATAATGTATGTTCAATGCCTTAAAAATGCAAATTTGAAAGTATTTGTTCGCAATTGCGTAAGTTTTTTCTAATAATAAATAGCTGGGTGCCCTTTTGAACGAATGATGTGAATTTAATGGATTGAAAAGGTAGATGATATGTCGACATATATTCAGCGAGGTAAAAAGTGCAAAATACGGGCCGAAATCCGTGTCTATTGTTTAAACGTGATCCATTTTTCAGCGTGTAAAGCGCTTTCCAATTGACGTGCCTTTTTGGAGAATTTCCATTTATTCAACATAACTATGATGGGCGAATAAAAGCCGCTTAAAATAGGACATTTGCATTCGATTATTGGTGATTTGAGATGGAAGATTAGAGAAAATTAAAGGTAAATCAGATGAAAAAATGTTCAAAGTAATTGAATTTTTCAAATTGCCAATATTACTTCATTTCCTCTTATATCAGACATTCAAAACACCCTGAAAATACACATTGAACGAAAAAAGTTTGAGATTCCTTTTAGGATGCCGGTTCTTAATTAGGGCAAAAAATTTAAAGCTAAATTTACGTCCCTAATTCGAAAAGTTTTTAAACTTTCATGGAGGAAGGTGTCAAATGACACAGCCTGTAAATTAAGCCCCTTAAACTTATTTGAAAGGAAGTGCTAGGGGTCAATAATTTTTAAAATTTACGGCCTATTTCAACCGTTATTGAATGCATATTAAAAATATATATTATATAAATGGGGCCCTTAATTTTAATAATAAAAGAATATATTTTTGTGAAATGAATAAAATGAGTCGAGAAATAAATGTTGTTTTTAGGGCCTGAATTTTTTAACGGACGTTCCAATGAAATATGCATTGGTAGCTGAATATTTCCAGAAGCAACGGACGTGTAACTACTAATTTTAAAAATAGCTCTAGTTACAAACAGACCCAGTTATAATTGTAACTAACTATGATCCATAGGTAATATTGCGCTATTTGAGTAAATGTCTCCATAATCGTATTTTCGTAACATTACATTGAAATTTTTTTTTTGTTGTACTTTTGAAATTTGTAATTTGACAAAAATTCATTTCATTCATTGTAGCTATATTTTTCCCGGTTTGAACAAAGAATCGCAATTCATACATGAGGAATGTAATCAATGTCCAATTAAATTAGGAAAGTTGCCTATGATGCAGAAATATGCTGCTAGTGTGTGCAGTCGATTGACCCTTGAAAATCACATATTTCCTCTGTGGAGAAGATATAAATTATGCTGTCGTGGCAACGTCGCGGTAATTGGCATTAATTATTATAGTTTTGCCACCATTGAAACTTTTAATTGTCGACCGATTGCAAGTAGTAGGTGTGCATTAATTAAATAATGTTTAGTTACTGGCTTGTCATGTTAGTGATAAATTATAACACTCCAAGCCAAGCGAGTTTGAAAAAATCCCCATATATGGGATATATTCCCATTCACCCTCGCATTTAATCCAACAAAAATTGAATTTAATAATATCCGATGTATACCCAGGCATATACATGGCAATAACAGTAACCCTAAATTTTGGGACCCTCCTCTAAGAAACCGCTCCTCGGATATCGAGAAGGGAAATATGCTAGATATATGGAAAAGTTAGATAATCATTTCCGAAGTAAACAATAACGTAAATATGGGCCTTAATCTGCCGCATCTGAATCGTATCACCGGCCACCGAGAGAGACTCTAGGAGTTTTATCTTGAAACTTTCTAAATGCAGATATAGGATTTTCTTATATTGGAAAAATGGGATTTCGATAGCAACTAATTCGTTCTGCTAAAGTTAACGAGAACTAGGATGTTTAAGCTGTTTTAGAATATTTAGAATTCATTAGTATTAGATTTTTTGTTATATAATTAACAGCTGACGCTTCAAAAGGGACTGTTAAATTGATGAGAAGAGTCTTAATTAAAACGGAAAGGTGTAGAAAATGTCTGCAGAAAGGTGAAAAGTCGTTATCTTTTTATTTAAAATGAAAATTTCGCCTTAAGCCCGAGGCAAAATAATTAATTATAGAGGACTAAGAGGACTGATAAAGCAATAACGAGAATTAGTTAACTCTCTTTGGACGAGACATTAAATATTCCTTATAATTTCGATTAATTTAAATCTTCGTTGTTTGTTGTTACGTCAAACCAGATACTTTGAGTAGCTCTGTCGCTCTAGACGGGCAATTAATCTTTCTAAAGGATAATCGAACAGAACTAGAATCACGATTCGTCTTGCAACAACAGCAGCACGTCTTCGAGTCACGATGGGTATCATCATTTAAAACAGATTAAACGAATAGGATCGCCAACACTAACGACGTCAAAATTTATATCAACGGACACGTTGCAACATCGTCCGGACATTTGGAAAAATAATATTCGTGTAGGATCGTGACTGCTCCATCGAGCATTAGATCCGCAGATGATGATTTGCACGGACGTGGACGATGCCGTGTTCGATTATGCACGACACCCGATTCCCGGATGGGAATCGGGATGATTTATGTCAGAAAACTTAAAGTCATATTGCGCAGTGGTCAAAGGCTTTGGAGGAAGGAAATTTGCAAAGATTAATGTCAAGCATGGGGCGAAGACGGTCTGTGAATGATTGAAAAATAGAAAACAACAAAACGTATTATTAAGGACTTAATATAGTCATACATTACATAGAAAGTCGATGAAAACATGTAGACTAACTGAGATGTACCTAGTAACAGTTTTATTTGTCAAAAAAGTGGAAAACGTATGACAAGTTTTTTATTGCTAAAGTTCTTCGTTTTGCTTCAGTTAGACCGACAGTATTTAAATCGCTTGGATGCCTTTGGGTAAATTGTTCCAGAATGTTTGCGAAGCCTTCGAACAACGACTATACTGATTGCCTCGGCCTGCTTCATTTGTATTTGTGTTCAAATGAGTATGCGGTTTTAAACGAAAACCACGAATGAAATATTATTAAAATGATCGAGATTCCCTCACCTATTTATTATTTTTTACCAATATAAATTCATGTGCGCATCATATCTCTCTGTTCAAATATAAAAAAGAAAAGTTGGAAAGCAATAAATTTTATTTCACGGTCAAAACTAATTAAAACGGTAAATTTACAAACCCGGTTGTATAGAATAAAGGTCGTTTCATCATCGACAACATCGTAAACTCTTATATTGCAATGTAAATTGTAGCTTACCGATAATATGCAATGGTAAAATTCATATTTTTGCTCTCTATCGGGCTATTGTTTTTAACTAGGATTTTTTCACGACCTAAAAATATATGTATTGTCACGGTACAATTATTAAGTCTGTGAATAATTTAGCTTTGAATTGGGTTTGGTCGTTGAGTAACGTCCATCGAACGTTGTTCCCAAGACAAAGTGCAAAATTACGTTGCCTCTACCGTTTTTTTTATATGCAATATACGAGCTTTTTCCTCGTTAGCTTTAAAATATTTATTATCATGCCATAGGCGGACTGACAAAATTTAAAAGTTAATACAAAATATTTATTATGATAACTTTTAATATACACGCTACTGAATTGCACAGGTAGCATGGAATTAAGTTTTAACAACTATTTATCACTGAAACAAGGACATGGTGAATATACTTCTTTGTTATGTCAACCGCTTATGTTAGCGTTGACACTACTAGGAAATAATAACTTCTTAGTGTAAATAATTGAGTTTTTTGATATTAAATTTTTCCAACACGACAATTTTTAATTTTTAAGCCTTATAGAACCTTACTTTTTAAATCATAGCAAAGTAACATTAATAAAATACTGCAATTTCGTCAAAATTATGCAATTTATGTAAATGAAATGCACCATCGAATATTTATGCCTTAATGCAAGATATAAGGAAGTACAGAACCGGGGATGTGTGTTCTGAGCCTCCGTTTCTCAATTTATAATACTGCTTTAGATTAGAATTCATTTACTGCAAGATGTCTTATGAAATATTTAGTCCAAATTCCCCATAAAGAACTGGGAGGTTTAATTTCGTATCTGAATAAGAGTGATTAAAAAGGGGGACGTCTTAAGAGAATGCAAATCCATGAGCGCATACTAAGGATTAAGAATATTTTTAGTTTAATAACTCATTATTCATAAGGCCAAGTCAGATCAAAAGGCCTTAATGGCAATTATTTTTATCAAGAAATACTTAATATTTATATGAGAACGTATGATAATGATCATTTTACAAGCTATCTCATCGATTCTAAAGTAGGGTCAAAAGGGTGAGTATCTTCGCTAATTGAGGCTCGGTCACGCGAGTTTAGATCACGTTAGATTACCGGACACCAGCAAACAGTTAAAGGCATTCGAAGGTGTGTTGTACAAGATTCTTATCGAGGAAGGTAAAAGGATCGGGAAGTTGAATCAGCAAAAGTTGTTGAAAGTAAACATGGGCATGGTACAAATTTGGCTATTGTTTAACTTTTTTTTTTTTAGTAAAGAAGAATGTTTATTTTCGTGCGATCATTTATTCAGATCTCATTGTTCGGTGACAAAAGTTTGAAATAATCAAAACCTCAGTATTCATATTGATTTAGAGATTATAATGTTTGAGCTTTTATACAATTTAGATTAAAATCAAGTGTCTGGGCTCCCACGCATGAACATGATTGCGATCAGTCATACTGTTTTACGAGAAAATACAATGTGTTCCAAACAATACGTACAATAAGTGAGTAAATATTGGCTCTTGCTAATTTAGTCTTTATGAAAAAAGCCTCGGGTATTACTGTTTGCAAGCGCATTCTTCTTGATTTGTTGTTGTTTGTGCCATACATAGGCAATTTTTTGACGAAGTAAATAGACACACCAAAATCATAAATGTCGTCACCATCGCCGAATCGAAAATTAAATTTTGGCGCCAATAAATTCGGCATGTTTATGTAAACAAACAATTGCGGCTAGAAAATACAGCAGCGAATATATTTGTCGAAAAATTTTATTATTTCGCATTCGGAGGGTATACGAGACAGGGCGGCATAAAACAGTTGAAAAATATAAATCATAGCCGTACACGGCATTATGAAAATTTAATTTCGCCACCCATAAATATCATTTAGAATATGGGACGGCGCTTTACCTTTTGATACCGAGATCTTCAAGATAAGATGCATATTTTAGCCAGGGTTTTTGATGTCACACCAAACCAAATATCGTGCTCATACTACAATTAAGTACCTATTTGTGTCAGATAATTGTATTGATTTAAGTTTATGGGATGGCAAAGATAAAAAATTGGCCCCAATATAAAGTGGAAATCACGCGATGATTTATAAATTCTTGTTTTTCTCAACGATGCAAACTTGATTTTGTTGTATTTCCAATACTGCTATTTGTTCAATTAACTGCACTATCATTGTATAATTTCTAAAGCATCGCAAACTTTGTCATTATCAATATAATAAAATCCTGATTATAATAGGCTTTTGATTTTAGATACTAAAATCGTGAGCTCGTGCACCATATAAGGTCGATTATCTTTTATTGGTTAAGAGTATTTGGCCATCTCAGTTCTTATCTGATTTGCCCTTTAAGTTCAAATAGTCGATTTAATATGAATAATATCCTGTGACAGGGACTAGACTTTTGTAACACGACCTCAATCGATGCCCGAACTCATAAAATATTGTCCGGTTAATGGTGTATTTTCTTTAATATCTTCATGAATCGTAAATAAAATAAAGCAGCAGGAACGAACGCCTAATAAGGAATTCTATTATCTTGGGATTTTTTCTACAATTCTATGGAACATCATTTTTCATGTTCGATTGTGTCCAAGTTCTTGTTCTTGTTTATGCATGGCGCTCACGGAGCGTAGTTTAAATTATTTATTGCATCAAAATTATCAGTTAAGCCTTTAATGCCATTCCAGCGATCAAAGTTTATATAGTCTCATCTGAATTATTTTCCAAGTTAAGCTCATTAGTAGTTTAATTCATATAGCATTTGAATGTTTTCTTCTATAAGAATTTATTCCCAAAATGTATTTAAATGTCCACACTCGTGCCGCCCATTAATTCTTACTTTTCAGCTGCTCTTTCCTAAGCTCAGATTCAGTAGGAAAGCGACTTTTTATTTTTACGTAATTACTTTCAAACGTTAATCCCCATTTCAGACCAACGTTTTCCCCCCAAAAAAGAAAAGCCGAAAATAAAACAACCGTCACTTCTCGGCTCCAGTTCGTTTCAAATAAAACACTACGTCCTTAGATTTTTCGATTCCAATATACTTATAGGTATATATTTTCATCAATACTTGTATCCAGATTCTGGAATTACGAACGTTGTGTCGGAAATGGACCTTTCAAAGTGTTTATCCGATACGTCCCTTTTTTCTCTACAATTTATTTATTGGAAATTTATTAGATGAACTGGATGGTAATGCTTTTCTGTTATCAGTAATGTTAGTCATTCACATCCTGCTTTGCATAACTGCTTAAAAAATGAACATTTGATAAAGTTTATGTAAGAGCGCGTACATAATCGCTTTTCTTTAGCAATTGATGAATTTCAAGCAAATTTTTAGAAAGAAAACATCATCAAATCATCCAAAGTATCGCAATTTTTTATGCTTTGACGGCTTTTTAGTTAACATAGTACTCGAAGGGTATCTCTGTGAATTCCATTTCCACACGAAATACGATATGGACCTAACAGCTACGGTATGATTAACATTTTATGAGGACTTTGAATGAAAACGTTTGAATGGAATTCTCCAATTCTGTCTTTCATCACTTTCATTCCATTAAAAGTAGATGTCTCTTGAAATGATCTCGCAGTATGCAATGAAGAACTTTGTTAGATGTATTGTTTATTGAAATGAATGTCCATGAGATTGATTTTTCACTTGAAAATACTCCGAAGAAACTTGTGTTTTGTTATGTGCAATGTCAATCGGATTAAATTCCAAATCTAATCACGCCGTTTTAAACACGAAAGAATCTAAAAATTGCAATGTTCTTTTGTTGTTATTCAGTGCCGTCAACAGCCCCTGATATAGTTACGATGGTTAACCTCTTTTTGACGTGACATACAAGTTTGTGTTGGTAGTTTTGAAACTAACTTGTGAAACTTATGCCATTGCCTTTAGCTAATTATTGCTTTACCAAAGAGTTCTTTGTGGCTGCTGAATAATCTAATCGCTTTTTCGAAATAGTAAGACATAAAATGAAAATGTATAATTTCTACTATTTATTTTTATAAACTAAATATTGAAAAATTACATATTTAGTAAGCGACAAGATACAGATTTTTATTTTATCCTACTGTAACCAGTGGCACCTCATTCTGTTAGAATGTCTTTTATAGAATTATAATTTAGTTAATTAAACGATTGAAACTTGAAATCGAAAGGGAAAATTGCCCATTGATTAAACAGAACAGTATTCACAAACTTTTTTACATCCGGACATTTAATTGTAAAAATTAACAGATTGAAAACCCATCGTAATGTAATTGATAGATTATCGTATAACCCTGGACTTTACTCCTAACTGTCGACCATTACATTAAAGTCAAAGGTAAATGTTAATGTGATGTCGATTGTTGCAAAAATTATTTTAATTACACATCACAATAACCACAAACAACTGTTAACTATGTAATTTCATAAGGAATTTTGCCACTGTTCATTAAATTTCTTACATTAAATATTTGTTCTTTATTTGATAGAAGTTAATCGAGTTTGAATGCAACAACTACGTTAAAAACACTTTAGGTTATCGAGGCATGGAAAATAATATTTCGAAAGGATTGTTTTTGAATAATATTGAATTTTATGATATGTATTATTGTCGATACAAGATATATATTGCTATATCATTCAAATTTTGAACAGTAAAGTTCAATGAAACGATTAAATAAACAATAATTTCGCGATAAATAGTGGTTATCGTGAATTGCAGAGTGTTCAACAGCAAATAAGCATGAAAGTTGAAAGCAAAAGCGTTGCACACCTGTACAAATATTATCTGATAAATAATTGGCATAAAGTTTCGTATTGGAATTATCGAAATTTTTCTTCCGTTTGACGAGCCGCACATAGTTATTATTACATGACCGCCGACTCCTTTGAAGTCAACTTTTGTGGTTCAATGATGGTCTTAGTTTCCAAATTCTTAATGTATAATTTAAGACACAGGAATGGTAATAACGATAGTTAAGCTCGTTTTGTAGTTTAACCATCTCCATTAAATTGTTCTTAACCGCGTGTGCTCTATTACAACACATTGTGTTAAACTCCCGCAGAAATTTGATTTTCTTGAATACTAAATTCAAGACAATAATCGAATTTCGTTACCAAGTTCAGGTCAGAACCGGACAAAATTATGGATCGTAATTTAATATTTGTAGTCATTTATCATCCACTGACGCCATGTATCAAAATAACAACCACGGAACGAGTGTTTATACGTTTTGCATACACTTTCAGTCCCTTTTTTATTAACTTTTTTCTGCGAGTCGTAAATCACTTTAATCAAAACAATTGCTGACTTTATTTCCTTTTATCTGTGCAAAATGACTGGGACCTAAAATATAAACATTCGACCGTTTTCCTGTATTTTTTTCCGGACTCGCATCTTGATCATCAGTGTCATTTCCCCAGAAAAGAAGTACCCATTTAGCGTTTAAGGGCCCTTGGGGAGGTTACATACTAAAAATATTAGGGTCAACATTTAGTTGTATCTTTTTTACTTTCAATTTACTCAAATTAAAATCAAGAGTAAGAAGTTATATATTTAGATTTTATAAGAATAAAACATCTTGATTTAAGAAAAGTTTGTATATTTTCATACGCATACTGAAATAACAATGATGATAAATAAAAAAATACTAATGGAAGGCGATGAACCAAAAATTCTACGGAAAACCTATCTCTGTCTTTATGTATTGAAAATTCAATATTGGTAAATGTCACTTTTAAAGGAATATTGAAAGAACAGCTTAAGATTATTCATGGAAATGAGAGAGTGAATTTAGCAGAAAAATAAGGAAATAATGTGAAACAAATCATGAAACTAAAGAATATATTTTAAAGAGCTTCCTAATGAGGCAATGATATTTTGAATCAAAAGAGTTTATAATAATAAAAACATCGAATTAAATAGAAGAGGCACGGTTTAAGTTCAAATCCTTTTAGGAGAACTTTCTTTATTTATTTATCTATTTTTTGAACAGCTTTATCTTTTTTTTTTATCTTTGTAAAATAGAAAATAATTTTACCACGTTTCAAAGACTAAATTTATGTAGTCAATGAAATAATAAAATCCATAAAATAAGTGAATGTTAAATATATATGAAAGGTATGGGTGTATTTATTTGTCATTAACGACAAGCAACATATCATTATATCAATTGCATAATGTGTCACTAATGCAGATTTGCTGTTATTACTACACGGAACAAAGATTATGGTATCGCAAAAAACTAATCGAGTTTCGTAAAGAAAACTTAATACATATTTATTTGGTGATAAACTCGTGATCAAGCAAAAGTAAAGGTCAAATAATTCCTTAAAATAAAAAACCTTGCCCACAAATTTTTTTTGTAAATAAACTTGTTTAAAGGTATGTTTTATAAAAAATATAGTCTTATTATTAATATAAAATTTAGTTTTGTAGCGTTATCTACTATTTCCAATCTTTTTAAAGAGATCGTTTGTTTACTAGTTTATCTTTAAAGACAAACTCTTCAAAGAAGTCGCGCTGAACCTGTGAGAGTCATTACTCTTATTGAAAAAGGGCGCTCTGAACGGTCGCAGCTTATCTGGTGGAAATAGCTCAGTCGTCTGTTGGCCGAGTNACGGTTATTTTTGCATCGTAATTCTGAAACGTTCCACCTGAGCCTTTACTCGGTTTATGGCTGAGCGGTCATCTATGGCAATCGGAATATCCGATTATTAATTAAGTCGATTCTACTTTTTCCAAAGCCTTGTTCAATTTTCGAAAATACAAAAGCTAGTGTAGATACACACACAAAAGAATAGTTAATTGTGCATGTGGCATGGAATAAAATCAATCCGATGTGTATGTGTGTGTGTGTGTTTCTGATCGTACGCCTCAACAATAACGGTCTATTAAAGAATTAAGTGCATAAAACGATCCATCTTAATTATTATTACGCTTTGAAATCTGGCGCCTTAACTGTTTCGCTTAATTATGCGCATGGAACAAGTGCATTAGTAGCAATCGATAGCAGTTAAGAGCATCAAACATGCTTTTAAGTGTTTTTACGATTTGTTATCTAATGGGGAATGACTTCAGGTGTTAGGTAGCAAGCAGATTGGTTAACTTGATTGACTAGTCTTGTTTGCCTGTTATGGCTTTTATCTTATGGTCATCACACGTGTTATCATCACATCTGATCAAAAGAGATTTACAAATAAGTATTTAACACCTTAATGTTTTTTCGACTTCTTTATTATTATTTCATTTTAAGTAGACATTAATTTATTAATTGTCCTAAATTACAACAGTGTGGTTAATGTTTCCTTTTATTACGAAGCAAATATAGTAAATATTTTGGAGCACTTAGCAGTGGTATTGGCCGGCCATTAAAATATTTACATTTTTATACGATAGCTTATCCTCGAATACTCAAAACTTGAATGTAATAGTACCAGGTGTTTTAAAATTAGTTCTGTGTTTAAAGTTCTAACAACAAAAGGAATATTTTATGTGGTTGATCATATGAGGGAAGGTCGTCCGGAAATAGTCAGAATAAGCAAGCTTGTTGCAAAACTGAGAGTACCCTGATACTCGTTATGCAGTTACCTTCAGTCAAGAAAATAGTGGTGTCTACTAACTACATAAAATTGAATTTACAATAGAATATTTGAGTATCGTACTATGATAACGCATCGGTGCATTCAGGTGCACTTACGACCAATTATTTAAATAGAATTGGGTAACCTGGGTCAGGAAATTTACAATATAACCCGAAATTAACTGCATACTACTCCATTGTTATTTCATAGAATTAGTCAAATATGATGATAAGAAAATCTTTCAACTTTCAAAACTTCCTTCTTTACCAATAAAGTTCTCATAGGGCAAAATGACTTAAAAAAAATAGGTCTTACTAGTCATTGCGCTATGTTCAATTATGGATGTGACAATAAAGCTTAATTCTGTACTTATTTAAGATAGAAGTCCGAAAATTGTTAAAATTGTAACTTTATGTCTATTATTATTTATTTTTTGAATGAATTTTACAAAAATTATGTTGAAAACTGCTAAAAAAAACATGAAATTAAGTGAAACCGTCTCGGCTATAATAATGAAAAGCCAAGCTTTAGGTATTATTTTAAAAGACACACTTCAAAACTTTGAACGTCATTAAGTTACATCCGAGCACTTTTTTTAAAAAAAATTTAAAAGACAATATTAACTAAAATCCTTATCTTTGGCAACTTTCTAACTTGTTAACCACGCGCCGTCTTCAACGGCACCTGAAATTGAAAAGCGGTTTGAAGCGTCTCGCCGAAAATCTCCGAAATGCTTGAAGATTGACGAGTCTGGTTAGAGGAAATCCCTGAAAGCTTTGTTGAAATTGCCGTATTTGGCTAGAAATTATTTTATTTTGTTTCACTTGCATAACCGACAGTGACTGAAACGACCACGAACTAAAAAAAAAGAGAATATTTATGATTTCCATTTGAAATGGACAGTCAATAGAAAAAATCGACAATGATCTTCCACACAATTTCAAGAGGGGAAACTCGAACAACGAAAACAATAGAAGATAAACGACTTCCAATCCACTAAGCCGCTGATTTGGACTTTTATAGCGGTTTTAATTCGAACGCCTCTGAATTCCCGGACAACCAATTCCAATACCCGTCATTTAGAAACCGATATTTTATTTTTTTTTTCAAATTGATATTTCAATCTACAAAATTTTTGCATTGAAATTCAAATATCTCCTGACTGCCACTCGAGCCAGACCAATCAAACATTATCGTTAACGAGCACCCGTTTTTTTTCTACTCCCTTTTGATGTCCAAATTCGATTTTCATACATAAAATTTGGAATTTTATCATAAGAGGAAGGAAAAAGAGTTTTATTGGATATTAATATCACGTATTAACTTTCCGAGATGTATTAATCATTCTATTGAAAATTACTTTCTTATGCTCTTGTCGTGCATGGAAAAGTTCGTGGAATCGAAGCCCGCGGCCACGAATGCACCAGCCACTAACTTTGAACGAAGAAATTTCGTATGTAAGAGAGATATTTCCAAGCGTGATTTTACAGCATTGCTAGAGTGTTTGTCATAATATATTTTTTTCCATTTTTAATATCGACTTTATCATAATGTTATTTGTGTACGTAGAATGGAAATTGATTATTGCAAAAATCAATGTGGGAATTGTCGTTTTCCTATTCCTTGCATGTACATATTTCATTGTATGTAGATTTTTTTAAGTTCGTATAAATAACATAATTTTTCTGGAACATTTCCTAAAGACATTAAAAAATAATAATTGATCATTACTTGTAATCAACAAAGACAGTAAAAGACAATAACGACTTTAATTAAATATTTTAAGATCAATTTATAAAGCCAGTTCAAAGGGTATCGGACTAACATTGGCTTTGAATACCATTAAATTGTCACCGCTTTTAATCACAATTCCTTTTATCTCCCTGTTAAAGTATGTTTTCAACATTAAAAAGCCTCTTTCCTGACTGACACACACTCACACACACACACACGCACACACACACACACACACACACACACACGCACGCACGCACACACACACACACACGCGCACGCACACACACACACACACGCGCGCGCGCATGTTTTTTTCTTAAATTTAACTTCTCGAAGAAATCTCCTCATTATCTAGGCAAAGCGACTTTGCGGTATATTAACGGAAGTGGCATATAAATTTTCCGTCAGATCTTGGCTCTTTTTTGGACACTCGACATGTTTGTCTTGTCATCGAGTCACTGCGCAACAGGCCAATTTGTGTTTGAAGTCGTAAACGTAGCTGGAAACCTTTGCTTTCGGAATTAGGACGAGCTTTGATTCTTTTCGTGTTACGTTTATGTATTTATCCATTTCCTTTCCCACTAAGTTTATTTGTTAAATTGAGAAATACCGTTTTATAACAACATTTACGTTAACATACCACAACGATATTTGAACTTTTTAATATCGGGAACATACATTATTGAGTTATTTGTATAAGCACTTTTCATTGGCATATTCAAAATCCCAAAGAGATCGTTCGGCAATTTTCAAAACGATTTAATTTTTCCCTCCATTACGCCAGTTTACGGCGTATTTTCAGCTCTCAATTTCAATTTTTCAGGCACATTTGCCAAATAGCCACAATTTGAAGCTTACGTATGGTAAAGCGAAATGCAAGAGAAGTGAAATGTTTTCTGTTTGAGTTGAGTAAATTACAGCGTAGCTTAATATTTTTTTAAAATGTTTACATTTATTATCAAACAATTATTTTTCTATTGCTTTAATATAAATGACCTTTAGTGACAGCTCAAACAGCATTGTGGTAATCCTCGTACACTAATGAAGCTGCCATAGCTTTAAAAGCGCATTTTTAAGTTCTTCCTAATCCGTTTTAGGTTGAGATTTTCAATCTCTTGCCTCTGCGTGAAAAAGCAGGCTTTATTTCATGCACAGGTCTTAATCGGAAGGAATGATTTTCGGTTGTTTTTGTCGAGTCATCTAGATTTTGCATAATCTTGGCTGACTCGTTGGCGTTAATGAATAATTTCCTGTCGAGTAAGTGCGAACGGATATAGCAGGATAAATATACGAGTAGGATTTAAAGAAACCCAACAACAAGAAGAAGTGTCGCTAAATTTAGTATGGAATATACAGAGTATCTGTAAATGGTTTGCGTTTAATGCCAATATGCATTTCTTTGCATAAAATGCAATTTCTTGTAGATAGCAGTTTGAAGATTAGGTATAAATTGAAAACTTTAATATTCAAAGGTTTCTGTTAGTTTTGCCGAAAACCCTTTGGACAAACGTGTTTTCCGGTCCCATTTTTTTTATAGTAAATGGGAATTTGATTTTCGAAACTCATGCATATCATCTACGATCATCCCAAGTGTTTTTGACCTTTGAGGCTCAACTTTTCTAAAAAAAAAATATCATTTTTCGAAGCCATTTTTCTGGCGGACCATCTTTGAGCGGGCTTTTGTCTTTTAAATAATCATTTCCCTTAAGCATGTATTTATAAAACTCTTTGGGTTGCGCTAACAGATATGGTAAACAGGAAAAGTTATTAAACTCCAGGTATTTCTCAAATACAAAGACGACATTGTGCAGGTATTCATTAGGGTAATTCAGTAAACAATTTATATTTTCTTGTATGGTTATATTCTTTTATGATAATTCTCTTTAACAAACGAAGTCTAATTAAGCGACGAAAGAGCACTTACATTATCTATTATTAAGATGTAAACATGAATTTGAAAAGACATGATTTATATAAACCGGACATTTTTGCATTCAACCGATTAATATCCGTCTAATTTGTCTTATCTTCAAGTAGAAATTTTATTAAGGATATGCATATTTCTGGACGTAAACGAACGTTAAAGCTATTAACTCACCGTCTAAAACTGCGGCTAAATAAATGTCTCCACATTGGGTATTATTTACCTTACAAGTCCTATTTTACCATTGCAAATTGTCGTGTCTAGGGTCGGACGATGCATTATTTTCCGCGATGCATGAAAAGGCATTTTTCGCACCTCCCAACGAGCGCTTTATCAAGATTTGCATTCCTGGAGAGACGCAATTCCGAATAATTTATCAACCGGACCGTCTTTTGTGCAAAGCTGGTATTACTACTGCTGCCGGTGCTGCTGCTGCTGTACGCCGCCAATTTATTTAAATTGGACAATTATGAAAACGCGAATGAAGAGGAAAGTGAATAAATGGTGTAGTTCTTCCGGATTATACAGGATGTTTTTTTTTTGTAAAACTTGATGTTACCCTTTAATCCAAATGACAGCAGTTGATAAATCGACAAATGTTAGTAAACATTTGATACTTCATTTTAGTACAATTTTCAACATGGATCACTTCGCTGTAAGAGAGAGAAAGAGAGAAAGAACAAAAAACATTTATTTTAAAAATAAGTTCTCAATTGTATTGCCGCAACGTGAATATAGACGTAAATATCCTGGCAAAAAAGTTAGCTTAATCCGAAGACAATAAGAAGGTTGGTGGAAAAGTTCGTTGATTCTAGTAACGTGGGAACAGTTGTGCCTAAGACAAAACCTTGTTTACGCAGGAACAATGAAACTATTGCTGCCGTTCAGGCTAATATTGAGCAAAATCCAAAAAATTCCTTATTGAGACCTTGTTCAGCAATTCAATATGCATCCATTCATTTTTTTCTTTTTTCCTGCAGAGATATTTGAAAAGCATGGTTTATGCGAATAATCCACAATCTCTTGAAGAACTTGAGGCCAATATATGCCACAAAATCGCCGGATTTTCGCAAAAGAACACTTAAAACATTGATGAAAACTCCGAATAAAGAACTGACTTTTGTATGGTTTCAAATGGTAGTTATTTAGCCGATATCATATTCAAATATTGACAAAAAATGTACTGAACCAAATAAATACGCAAAAAAAAATTTTAAAAAATATATGGCATGTATGAATTCATTAAAGAAAAACATCGAATAATACAAAACAGCATTCGTTATTAGAATTAACTAAGGGGATTTAGGAAGAAATCTAAACGTTAACGGAGAAACATATGCTTTTCCGCAAAAGCTTATGAACCTCTAATTTAATCAAAATATTTGCGCCTAATATCGAATTAGTTTCGTATTTTACTAAAAGAACTTCATTAGTGAAAATAATTAATTTCCACGAATAATCCGATCATGAAGGAATAATAGTAAAACTGGTTGGCTGGTTTGGCAACATTCTCAGGTTCTTCCTTTTAGAGTTTCCATAACAGAGTTTACTGATAATCTTTTCATAACATAAACTAATTAGCCTTGTAAGGTTTTTCTCACAAATAATTTAATACCAGGTAACAAAGACTCGTTTTCCTAAAACAAGCTTAACTTCAAATATCTGTATGCCTAAGAAGTGAGGTACGGACTAAATGGCCCTAATCCCGAACATCGAATGTTGAATAGTGTTACAAAGAGGAACCTATTTCTCGAGTCTTACCTATCGGAACAAACCGCATCGAACAGAGAGACCCGCAAACAAGATCCAATAAGCAAATGTATTAATCTCATTGTCCACAGGCGAATAGCGATTTTGGCCTCGGGGGTGAGTTCCTTGCGGTTATCAGGGGGCCTGAAAAGGGCCCAAAATCAACGGCGGCATCGTTGACTAAATTGGATAAACGCGCTTCGATAGGCAGGAGCTTCGTTAGTGCAAATGAGTTTTTTTTTCTCTTCTAAATATAACTATAACCATAATGAAGAATGGAACTCGGGAGAAGAGGATTGTCTGGTTTCCGCTTCGATGAATTTCGAAATTAAATTCGAATGATAACAGGAACCCAGAATTTTTCGTGGTTTAATATCAATCAATCATAGTTTCCGTTCTCTCAGTAGTTGCTTGTGTAAATCCAGTTTAATGACAAAGAGTGTGACCTGCATAAATTAATAATTAACATTTAATTACAAGCTCGCACATCAAAAGAACCGATTACCGGTTTTACTCATTCAGATCAAACGATATTGCAAGAGCAGTTTTGCCAACGATATGAACAGCATAAATTTCCATTTAGGAATTTTAAATGCAAACAATAGGCTAACCACACATGGGTCTATTGTTATTGTACCTATACTATAAAGAGTGTTCCTATAAATGCAATAAAACTTTTTACACATTTAGGTATGTTACGATTAAAATAAATAAAAAATAATAGTTATTTTTATAAAAATTCTTAAATCGGGGTTTTATGTTTGTTTTCTTTAGTATTTTTTAAATTTAAAATAAATTTACCGTCTCGCTTTTCACAAAGAGTGCAATTATAATTCAAGTCTCTATTATAATCACAATTTTTTTTATCTTATAGCTATTCAAAGGACAGTACATTTTACGGTAAACTTAATCGAGTCAGGCACATGCAACTTAATACAAATAAATAAAAAGACAAAATAAACAATTCTCCAAAGCAAACTAAGCCAAACGGCAACGGGACCTGAAATTGCAGAAGGATAATGGAAAAGCGGGCTCAATTAACGTGCCCTCCTCTGTTCGCAATGAGTTGCGGAATAATTGTAGGCAAAACATATGGGACTGTTTGATTTAACATTTCGTTGAGGGATGCCTATTTGCCCACACTAATTTGAACCATAAAGGTATGGGTAATTGTTAGTTAGTTGTGTACACGTAAATATGTCGCCTATTTTTTTTTCTTTGTCCTTGGAACCTTCACGACTTCTCAATATTAAGGACACGTCATCGAGTTCTCCCAAAAGTAGAGTTTATATTTCAACGCCCTGAAGTGATCAGGGAACGGATGCCTTATATGGAACACTATTTACCAGGCTG
This sequence comes from Hypothenemus hampei, assembly GCA_013372445.1. Classification (NCBI taxonomy): domain Eukaryota; kingdom Metazoa; phylum Arthropoda; class Insecta; order Coleoptera; family Curculionidae; genus Hypothenemus; species Hypothenemus hampei. The sequence goes on along the minus strand of JABRWK010000022.1, from coordinate 11,151 downwards.
CCAACTCGGAATCCTGCGTGTGTCGCATATAAATTGTGGGCCCTTTAGTTAAAAATGCCAGATCACATGAACATAAGAGATCTGCGGACAAGGCGTGATCCAAAAAATCCTTACTTTTGTTAAAAAAAATCGTATTGACCCAACCAATTTTATTTATTTTTACAGCGAAAATATTTTGTAAACATTCTTATATTTTATGAAAAATTTTCTGTATTATTTACATTCGTAAATATCGAATACAAAGGAAACACTAACGTTCTAATAGGGGTTCCTCTTGAAATTGTTCTCCTTATTATTTTTAGGTAGTCCTTGCAAATATGGTTAATTATTAATGATTACCTATCAGCCTTATTATGATTGCCAATAACATTCGATGTTGGAATTGTCGGTGAGTGGCTGGTTGAAAGTTCCAGGTATGTTGTTACCGTTAATTGTTCTGGGTAGATATTTCTTATGATGGCAATGTTAATATCCGATATTTCTCTACGGACATCTATTTCAGTGTAATACAGATATTTCATTAGTTTGTTTGGAAGTGGATGATGATTGATTCGGTTTTTGACGATGATTGTTTCTCACAAGATTTATCTTTGGAATAATTAAATAACACATACATGTATGCGATCAGCTTTTCAAAATTTCTTAATTCATGTTTTTAATCCTAATTTATTAAAAAGTTTGTTAAATATAACTGACAGCCTCTGTACTTAGCTTTGTAGCTGCAACTGTTGCAGCATTTATTTTTTATATTTTCTTTGTAATATGGAAAATTTCAGATTTTTTTTTTGTAGGCAGTACTGATACTTTTAATGCTACAGTAAGTTTTAATGACTTGCTAGTCTTGGCAATTTAAATATTGGACTAACTACTGTTCTGTTTACATGATCCCTAAATAGTGACAGTTTTGTATAGAAGTAATGTCAAATCTGATTTGATGGCTTATTTAAATCCGACTCCGACGATATAAAAACTTGTCGACATCATTTCTTTCCTTAAATTTGTAAATAATTTCTTAATAGAGAATTAAAAGTTTAACAACCTAGTACCAGTGTATTTTTGATACCAAATCATACTACAAAATGCCCTATTCCCATAAAATATTATTATTTAAAATTTAAAATATATTTTACCATTATGGGAATAAATTATTGCCTCCATTAAGTAATGTAAATCTATATCAACCATTTTGTGTTTGAAAATTTACGTTCCACATATTAATAATTGCATTAATTTTTTTTACACTTAATAATGTTGGTTTAGTAGAGCTCACAACGATCCCACCAAATTAAAATATAATTCGTGTAAACTTTGTTTAAACGTTAAGTTTTACTTGAAAACTGTGTATATTAATTAAAGAAAACTTTGGTACAAACTTCATTAATTGGGGCTTGTTGTGTTTAAGATATTAAAATTGCAAGAAACTGGGAGAAATTTGTTTCCACCTGGAAAAATGTTAACTATCCTTAAGTGATTATTTTAAATAATATATACTACTTATTTAATTCTTGGAATTGCAGAAAACTAATAGATTTTTTTTTTAATTTTTCAGGTAATGCAGAAAAAAGTCCTATAAAAAATCAAAGCAGTAAAGTAAGTCGATATTGAAAAAATGTTTTCCAAACATCATGCAATAAACAATCAATATTTTTAACAATAAATCAAAAAATAATTTTAACACAGTATACAATCGAATAAAAATTCTATCCAGAGAAAACGTCTGACGAAAAACAACCGAAGAAATCTATCAGTGTTCGCCTCACTGGTCATATCATTTATTTGTTACGTTTTTCCAACACGGCCATCAAAACGAAATAAAAACAGATCGACGTATGAAAAACACAAAAAAATATATTATATATAGGTTTCTTATGGCACAAAACAATATCATTGGTTAGGAAAACCTTGTATCTAATTTCCTTAGTCTCCAAAAAAAATATCAAATATCAAGTTTTCGTTTAACAAAGGTGCAAGCAAGTATTTGGCAGCCGCCCTAACAATATCTTGTTTCACAAACATAGGAAGTTTAGTAGAGACACTGTTCTAAGCTAAAGTGCAATTTAATACAGTTTGCACCTATTTTATATACATTTTGTAACTATTAAAGGACAACAGTATGCAATTTTGTTCGTTTTTAAATAAATTAGGTGTCTAAAATGACCGAAAAAAATAAGAGTTAACCTTGGACCACCAAAGAAACATCCTCTTTGGCGACGAAAGGAGACGTGAAAGTGCAATATGTCAATCGTGCAAAACATTATGTTTGTCTTTTGATGCTATCTACCATTCCATAAGTACTCCGACCATAATAAAGCACATTAACATGATGCAATTAATTCTGGAATGTAAATAGATCGCCAAGAATACTGATTTAAATTTAACCTTTTGCTAAAAACAGTGGCGAGTAATAGAAATTATTTACAGATGACGTGATTATTATTGCAAAAAAGTGACTTTATTTTAAGAATCATATACAATTAATTCCTTTCATAAATAAGGAAAGCTAATTATGATTAGGTGCCAGTAGTAAATTGCCTACCTCACTGACAATCTAAAAATAACCAAAAAAGACTGCGAGTTGAGCTGCATAGGGTAGACAAACTCTGGTTTTCAACACTCGGGAAGTATAGTGTGAAAGAATTTTGATTTGAGCAATATTTCCTTTGCTCCCAAAAAGACACTAATTAAAATTAACAGCGAAACAAGTAAAATAAAATGGAAACTACAAATGTTTGTGAAGAGAAGCATGTGTCGCGATTAATGTGACATATTCTCGAAATAGAATCCCGAAAGAAACCATAACAATGAAAGAACTCGAAGTTTCATAAAAAGGTCTAAGAACTCATTATTCCTTTATAGACTTGACGAATATAACAAACAGAAAAACGAAGGAAAAGCCAATTAATCCCTATGCTAGAAAAACGTTACGTCTCCAAATCTATCAAAGGGATTTAGCGAGAGATAAGGCCGAATGGTGACAAGACTAAGAGAAGCCGGGGGTCTTATCAAACGCATTGCCCAAAAGAAAAATAATTAATGATCATCTGAAGAAACGATAAATTCGGCGACACACAAAGACGCAAAAATTGGAAACGAGAGCTTTCCCTTTTGCACGGGAAGAATGGATGAGGAAAAAGCCCCGGTTCTACGGTTCCGTATTTAATATTTCACCTGGATATGACATATTTTTTCTGATTGTAGGTGTTTCGGGTTGAATATGAGTTTAATAATGTGTGGTGATAGAATTGAATTATTCAACAGCCGCAATTCTTAATAAAATTTTCAACACAATTTTCATACGCTACTATTTCTAGAAACTGAACTCCGTCAGCAACTCTATTTTACTAGCAGTGACACAGACATACATCCTCAGTAACTCTATGCAAATTTGTTAAAGTATTTCAATTTTCCTTATATAAACTTCCTTGCTAAGTCGTTTATTGACTCACTACGTTAGATATAGCAAAATATTTGATATTATAAAGTCAGGGGTTTAGAGATGCTCCTTAAATTCAACGACATTTCCTTTTGCAAGCTCAAGGAAATCTAAAGTTACTATTAACGTAATAGATTTGAAAACAAGCGGTATGCCTTGCTTCTTAGTATAAATAAAAAAGGGTTTTTAAAGCGTCTTCAAGGAGTCGAGAAAAACTCTAGTGAGTATTTTGTCGCTTTGTCTTTTTCTCCTATCCACCATTAGTGTTGGTGTTTGTCACTGACAAACACATGTTTCAGGTGGGGTGGCTATGGGGTTGCAAGTATGAATAATGATGCTTTTTGATTCGAGGGAGATACAAACGTATTTGAGCACTTCCATGCAGATGGAAATCGATTTTTTTTTAAGCACATTAGAAGAATGTGTCTCTCTAAAAGCCCTTGAAACAGAATTAACTCTACTTTCACACGTCAAAAGAAAAGCCAGATGAATATCAAAATGTTGTAAGTCTTTCGGAAACAATAACCCCTAGACACAACATCCTAATTCCTTGCTATCGGAATTTCGATCTCAAAAAAAAAAAAAAACTATAGTCAAGAAATCGGAACAGTTGTTTGTGTCACCAGTCTGTGGGGATTAAGACTAGAAACGTCAAAGTTTAAAGATGAAGAAAAAAATATTTCGACATTGTCCCGGAAATATTTTCGTTTTAGGCCTATGACGAGAATGATAAAATTTCAATCAAACCCCGGAATCTGGGCCCGGGTACAAGTGAATCACAAAATCGTGGAATCGTCCCCATTTTCGCACTTTACTCGAAATTCCGCACATGTTTCATTAATTTTAACCCCCGCAGTAGTAGACGACGACGCAACATTAAATTGCTTTTCAACCCTCCGTGCATGTATGAGGGATTAAGCATTTATTCCCAACCTTGTTTGTAAATTTTGTTACACTTTTGCTATCCCCAGATGCTTTAAAAATAATACAACATCTGACTATACGAATTTATTAATTTTTAAAATGTAATTTGATTTAATTTTCAATTACACATTGATGATTAAGATGCGATACCTTGCACTTACCTTAGATATAATATCAGCATCAGAAAGATAGCCAATCGTAGCTCCACTTTTACACGATCTACGGTTAACAACATTTTTTGAATGCATTTTTCTTTTTTTTTATTCTGACCAAAAATGGCAACCCACGTATTGTTGGTTTTTCATTTTGAAAATTTAATATCTCCATTTATCAGTGAAGTAACGTTGACACTTGTTTTACTTTCTACTGAAAATTTCCATTTATGGACATGCGAATGTTTCCCTCTCTGATACTGATAAATAGATGCCAGGTATTACATCTCAACTATCGATATACAGGATTAATGAATTTCATTAATGAAATTTTATTTTATTGTATGATAGATTCAGGACTGTTAAAGTAACCCATACACTTCCGAACACCCTGAATATTAAAAGTACTTTGAAACCTACTGTTCTAATACCGAACTCGAATTTTGTTCTATTTGTTTGTTAATTTTTTATCTCTTATGGTTATAAAACTAATTTCCTAACTGAGGTTATTGTATCAATCTAACGCATGTTTGATCCATAAAATGTCTTATGCGTACCCTTTAAATTATGCAATTTACAACATATTGTAGTTTTTTCTTGTAATGGAGAGAGTATACTTTTGTACTAAAACGGAATAGGAAAAAAATAGTGACCAACCTCAAATCCTAATCACCATAACAGTCTCTAGATAGATTTTAGTCCAGATAGGCGAAACAATAGTTTAAACCCTCTGGTTGACATTTGTATTCTTCTACAGGGGACAGCTTAACATTGTATACCTTCCACACACGGCTTAACCTAAGTTATTTCTTCAGCTACGTAACGGCTTTATTGTCGGTGGCAAAGCGACGAATATGGTAAATTCCGCAATTGTTAAAGCTACATTGCAAATGCTTAATGCTAATTCTTCGCCGTAATAGAGATAGTAAGTTAGGCGATTAAAATGTATGCACGTTGTATGTACAGCTTGTCTATTCCATTTGTATCAGGCCAAGATAAACTTGTTTATGTAGTTAAAATATAATACATACATACATATGTACATATGTCATGTTTACTCTATTAAAATGGTACTGTTTCCACAATTTAGGTAAAAGTTATTAACCCAATTCAATGTAAAAAAGTAACATGTTAGCGAAAATAAATGACCCAAGTGAAAAAATATCCCTTCGGACTGTTGACATGGAAAACATAATGATCTTTCGGCAGGAAATTCTAAAGTGTAGGAGGCTCGATGTCTGCGGGTTTTCCTTACGACCATTCGTGGTCATTTATCACTTGGTTCGGAGGAGTTACACCCTGCAAGAAGTCAAGTTGAATATCTACCACTTTCAATGCTTAAAATGTTTTTTTTCTTTCAGTTTCAAAAGCTAGCTTCTATTGAATTACAAAACGAATGCTAATTTATTATAATATAATCGTTAGAATAGTTTCCGTGCAAATTTAGTCAAATTTATGAACAACAATTAAGCGCGTATGAACGTAGCAAATGTAATGGAAATTATTATTATCATGCGTATACATACTACATAATTTATCGCATTATTAATTGACAATTCGATTGGATTAAACTACATAAAATACGTAAAAAAATGTCAATTCAGTGAAATTACATTTTCACGAGTGTTTCTTTTCTTTTTCGCTTGAACCTGATTTTTTTGCAGAACCGACAATGGACGAATATGGAAGGGGAATAAAGACCGTTTGAAACGCGGAGGCTTCTTCCAGGCAAAACCGTAATTTATCATAAGCAAGAAATAATAAAACTTAACCAATTTATAAACGTCGAAATACCTAGAAAGCTGAAATGATAAGTTGCCGTTCAAGTTTTTTTATTTAGTTCTTGCAGAATAACCTGTTATTAGAAAATAGATTGGTGTCGAAGGAAAAAAGAGAGAGAATGGCCATTACAAATGGATCTTAAATTTTGCATTTGCTCGGTTGTTTGGTTACGGAAAAAACTAGAGTAACGTGAATGTATCGAAAAATGGTAAAAAAACCTGCTATCGATTATAATTTATTTCACAATAATAGAGAATTGAAGACCTTAGAGCAACAACGGTACATGCCACAAAACTGACTTTTTAATTAAATCGACTTTAAAGTTTTTAAAATGGCTAACTTTGTTATAAAAGCAAAAAGGTTTTGCAGAGTTTATGTCGTCATATGTGTTACAATTCTAATGATTATCAATTCAAACCTAGATACGTGCTTACTGATGTCAAAAATGCATATAACTCATTTTTAACAAGATTGTGGCTTGTACCGTTGTTGCTCTAAGGTCTTCAATTATTAAAAAAAAATGAATATTATGGAAACTTATGAAATTTTATTATTCATGATCAAATCGGAGATCAAAGAGTTAAAAACATATTTATTGAGGATTATAATTAAAAATAATTGCCTGCAGTCATGATTGAACGTTTTGTACAAGGGCAGTATGATAAGTAATTGTGAACAAGAGAAAAACAGAACAAAGATAATGTATCAATATCTTCATAATGGATCTCTATTAATACGGACATTATGCCATTTTTTTGAAATTTGGAAATAATCAAAAATCGCCGGCAGCTATTCTGACACCAAAGACTGACTGAAGCAGCAATTAACTGAGTTAGATATTTGACATGTGGAAAGAGCATGTTTTTCGTAACTAAAGGTTTTCTACTTTCATAGGTTTATAATGAGCCGAAGCTGTCAATATAGTACTACGTCATGATTCAACTTTACTGAATAGTCAGTACAAAGTATGTTTCGCAATTACCAGAACAGCCTTCCAAAAGGAACCATTTTGGTGAAGATTTACTATTAAACTGCTATTATCTTTTCTAGTATGAACTAGTGCATCCATGTTTTTCTAACAGGCATAAAACAGTATAATAAGAAAATCTTGTAAATTCAGCTTAAACCTGCTGAAACAAGTTTCCAAGGTTGTCAAACGATTTCGTTTTTGTTCCACAATAAACCTACTCGATGATCACTTTCTCAGGTACTATTTTTTCATATAGGAGTATACTGAATTCGAGTTACTCTCTAAAAATCCCAATTCATATGTGAGGATTACATGTTCTCTAACTGATGATGTGTTAACACTGAATTCATTAGTATTCTTTAGATAAAAGAGAGGTTTAGTTTTCAATTAACATTCATTGGAATCAACATTTATTGTTGGTTGTATAAAGTATTAAAAATTCATAAAAGAAAATAACAATAGTTATAATCACTGAGCAATATACTTATCTATTATATATTTGAGAAATAAGATTCATTTGAGTAGAGTACGATTAGGGAAAAGTTTAAAGACATTATTCACTTTATCATTTTGCAATGATAATACGTTGTTCTTTAAATATTTTAGTTTTGATTAACTAATTTTATCCAGAGAGGCAATATCGGATATTGTCATTAAACCTAGGTACTAATCGTACAACCTTTGTATTTAAAAATGCCTAGAAAAATTTTCAGTGAATATCACTGAAAAATGATTGTATACACATTTGTATAATTTCATTGGAAAATGTATTTATTGTATTTCATTGATAAATTCAATATCGAGTGAAAATACAAATAACCACACTATTAAAAGGCCTTAATCAAAGTGGTATTTTGAATCTGTGACGTTTTAATTCGACCCAAATCGAATATCGCGTGCTATTTTCCAGAATTTGCAATCAATTAAAACATATTATCGACTATTATTGCAATATTATCATATTAATCCTCTCCAAAAGAAAAGAATTATAAGCACATCATAGCATTTTCAATAATTAAAACCATTAAAATCATTAAATTATGATTACAGTCGTTTAAAAAAAAGTCAACGGAAATGTGTAAAATGAAGCGTAGGAACAGCACGTTTTAGAGTTTCTATAAAATTAATAAAAGTTCGTTCGACATTTTCAAATATTAAATAAATTGGGACTTTATCAATGTTAACTAAGCTGGAACCGTGCAAATAATGAAGATACAATTTCATAAAAATTTTAAATAAAATTGCACAAATCAGTAAAAACGTTCCTATTAGGATCAATCACAATTTGAAGCTCACGTTTTCCGTTTTCGTACATATCCGGTCGCCAATAGACTTTTCTCCATCGCCAATAATTCGCGTAAATCTACTTTAGTTCGATCGGTTCGCCCTTTGGGCCTTTTCCTCCTTTTGTCGGGCTTTGTTGTGAGATTCCGGAGCGATCTAATCCGGATTCCGGACTCCGGAGTCCCTGCCGAGGGAAGATTTGTTGGGCGACTGGTAAGTATATAGAAAAAAATCTAGTTGTTTAAGGGATTTCACTTTGAAATTGTCAAAGTCTCTTAAAGTACATTTTCAATTTCAAGCCCATTCGAACACATAAAATTAACGTTACCGAGATAAAATCAAATCTCCAAGTTGTTATACAAAGAGCTCGTGATTTCAAATGACCATTAAATTATGTCACAAGAAGTTCGAATGTGTTACTTGTCGAACAAGACAAGATAAACGTCTAACAACAAAAATACATTTCAAACTAGGCAAGAGTATGTTTTGTAGTTCGAAGCTTTTTAGCTCATTGGTGTGGTGTTAGAATGAACTTTCCAACTTTTCGAAAAGTCTATTTTATTGTTATTTAAGTAGTGTTTATCGAGTGCTTATCTAGCGGAGTCGAAAATAAACTTTAGAAAATTATTGAGACGACAAAAGAACGATCGAAATTTAAAATATCTCTGCAATAAATTCAGCCCACGTCCCTGTACGAGAGCCGACAACAAACACAATAATATAGGAATAGGAAGCGCTGCCAGCTATACTAAACACTTGAACGTTAAGCCGCATAAGCTTTATATTGGACCGCTTTCTGACAATGGCCACCATTCAGAAGTGGACTCGAACATCTGATATGAAAACTTGCTGCTCGACTATTACGGTCTATTTCGTTTTCACATCGTAAGTTAAGCTCGATTTTTCGCTTGCCAAAGGGCACCTGCCAATTCCTTCTTTGGGAGTTCTTATCGATTCATTTTCGATTTATTGATATAACGGTTCATAAATCAAGCGCAATTTAAATGGCATTTCTATACCGCGGCATGAATTATTGTAACAATTTCAGTTTTTAAACAATATTTCTTATAAAATAATACGTAACCATAAAGTAATAGGAGGCAATTTCTGGAACTTACTCAATATTTGTAATTTGAGTTGAAAAAGATTTAAGGCCATAACTCATTCAAATCATCATAGAAATTGCTTACTTTTTAACATTTGAAGCCTCCATAAGGGACTAAAGTATAAAGACTTATACAATAGGAAAGTTTTCCATTCAAGTGGACGAGAGACCAGAAAGACCTATCTGAAAATCAACTTCAGAAAATAATATTTTCTAAATTATGGACTGAGTCTATATTATGGACTCGATCCATAATTTGATATTATCACACTGACATATTGGACAAAGCCTACAGGTAAGATCCTGGATATGTTATATGAGCACGTTCATCACATTGTTCACGTTGATTTCCGTATGAAAAAACTTATTCTCTTTCGAAATTCTGTGAAATAGATTTCCAAATACCTGGTCACAGATCAAAAGCGAACACGAAGGGAAACTTGGCGCTCAATCTATTGTCGAATTGAAACCGAACCGAATTTTTTAACCGAATTGTTACCGTAGAGGAAACATAGGTACATTTCTATGATTCAAAGACGAAATAGCAATCAATGGAATGGAAGCATTTTCGATGTCAAAGACCGGAGAAATTTCGCGTTCAATATTCTGCTGGAAAAGTCCAGTATTAACCCAGCTGCGTGTAAAAACAGTGGAAAAAAGAGTTGAATGATCCCCAAAAGAGCCCTGTTTTACAATTAAATCAAAACATAGCAACGAACAAGTCGAGGATTGCAATGAATTAATGTCATTACTTAGAGTTCAAATTGGGAGAATACTTCCTTTACTCACCTGATTTAACTAAGTCGGTTAAGTTAAGTAAACATTAATTTTTATTTCGCCTACAACAACCTATGTACATCCTCGTATGATTCGTGAAAAAATTCTTCAAAATTATCTTTTGATTATTTTCTACTTTATTAGTTAAAATTCACCACTTCTCACCAACCTATCATTTAATCGTTCTAAGTAGTTAATTTATAAAAAAAATATTTTTGAAGCTGTTGTTATATTCTTTGGAGCACAAAACACTTGCAGGTAGCATGCTTCAAAGTTTACTGCCTCTTTAAAACTAAAACCCAAAATAAACAAAGCAATAAAAAGCATTCATTTATGCGAGCTACCACATAATAGATTAAATAGCTATGCACATGCTAGTCACCCAATAATAAATACTAGTTATTATGTACGTATATTTATCTTATTTTTTTCTTCATTTAATAAATAAATACTATAATTTGTGAACGCGTGGGCGCTAACGATGTAGCCACTATTATAAATGAAGACGTGCATGCACGTTCGATAATGTCAGTAATAAAGCCGAAGCAATAAAACTGAACCAACCACGACCACCTAAGTGTGAGGTTATGACTTTGGTTGGTGTTAATGAACAGACCGGTTCATTATGAAGAATTGAATTTACCACATCACGCGATTAAAAGGGACGAGAAAGTATGAGGTAGATTTTAAAAGGCTATTCACTGTATTAGAAAAAGTATGAAAA